>OX336378.1:31602329-31948438 GCA_946902895.1 Fragum fragum | reverse complement strand
GGTTGTGCACAAAGGTAGCTAAGCCAACCTTTAAACATGCACTGCTTAGAAATGCTTTATTGCCTTTCTTACGTTGTGACCTAATAACATAGGTTTTTAGCCACAAGTTATGATCACTGTTTTACATATCGTTACACTTAAATTTGAGTAAGTATTATGTACATGCCAAACTGATAGTTCTAATTGAGTATGGTTAAAGCATGACACTTCATCCACCATGGAACATTCTATCTGGAGCATCTATGTCTTGATGAGTGCAAATAAAATGTTAGCTGCAAGATTGTAGCTCTCTTACTGATAATCTGCTGGTGAGGAGATTATTGCCTGCAGATTATCAGTCTGATCTTAGTCTACACCTCCTGCCAAAACCAGAATATTCCGGGTTCAGCATGACAAGGGTTAAGATTAAATTTTACACTGGATAACTGAAAAATCTCTTTGACTTCCACAGATATGGATGACACTAATCTTAATGCTTATAACAGGTTATTCCAGACCTCAAGTCTTCAATCACAGCCTAGCACCATGTCACTGTGTAGCTTTAACCCTTTCCTGACACAGGTTAAAGACGAGTTGGTGATAGCCCTCTTCCCCCCCCCTAAAAAATTAGAAAAGGAGTCTACAATTATACAAAAGATTTTTTTTAAATCAAATTCAACCCAAAATATGGTTTTATAGAAAAAAATTACGTATCAGTATATTATAGCTAATTTATTACATCCATTTTATTGTCGTCTGCAACTTCTTTCAAATTGGACTAGTCTAAATTTCAAGAAATGGGAAAGGGTTAAAGGAGTTTCAGAAAGGTTCTGGATGCTCTTTACTATTTAATCACGCAGCCTATTTCATTCAAGATTTATCATGCGAGTGTGTTGTTCAACATCTGTGGTAATAATCCTCATTTAACTCATTGTCACTAGTTTTCGCGTCCTAGCATCAGCGATTTAAGATCAAAGAGTATGCAATATAATTCGCATGGCAAATAATATCTTTTATATAAATATAAATCATTACAGGAAAAGTATGACCATAGCACACACATATCATAATTAATTGAATGGGGTTTAACGCCACTTTTAACATTTGTCTCTCACCAATGAGTGGATAATCGTAAGTAGGATAGCAGCTGGAAGCTAGGAATGGATGTAATGGTGGTGCTGGTGCGAGATATACCATGCAGGAATCTATTGTTGGGTGCTCCAGCCGCCGCGATATGACTGAAAAAATGTTAAAAGCGGTGTTAAACCCAATTGAAAAACAAACAAACAAGCTGGTAAGGGTTGGTAGATTTATGCCACCATACAAAAGACATAGCGTGCCACGTAATTGTCCTGTTTCTTGTTTTTTAGAACACTCCTGATATAATTTGATTATCGGGTTATAAATTCAAAGATCTAAACCTCCAATTCATCGTTTAAAAAATATCCAATGTGTACCATCGTGATATTTGAAAAGAACAAGGGGAATCAGTGTAGATTGAAAATGTTCATTTTATAGCTTAAAGAAAATTCTTCATGCCCCATTTTTACGTAGATTTACAACCGGTCTAAGAATTTATAGAACAAAAAATGTGTAACCAAATAAACAAAGGGCATATACGTTCTCTTGACAGGAAGCCAGTTTCCTGTCAAAATTTATGGATTTCAGTCCTTGGTAATTAAGGCAATCTCCATTATATCACGAAATTGCAACTATAAGTGTATTCCCAGGCAATCAAATGAGTTGTTTTCGATGGCAAAATTCTGATTAATTACGATTAGAGTATGGCCATAAAACATTCAAATTAATTCCTATTTAGACAAAAATCAGATTTATTGGTTTTGACATAAAGATTACATATTTAGATATAAAATGTATGTATTTAACTGGAAATAACATATTTAACTTACACGCTGAAAAGTATTCAAATGTTTATATACGTTGAAAATGGGTGCACATAACAATTTGGACAATGCCTCCAATGAAATGTCCATGCACTTATGAATTTCTGCTTGTATAAATACCCTCCGGAGGAATATTACTTAATATCGCTTTAAATCAAGCGAATTTCCTTGAGTTATCCATGTGTGTTCAAGATGATTCCAAAGTGAAGGAGTCCTGAAACTAGAGCGGTATTTCGGAACTTTACCCTAAAACACAACTTGACATTGACGTTACTGCGAAGTCTTCCAATTTCCACAGAATTTTTTCTACCTTTGAACATTTCATTGGACTTTAAAACGTTTGCATTTCATTATTATTTTTAGATTATTATTGATAAAGGACTGAAGGCCTGAATATGGGTTGTTAATTTCATTATTCATAATTATTTTTTCTTAATAAGTTGCACTTAAAACTTTAACTAAGACTTTCTAAGTCAAAAAGGGTTATGAATGACAGGGTAATAACTCTTTGACAATGGGACGATATGATGGTCACAAGATCATGTACAAAGTTTCAGGGTAATAGCATTAGTAGAAACAAGGAAATGACACTTGCACGTAAACCTTTAACCTAAGTACTATGCCAAGGCCGATACCACTGCCGATGAGGCTAGAATACACTTCATTTTCTCCGAATAGTCGAACTTCAAATCAAATGGGATATTCATAAAGCATCGTTCATGTTTTTGATAAGGTTTGTCAGGATAACAAAGGGTAGTAAAGTTGTGAGTATGAAAAGCTAGAGATTTATATCAGATTCAATGATTTTATGAGTATTGAAGTTTACAGAGATGAAATTCAAAATCAAATTCATAATATTTATATCTAAAACCTTAAATTGTTTGTGCCTCCGTAACCGATGGTTATATTATATTTCTATTTAATGAAAAGATTGCAAAAAACGGATGGTCACTCCTGTCAAAAATAACAGAACGAATTCTTTTTATAAAAGGCAAGTAATTTGCATTCTAAGAATTCAATGATATTTGCTGTGAAGGAATTTTCTGCCGGAGTTTGAGATGCTTAAAAAAATCTGACTGTTAAAAGTGGCGTTAAACCCCATTCATTCAATCAATCAATACAAAATAACTGTAACTCCAAGATTGGTAATGCTTTAAGAGAAATATTCAACTACGTAGCTCCAACATATTAAAAGCTTAAGATTGACAAGCTTTTTAATTACTTTTAATTCCACGATACACTTCTTTCTTCTTGCTTCTAAAAAATATTTTTTTTTAAAAGCGACTAATTCCTAATTCAAGTCTCAAAAAGTCTATTTGTAAAGGCAATATGACTATGGTAGGATAAAATTTCTTACCAAATGAATAATCAGAATAGGTCGATATGAAAAGCTTTGCTGAACAGGAAACGTAAATAAAGCTCACATTAAATAATTTTAAAAAATATTTTTGTTTTCTATTTAACAGAGCTTTTCGCATCGGGCTTATTAAGAAATAAATTAATTTTCACGAAGATTTCCTGGTCCCTTTTGGTGAGAAATTTTGTCCCTATGAGAGAATTAGAGCTTAAAAGATATCATTAAACTCTTTTGAGCCAAAATGTTCATCGTCAGCTTCTATAATCTAACAACGTATGTCGGTGACCGCTATGTGTAGCCTAGGGGTTATATTTTGGATCTTTGTCTTGAAACTTTAAGAGTATGTTTGCGTTCAATATATATCGGACAGATTCGATTTTGGGTAGTGTAGGGTGAACATCTATGGTACTAGTACAACATGTATGTCAGGTTATCAGAAAAATGTATACATTTTAGGACTTTCAATTTTTTGCCCAAATTCCTTGAAAATAGTCAACATATCAGTGTCTATGACACTTTAACCCTTTCCTGGACAAACCCGGGATTTTACGTCTCTGTGATTTTATACTTGAGAAAACATTGTGGAAAAAGGAGAAATTGCTTGTCACAAGCAATTTCTCCTTTTTCCCCAATATTTTCTCCAACATAGGATGGTCAGATTTCAAATTGCATGCATTATTCATTGTCGTCTGCAACCTCTTTCAAATTGGACCAGTCTAAAATGTCATAAAACAGGAAAGGGTTAAACAAATTTAAAGCTCAATAAGGTCACTAAGTCAATCTTAAGCACCCAAGGACATTTCTGCTCAAATGACTATCGGATTACCCTGAGTCAAAACGACATGTTCAATAGTTCATAGACCGACCATCATTTCTTTGATTTACGTTTTTGAATAGACAAACAGAAACGAAAATAAATTTCAAAATTATTTATGTTGGCATCATAAAATTGTTTAGACATTTATTTTCGGGGTTTTTTTTCGGCAAAGCTTTCCAAAGCGGGCGGGTGACCTATTCTGAAATTAGTGATAGAGGGGTCCGTACACAATGTTAACGAACATTTCAGGATTCCTTTTAGATATATATTCATAATATGAAGAGATAATAGGAATTCATTTTTTTTGTCCAAAATCAGTGGTAAAATTGCCTTAAAAGATCATAAAAAACATGTATCTAGGGCCTACAGTAGAGCTTTGCAATATTATTTACCGAACTGTCATGCATAAGCTTCGTGATTAAAACGACCATTTTATTTATTATCAACGTTTATGCTGTTAGAAAACATTCCAAAGCTTGTAAGGTTTAATCCATTTCTAGATGACAAAAGTTTAGACTGGTCTAAAATAAAAAGACGAAAATGTCAAGTTGGTAGTACATGTTTTTCAAATATCTTTGTCTTTATGTTTTTACAAACAATGTGGAAAATGCAGAAATTGCTTGTAACAAGCATTTTCTGCGTTTTCCACGTTTTTTTTTGTTTTTGTTTTTTTTTTTTTGAACCCTTTTCTTTGGGGAGGGGTCGAAAAGCGGGATCGTGTGGTAATTTCGGTTAATCTCTAAACAATGAGGGGTGACATAAAATTCAATTATATTCAAAATTAGTCACCTGATTACGTAAAAAGTCAGGTTCTCATTGTTATTGCCCTCGATCATGTTGGGTTTTTCTTTCGCCCCATTACTATTTTACTGTTTACTATTTACTGAATTAGTCCTCCGTACCACTTTTAAAAAAGTTTCTTTATATACGGTGTCTTCTTGTATTGAGATTTATATGAAAAATTTTGCCTGATATCACGATTGGTCCAAATTAGAAAACGTTCTTTGACTTTGGTAGAATTCTGAACGTACCAGTCTTTCTCGGTAGAATTAGTAGGATAGTGAGGAATTTTCTTTTAAAACACAATTTCTTCATTTTCAATATCTGTTTCTTGGAGGTTGCAAAAGAGTGAAATTGTGTGGTAATTGATTAAAGATGCGACTGGTCTATTTTCAACCTATGTTTGGAACGGAGAAGCATTGAACAGTGTCACTTAACGGTAGGTGACACGTGTTTTTGTAAGTACGCGGGATATATCTTAATCAGAAATTTTCCCAACTTTTTGTCAAAATTTCCTTGTCAATCAGTATCGATTGTTTTTTGTTTCTCGATTGAAAATCGCGAATTTCTCGCAAAAGGTGAGCTACTTCAAAATCAAAACCAAGTCATTACGAGACTAGTAGAACTTAAAACATAAATAAATTGAAAATGAATAGAATATGAAATAAATTGTACTGTAAGTAAAAAAATAAGAGTTACCTTTATTGAAACATTATTTCCAATTTAATTGCCACCCACAATGAACAAACGTCTGATTGATGGTGAACGGTTAAGACAGTCAGTGCTAAAAAAGTGATGCTCGTCAACTTGACTAGCCCCTTCCCACACAACCCACTCTCTCTGACGTCTCCTAGAAAAATCTTTGAAAACATCGTGGAAAATAAAGAAATTACTTGTTACAAGCAATTTCTTTATTATTCGCACTTTTTTCTTCTCCCAAGATTAGTAATAAAAACAATGAAATAAAAAAAGTGATAAATAAATTGTATCAACTTAAAATTGTCATCTGCAATTTCTTTGAATTTGGACCAGTCTAAATTTTATCGTCTATTAATGGGTTTTAAGACTTGATACCGTCTATTAATTCCATGTTGAGTACACTAGGAATTACTTAACCCATTCCAACACAGCAAAATTTTAGACTGGTCCAAATTGAAAGAAGCTGCAGACGACATTTTCAAGTTGATGGAATTTTGAATTTTCTCGTCTTTTTTGATAGAAAACATTGCGGATAATGAAGAAATTGCTTGATACAAGCAATTTCTTCATTTTCCACAATGTTTTCCAATGCTGTTTTATTGAGGGGCGTAAAAAGGAAGGATTGAGTTGGAATTACTTTAATCCACGAAATTGATGCCGTTCAGAGTCCTAGTTCGACTATCTAAGTTAAGAATGATGGCGATCAAAATAATCTTATTTCAAAAAAATTTGGGTTCTCAATGTTAGATCTGAACCCATAACCTCACAACAAACATTGGGACTGGTCGTCCAAATGCAATCACGAACGAAATTTTATATTGCACCAAAATTTGAAAAAAAAGTGCCAAATAAGGTAGAAAACATTATGAGAAAAGGAGAAATTGCTTGTTAAAACCAATTTTTCCTTTTCACATGAAGTTTTCATTGATCATGATTTTTCAGGACGTCAGAAGGCGTCATTGTGCGGTAATCTCTTAATTGACTGCGCTATAGTCTAGCATGTAAGTTTATTCACCAGTCATTGATATCATTTGATATTACGCAACTTTCGATGTTATCTGTCCGCAATTTACCACGTTTTGTTATTTTAAGAACGTTGTCTTATCCCTTCGTTATTCACAGAGAAACTATTAAAAAAAAACGGATTCTGATTATCCGTATTCAAAATCAAAAAGAAAGAAATCATGATTGTGTTTTATAACGATTATCATTTCACTTCTATCAATTCAGATGAACCCTTTGTACAAACCCGGGATATTGCATCGTCGTGATTCTATACTTGGGAAAAAATATGAAAAAAAGGAGAAATTGCTTGTCACAAGCAATTTCCCCATTTCCCACATTATTTTCTACTATATAGGATGGTTTCATTTTGAATTGCATCCAATTTTCATTGTCGTCTGAAACCTCTTTCAATTTAGAACAGTCTAAAATTACAAAAAAAAAAAAAAAAAAAAAATAGGAAAGTGTCAATGTAGTTATTTAGAAAAACAAATGTTTATAAACTAGATCGCCCGAAATAAAAAAAAAAAACATACAAATTAAGAGAAACTTTGAATGTGCCTGACCCCCAAAAAATCAATTTTGTAGACTTTTTTTTTTTTTTTTTTTTTTTAAATATTATTATATTATTGTTTCAGGAGTTATCTTTGCTCAAGTGGAATAGGTAGTTATGACTTGTAAAAGAACTGATAGGATGCTTTTGCCTTGTTCACTAAAATATTTACAGATATTTATATTTCTGGATAAGAGTTTTCAAGTTAATAGATAAATATATTGAAATTTATAGGTGAATAATATATAGAAAAAAAGACGTATTACAACACAGTGAAAAAATATGTGAATACAATTAAACTTGTATTAAGTGACCACTCAAGGGGCGGCCTAAATGGGGACATGTAATAGAGTAGTCGCTTAATGCATTTTTTTATAAAATCTATTAGAGATAGGTTCGACTGCATATACATAGATTATTGTAGTATTCTCATTGAGACGATTCTAATGAGATCCTTCAACATAGGATTTAGTTTTTATATCTCTTTTTAGCAGAAACGTCCATTTTGGAAGATCCTTTGTTTTCATGCTGGTCGCTTAATAAAAGTGGTCGCGTATAGGGGTGGTCACTTGAACAAGATTGGCTGAACATTAACTAAAAAAATATAGTAGGAATGTTAATAGCGAGTCTATAAATATATGCCGCCGTCATAGCGCAGTTGGTAGCGCGTCGGACTGTCAATCTAGAGTTCCCGGGTTCGATCCCCGACGGCGGCACTCATCCTTTCCGACTATTTGTCTCTCACCAATAGGTCGATAATCGTAGACCTATGTGGGATAGCAGCTGGGGGCTAGGAAAGGATGTAATGGCAGTACTGGTGTGAGAAATACCAGGATTTCATTGTTATGTGCTCCAGCCGCCGCGATATAACTGAAAGATTGTTGAAAGCGGCGTTAAACCCCATCCAATCAATCAACCTATAAATATATAATAACTTAAATAAACAGATTAATTAATGAATATGTAAATAAATAGATAAATGATCGAATTAGATGTATCGGAAAAAAAAGGGATGAATGACAGAATAAATAAATAAATAAATACTTGCATGAGACCAAGTCAATATCTCTTAGAAGGAAAAAACAAATAAGCCAAAAGAACATAATTTTGCGAGCACTCTAAGACATCTTTTCGTCGCAATTTTCTTGTGCATAATCTTCCACCAGTCTTTATACAAGATATGTAGCGTCATGCTACAATGCTAACACAATGCAACCGTGACAGTCAGTTGGAAAACTACATCATATTCTATATATAGCGCAAATAAATTACGTCATAGCAGCAAAAAGATGAGAAGATGACAGATAGCGTCTATCAATTAAAATCGATTGGCCAATCAAAACATTAATTTAGACCAAATGAACTTTAAAATCAAAGATTAATACGCAATATCTTCGTTTGATTGGCGACTTAAACGTCATAACTACAGCTTATCTAAGCTGCAGTTTTGACGTTTAGTACACCAACCAACGATTTATTTACCGGGCCATATAGTTTTCAAACTAATGTCATTTGGTATCTTAGTCAAAGCATCTTATCAGAGGTCAGTAGGCGTGGCAAACGATCAATTTACTAGTATGTGAATTTCTTTGAATCCTTTCCTGTTTTTTTTTCAAAATTTTCGACCTGTCCAAATTCAAAGGTTTTGCACAGAAAATGTTAGACAGATTAAATTTGGGGGAAAAACATGTAGTAGGGTAGAAAATATTGTAGAAAAGGAAGAAATTGCTTGTTACAAGCAATTTCTTCTTTTTTCTACAATATTTTCCGAATTAAGAATCATAGGGGCGTTAAAACCAGGGAGTGAACAGTACTGGGTTAATAGATGAAGAGAATAATTTCTCTCCATGCAAGGAAGCTTGATTCATTTTTCTCTGTACGATCAAGGATTTTTCAAGATCTACGTTACCCATGCATGAATCTGAAATGATGTTTATAATGATGGTAATTATAATACTAATGAGAACGATTACGGCGCAAATAATGATATTAATGATATTAATAATGATATTGCTAAAAGAAATAATGATGATAATTATAATTATAATAGAAAATTATAATAGAAAAATGACACATTGAAGAAAGTAAAGACATCTTTAACCCGCCAGGCGAAAAAAGTGAACTCCTTGTAAGTGCGAAAATTATCGATCCTGTTCTGTGCAGGCTGAACAGAATCGATATTTATCGAGCTTTGACGATTTTCTCAATCTGAAATGACACCGCTATCTTGATTTATTATTTTCAGAATTCGGCTTCTGTTTGGACTCTACTGGGCCCAATTTGATTTACAAGTATTTACGTGTCATCTTGTAGATCCTTTGTTTACAGGACCAGTCACATACGTTTTTATTTTTTGTAAGCATATTGAGTTGCCCATCTTCTTTCACTTTAATCCACTTTACCAGTTGACTACGTTTTAGACTGGTATAAACTGGACGATTTTACCACCAACAAATATGGGGATATAATTCTAAAAATCTTTGTCTTTCTCGATTTTACCCTTTTCCGTTTTTTTGAAATTTTAGACTGGTCCGAATTGAAAGAGGTTGTAGACGACATTGAAAATTGGATACAATTTGAAATGCAATCATTCTATGTGGTAGATAATATTGTGGGAAAAGAAGAAATTGTTACAAGCAATTTCTTCTTTTTCCACAATGTTTTGTCAGGTATAAAATCACAGGGACATAAAATCCCGGTTTTGTACAGGAATGGGTTAAAACACTTTAGACATGAAGAAATTGCTCCTTATACCCGATCAATCTATACATGTTTTCCGACAACGTTTGACCAAGATTTAGTTTTCTCATGTGTCGCAAACATCCATGATTATGTAAGAATGGGTTATCGCAGCCAAAAAATGTAACATCTAGCCCTTTCCGTACTATCCCTGATTTTTACGCCCCCCTTGTAACTACACTGGTGAAAACATCGCTGAAAAAGAGGAAAATGGTTGTAACAAGCAATGTTTTGTTTTTTTCCAAAATATTTTCAATCGTACCAATCCTATAGGATGACTTATACTTCACTTGTACCTACTTTATAATGTCGTCTGCTACACCTTTTAATTTAGACAAGTTTAATGGTTTTTAAAAACATTTAAGGCCTAGCTAAAATGTAACAGTACGAAGCTCAATACAGTGAATTATTAAATAATCATTAATTGTTGTAAAACGTTTAAAAAACAACAACATTCCCATCCTAGCTTATGCGCACGTTTCGTTTCGAATCAGACACAAATTTTGCATTAAAACCCATAATTGATTTATAATATTGCACCCTTAAGGGTAAACCAATGTTTATAAAATTCAGGCCAATACTGGATTAATCGGGTTTTCAAGTGATTCATAATACATAGGGACTTGCATGGGAAGTTGACACGAAATATTTGATACTTCGTAAATTTGTTTATCATGAGCTTTTCAAGGTCCTTTGAACAAAGACTTTGATAATGTTGTTTAATTCATTAGGTGCTTAATCCATCGCCAGACGACACGATTTAAGACTAGTCCAAATTCAAAGAAGTTGCAGACGACAATTTCGAGATGATGAAAGTTAAAACTAGTTTGTCTTTAAAGGTATAAAACAGTTTGGATAATGAAGAAATTGCTTTTTACAAGCAATTTCTTCATTTTCCATACTGTTTTCAAAAAAAAAAAAAACTTTTTTGCTTGGGACCGGGCGTCCAATAGTGTTTTTGTGTGAGGATTGGTTAAGATACTTCATGAATTTGTTTATCTGAGCTTCTCAAGGCTTTCTGAGCCAAGACTTCCTAATGAAGTGTAATTCACAAGTGTACTCTGCTGTCTAAGTTAACCCGTTACCAGACGACACGATTTTAGACACGTCCAAATTCAAAGATGTATCAGACTGTAATTTTTTCAGGTGGTGGAATTTTAATTTAACCCATTCCAACTCAATCCCCCCTTTTTACGCCCCTTAATAAAACAGTTTTAGAAGACATTGTGGAAAATGAAGAAATTGCTTGTAACAAGCAATTTCTTCATTATCCACAATGTTTTCTATCCCAAAAGATGAAAAAAAATAAAATTCCATCAATTTGAAATTGTTGTCTGCAGCTTCTTTCAATTTGGACCAGTCTAAAATTTTGTCGTGTGGGAATGGGTGAAGTTTCCTGTTAGTAGACAACAATGTGGATAATGAAGGAATTGCTTGTAAGAAGCAATTTCTTCATTTTCCACAATGTTTCCTTATTTTTTCTGTTTAAAAATCTTTTGAAATAAGCAGAAGAAACAAAGACTGCAAAATTTCAGATGATAGAAATTTAATTTGTTTGTTTTCTTTTAAGTAGAAAGCATTTCGGATAATGAAAAAATTGCTTGTAAAAAGCAATTTCTTCATTTTCCACAATGTTTCCTTATTTTTTTATTTTCGTTTGGCCATTAAATAGAATACTCACAATTTAGAATTACAATTGTCCTGTTACAAGGGAGACTTGTAGAAATATTAAATCATTACCAGACAACGATATATAAAAAATTGGTCAAATTTAAAGTTCGTGTAGTTGCGACCAACAATGTAAAGCAGCTGAAGATCTGAATAATTGAAATAGAGTTAATTTGGGGGGCAAACAATGTGACAAAAGCAGAAATTGGCCACAAAAAGAGGTTTCTACTTTTGTCATAATGTTTTCTTTAATACAATGTACGAGGGTCATAAATAGCATGATTGTACGAAAGGAAATATATGAATAACCCACCCCCACACAACAACGCTTTTAGACGCCCCCCGGTAAGCAATCGGGAAAACATTGTATATAAGTGAAGAAAATACTTGTAACAAGCAATTTCTTCATTTTACAAATGTTTTCCACCTAGAAGGTTAATAAAAAAATTCTAAATTTACATAAACTTAGAATTGTCGTCTACAACTCCTGTCAATTTTTACCAGTCTAAAATGTTGTCGTCTGGTAATGGGTTAAGTCAGTTTTGAAGGTTCAAGTCAGAATCTCTTTACTGGGACACTGATCTGACACGCCCCATAGCAATTTAGCATGTGCGTTTTTGTGTCACAGAGTTAACCCATTCCCACACAACAAGATTTTAGACTGGTCCAAATTGAAAGAAGCTGCAGACGACAATTTAAAGTTGATGAAATCTCGATTTTCTTTGTCTTTTTGAAAAGAAAACATTGTGGATAATGAAGAATCTGCTTGATACAAGCAATTTCTTCATTTTCCACAATGTTTTCCAAAGTATTTTTCTTGAGGGGCGTAAAAAGGAGGGATTGTGTTGGAATGGGTTAAGTCGCAATTCCGTTCGATATTTGACCAGACTATAACTTCTATAAATGACGGATCCCTGGCCATACCCATTGGCGTCCGACGAAGCAGATCGAACGAGATTTTAATTAACGTTGATTTGCATAATTATGGTCAGCAAAGCATAAAAACAAATAGTTAGTTTGCGACTTAAACGTCGTAACTTAAGTTTGTATTCTCTGTAGCTACGACATATAGGAGGGCCACTAACGAAAAAGGTTTTATTTAAATGCCAGAGGTCAATTTTCACTTCCAACCTAAAATACGGTCCAAGGTCAATGTCACACACGAAGGCCAAATGTTGCCGCGAGCTCGAAATAAGATGTCCTTGAACAATCATTCTTAACTACATGTATTTCCGCTTCCCAATCCTTTGGAGAATAATTTCATTTCGACCAGTGGACGTGTGTTATCGTTTAGAATATATTGTAAAAAGGTAATATTTTACTGTTAAGGTTATAGTATTTCTTTTCGACAGAGACAAAACGTCGTTGGGTGAGCAGAATCTCGTTAGTGCAGATTGAATAAAGCTGTATTTACGACATTTTCTCGTCCGATGATGAAAGGCTTTTTTTTTGTAAAAATCTCGGCGAAACTATCCCGGTGAAGGTGACGCTCGATCTCAAATATCTCATCCCGGTGAAGACGACGCTTGATCTCAATGAACTCATTCTTATAAAGTTGACACGTGATCTCAATTAACAAATCCCGGTGAAGATGACGTTCTATCTCAATGAACCCATCCCGGTGAAGGTAAGGCTCGATCTCAATGAACCAATCCCGGTGACGGTGACGCTCGATCACAATGGACCCATCCCAGGGAAGGTAACGCTCGATCTCAATGAACCTATCTAAGGGAGGATCACGCTCGATCTCAATGAACCTATCCCAAGGAAGGTAACGCTCGATCTCAATGAATCCATCCCAAGGAAGGTAACGCTCGATCTCAATGAACCTATCTAAGGGAAGGTGACGCTCGATCACAATGAACCTATCCCAGGAAAGGTGACGCTCAATCAAAATGGACCCATCCCAGGGAAGGTAACGCTCGATCACAATGAACCTATCCCTGGGAAGGTGACGCTCGATCTCAATGAATCCATCCCAGGGAAGGTAACGCTCGATCTCAATGAACCTATCTAAGGGAAGATCACGCTCGATCTCAATGAACCTATCCCAATGAAGGTTACGCTCGATCTCAATGAATCCATCCCAAGGAAGGTAACGCTCGATCTCAATGAATCCATCCCGGTGAAGGTGACGCTCGGTCTCAATGAACCTATCCCAGGGAAGGTGACGCTCGATCACAATGAACCTATCCCAGGGAAGGTGACGCTCGATCTCAATGAATCGATCCCAGGGAAGGTGACGCTCGATCTCAATGAACCTATCCCAGGGAAGGTGACGCTCGATCACAATGAACCTATCCCAGGGAAGGTGACGCTCGATCTCAATGAATCCATCCCAAGGAAGGTAACGCTCGATCTCAATGAACCTATCCCAGGGAAGGTGACGCTCGATCACAATGAACCTATCCCAGGGAAGGTGACACTCGATCTCAATGAATCCATCCCAGGGAAGGTGACGCTCGATCTCAATGAACCTATCCCAGGGAAGGTGACGCTCGATCACAATGAACCTATCCCAGGGAAGGTAACGCTCGATCTCAATGAATCCATCCCAAGGAAGGTAACGCTCGATCTCAATGAACCTATCCCAGGGAAGGTGACGCTCGATTACAATGAACCTATCCCAGGGAAGGTGACGCTCGATCTCAATGAATCCATCCCAGGGAAGGTGACGCTCGATCACAATGAACCTATCCCAGGGAAGGTGACGCTCGATCTCAATGAATCCATCCCAGGGAAGGTGACGCTCGATCTCAATGAACCTATCCCAGGGAAGGTGACGCTCGATCACAATGAACCTATCCAAAGGAAGGTGACGCTCGATGTCAATGAATCCATCCCAGGGAAGGTGACGCTCGATCTCAATGAATCCATCCCAGGGAAGGTGACGCTCGATCTCAATGAACCTATCCCAGGGAAGGTGACGCTCGATCTCAATGAACCTATCCCAGGCATGGTGACGCTCGATCTCAATGAATCCATCCCACTGACTTTGACGCTCGATCTCAATGAACTCATTCCGGTGAAGGTGTCGCTCGATCACAATGAACCTATCCCAGGGAAGGTGACGCTCGATCTCAATGAATCCATCCCACTGACTTTGACGCTCGATCTCAATGAACTCAATTCGGTGAAGGTGTCGCTCGATCTCAATGAACCCACCCCTGTGAAGGTGACGCTCGATCTCAATGATTCCATCCCACTGACTTTGACGCTCGATCTCAATGAACTCATCCCGGTGAAGGTCACTTTCGATGTTATTCGTCTTATCCCGGTGAAGGTGTCGCTCGATGTCAATGAACTCATCCCGGTTGTGGTGACGCTCGATCTCAATGAATCCATCCCGGTGAAGATGATGTTCGATTTATCTAACTTACCCCCGTGTAAATTAGGCTTGTGTCCGTGACCTCTCTCGATCATAATTAAGAATACGATATTTTCAGGATGCAGTTTTGGGATTAGGACATGCAACTCGATTTAAAAACAATACAATTTGCAAACAAACTTATATATCATATTGATATGTAGATAGACTATCAGGTTACCTTAATTCTAACAATTTCTTCCTGGTATATGTTACCGTTTATTACAATTTATTCCTGTTGAAAGAATGAAAGAAACAAAATGTCAAGGTGATTAAAGAAGAGATCTTTACGATAGTCAACGGCATGGGAAATAAAATATTTTTTACTACAAGGACATTTTCATTTCTTACAATATTTTTCTTAATTCGACTTTTTGGGTGAAAACCAATGGGAAGAGTTAGATCTATTTTCTTGTTTATCATTATTTTCTATATATAAACTTGTCTTTTTGCTGAGATACAAGAAGTGCGGCGTTACCCTTTTAGAAATGAGTTCGGTCTTCGCTCTCCGTAAATTAACGTAAACTGAAGTTAAAACTTTAAGACCATTCTTTAAGGATTTCAATTTGAAGTATGAAAAGTATCTGCTTTTCCAATAGTTGAATCCAAATGGCAGACAACAAAATTTAGACTAGTATAATTTTGAAAGAAGTTGCAGACAACAATATCAAGCATATAAAATTTTAGATTTATTTTTTCAAATTTCTAGATTGAAAACATTGTGTAAATGAAGAGATTGTCTGGCTCAAGCAATTTCTTCATTTCACACCATATTTTCAAATTGTATTTTTAAGGGGTGTCAAAATTCGTTATTGTGTTGGAGTGGGTTAATATTATTTTTACGATAAAGACATTAGTCTACAAAATACACCATAAACTGTGTGGTGTCCGTGATCGACAGATAGAGAGTCGACTTCCCGATCAAGACGTCCCGAGTTCGATTCCCTCGGTGAAATAATTGGATTCATCTTTTGGCTTTGGGTGAGGGCGATAACGTCTGAACGGTTAGCGAAAGCCTATGACCTAATTGATGTTCCATGGAAATTACAAATGATGCAATTTTCGCTAAAATCAAAATAGGACGTTTTTATCCGATGAATTCCGGCACTTTTCGTGTTGTACTTCGTTTACTAACTTACGTGTTACGTGACGCACTGTATTTTTGCTTCATTTCTGCCACTTTTTAGAATAATATCAGCTTAATCTGCTGAAGCTGATATCTGCAAACATCAAACTTACAACTTTGGAAATTAAGAGCCAACAAGATTCCCCTATAGTCTGTTAAAGAGCCGCTTTAACAACTCACAAGTATAGGCTTATAAAGAGGCAATATAAAGAACAACTCTACGTCAAATTTAGTGATCGCAGATCAATGAAACAATCGATACACCAATCAATTTATTCATTTAGACCGAAAGTGCACTTTGAACTCCGACATTGGTCGACGTTTTTTGTGAAACATTTTTGTCGGTAAGGCGACTAAAACATGGTGGCTACGGCTTTTTCACGATATGGGTACGACATTTAGATCGCAAGACAATCATTCTAAATGATTATTACAACGTGTACGATTCGTATCTTTTGAATTCAATGAGCTCAATATAAAGCACAGGACCTTCAAATTACTCATCTTAGAACTTGTAATTCAACCCTTTCCTGTTTAATCCCTGGTTTTTACGTCCCTGTGTTTTTATACTTGGGAAAACATTGTGAAAAAGGTATAAATTGCTTGTAACAAGCAATTTCTTCTTTTTCCACAATATTTTCTACCCAACTGACTGATTATTTTTAGATTAAATTCAACTTTAAATTGTCGTCTACAAAACCTTTGAATTTAGACAAGTCTAAAATTTCAACAAACAGGAAGGGGTTAAGAGTTATGTATACATGTACATCATTAAATTTCAGATTTTTCATCTTTCTGGGAAGAAAACATTGTGGAAAATAAAGAGATTGCTTGCTAAAAGCAATATTTTTTTCACAATCTTTCCCAGTTGTTGTTCTTGTGAAGCGTCAAAAAGCGTCACAGTGTGGGAATGGGTTAACATTATGGCTATTGCTGTTTGAAAAACGAAATCTCTTCTGTCATTTTCTCTGTGTGTGTGTGTGTGCGTCTCTCTCTCTACCCCCCCTCTCTCTCTGTCTCTTTCTCTACCTCTCTCTCTGTTTGTGTGTGTGTGTGTGTATGTGTCTGTCTGTCTCTCTCTAACCTCTCTCTGTCTTCATTCTTCACAATTTTTTTCAAAGTTTTTTTTCTTGGGGGATGTAAAAAAGGAGGTTGTTAGGGAATGGATCAAACCGTAGATACAGTTACTTTTACCCAAAGGCTATTGATGGTGCCAAACTCATATTTTGTATGTCGGCAACTTTGGTATATCCTACAACTGCATATAACATGATATATTATCAGGGACATATCGTCAGAAAATGATAAATACGGGCATAATAGTGTTTCACAAACACTTCTTGTTCCACAATATCTACTTCTAAATAAGGTACCTGAAGTGGGGAAAATAATTGACCATATACTTGAAAGGTTCAAGACAGCAACTATTTAGACCGGTAAAAAATTGAAAGGAGTTACAGCCATTATAAAGTTTAAGATTTTTCAACTTTCCGGGTAGAAAACATTGTGCACAATGAATAAATTGCTTGTAACAAGCAATTTCTTCATTTTACACAATGTTTTCTGATTGTTTTTTGAAGGGCGTCAACTGTGCAATAACCGTGGCCATGATCAAACTTTATATTCTTAAATAATGTATGTGAAACTACTGTACAATTTCAAAACCTCGACAAGGGGATGAAGGGGTGGTTTTAGTAAACATACCAAATTATCAAAATTGATTAGATAAACAACAACGGTCAACGAGGACATTAATTCTGATATCTGATAAAAACCATTAGTTTGTCAAATATATTCATCGTCTTTACCATAGCATAGGCCTACATGAACGCCCCACCCCCTCCAGAAGACGGCTAGTTAATTGTTATGGGAGATGGTGCAAGGATACAGGACGAAACTGTTCAGAGTCCTGCCTGGCTCTTCAACGTGCTCGATGGATAACACCGTCACCCGGACTACGCTTTAACGTCTCATACGAAAGACAATTAATGTCTTAGTTTGTTGGTAACCCCTGGATCGAACCGCGATCTCGAGGTTTGGATACAGTGAATGCTCTACGAACTCTTTTTAAGCTGTAGTTACGACACTTTGAACGTCCAAACGACGGCCTATTGGTTTAACAGACATGTGCCTATCTATTAACTATATATCCCTTTTTTAAAATTAATATTGCTACATCCCTTGTTTTTTAAATAGGTTGAATGACAGATGTGAAGGGGATTTAGATAGAGCAAGATGTGCGAAAGTGACATTTCAATACTTTGGGTGTTTCGAAATTCACCAATCGCGGCTGTCAATCAAGAAAACTGTCGACCAATCAAATCATTTATCCAGACCGAAATTTAGCTTTGAACTCCAACATTTGCCGCAATTTGTGTGAAACTTGTTTGTTGCTTTTGCGACTAAAACGTCGTACTACAGCTTATTCAAGCTGTAGTAACGACGTTTATGTCACCAATCAACCATTTTTCTTTTTTGTTACATGCTACAAGCTAGGAATCTTGTAAAATAACATCCTTTACAATAGAAACGTGAATTAGTGGCCTTGACAAGTGACACTGACCTCGATAGATGATGCTGATTTTTCAACTAACTGATGCCTCTCAATGCAAGGACACTGTGTTCGAAAATGAGCCATGTATCTTTTACGTTGCTTGAATGGGAGCAAAACTTTAAATGTTTGTGTTATTGTGTTAAGTTCAAAAATTGTTACGATCATAAGTGGCATTGACCTTAATATATAACCCTGATTTTACAGGAGTCTATATCCCAAATATGAACCACATATTTGCAACGGTAACAGTGTTATTTGAAAAGAGCAACACTTTGAATTTTTGAGTTAGGTTTACAAATAGCAGAGAAACGGACAGACAGACAGATGGACGATGGCCTTGACTTTTTCGACGCGGGGCCATAAAATGCTATAGAAGGTCTAGAATCTAATTAACCAATGCCCCATAGTATTATTTGGTACAGCAATTTTCCTAATATGACCTGCGGCACGTATAATAGCGTAGTTTTACAAACTACGTTATGTGTCTCGCGAAACATCGATTATTGATGAATCATATTGAATTTTGTGATTTATTTAAAAAAAAAAGATATGGTTATATTATAAATAGAATATCGAATTCGTTTCCATCAAATCCCGAATTTATTAGACGAGACATCTATAAACAGATAAAAACTCGACAGAGCCTCGTTTTTCTTTGTTTATCATGAGATGACTTGTTTTACCCTTTCCTGTTTTGCAAACTTTTAAACCTGTCCAAATTAAAAGGATTTACAGACGAAAATTTAAAGTGGAATAAATTTGAAAAATAGCCATTGAGTAGGATAGAAAGTATTGTGGAACAACTTTAGTTCTAAACTCTGACGGCTGAATGCATAGAAGTCGTTCTTCTACTTTTCGCTAGCAAAACGCCAGCTTTGATAGCTTAAGTTAACAGACATTATTTTGAGGTCGTCTCAAAGTTCAACGAGTGCAAACTGCCACTGGAGGCTTAACCACTAAATCCGTTAAATGCCTCTGCCATAAAATGTCTAATGTATTTCAGGAACATTGCAAACTGTGCCTGCAGGTATTTTAGCTCATTTGAGCTCAGCATTTTCAAATTACTCTGATCAGAGTTTTCAAAGAAGTTGCAGACGACAACATCATATTGTTGAAAATTCTAATATACAATATATCTATCTCTGTATCTATCTCTGTAGGAAGAAAATAATGTTGAAAACGAAGAAATTGCTTGTGACAAGCAATTTCTTCATTTTCCGCAATATTTTCAAGAACTTTTTTCTGAAGGGGCGTAGAATGGACGGATTGTGTAGGAATTGGTTAACTTATTGGTCACTTTAACGATATAATGATAACGTATGACAAAGAAGAGTACAGAAAAAAACAATGCTTTGCTAGCCTACAGTACTTTTGAGTACTTTGATTTCATTAGACAATGTTATAAATAGGCAAGGTTGCATGTTGCATTTTGAAAGTATTGGTTCATCAAAATAGATAAAGCGACAGATAGCATAAATTTGCGCTAAGTACAAACCACTCAAGCATATACCCGTCTATACTCCACAATGTAACGATTCAACGAGATTAAAGACCTTGGGCTTTCTTAAGTGCATATAGATTAATGTCATGTTTGCACGTACACCCTATAGTAATTATAATTAGCAAGGAAACGTCGCAGTTGAAAAATGTCAGACAGAACAAGACTCCTCACATTTAAGTAAATTCACAAAAATAGGTCTTTTACGTTTGGAATGAGATGGTGTGCATAAGACCCGGTAAGTATGTGAGTATGGATCCCGTTTGGGCAGAAACTTATCAAAATTCGCACATTGGAACCTTGTTGTTCCTAAATGGGATAATTAGCTCGTGCTGGTCCCATGTAGGACCAATATTGATAAGATTAAAAGAAGTAATAAAAAATAAAGAAAACCAAATGAAGAAAAAGACGAAGTTTCTAAATTCAAATCTCAGTCCACGTCGATATTTCTTTAACAAAATATTATCATGGCGCTCGAGCAACTGTGGACTTTTTAAATTCAGAATGTACCTCTAGGTCACTAGACGTCCGTTTCAAATTCCAGCCCCTAATTGACCTGAGCTGTATTCGATATTTGTGTCACAGAACACCCGTTGGGTTCCTTTTTTGTGTGACTTGACATACATTTAGCTCAAAGATTCAAACCTGGTCGTTAGATTTAATTTTTTCACAGAATGTTAAACCGATAAGTCTCGTTCTTTCAGACGGTCTAAAGAATGATTTCAAAAGACGATTGATCAAATGTAGTTGAACGCTGTTTTTAATAAATTTATCAGTTATATCACGGCGAAGTTCACTTATTCGTGTGTTTCCTGGGTATAACTAGTACTCGCCGGGGCTCTTGCTCAAGGCCATACATGACGAGTCGACCGTAAGATATGCCGGGATTCGAACCAGAAACTCTCGTATTCTCTAAGATCACGAGTCCACCGCCCTTGCATATGAGTTACGCCGGACCCTGATATTCAAAGAATGGACGACAATTTAGAATATTATTATTCTATTATCACAGGACTATCTTTTCCATATGATATGTTAACTGTCTATCTAAAAGTATAGGTCTCAAACCAACCTTTCAATTTTTGGTTACATGTTACCGACAATAGATTTGGCAAAATAACGCCGTTGTATATCGAAATAGACTTTCCTGTTGGAGTCAATAGGGCTGTGCCAGTGGAGTCAGTGGCCGGGGCCTGAGATCCGTCATTTCCAAGAAACTGCTTTCTTGACCTACGGATAATAAATGTTATATATTGTATTACGAAACCAACATATGGAACCATTTTCGCGACGGATGGGTCATTTGTAAATCATTGTATTGTAACAGGAACGCTAAATCGTAAGCCAGAGCAAGAGAAACTATTGCTAATAACACTGGGGTAATGGGCTCGACTCAACCGTTTTCTATACATGTTTAGCTTTTGTCTGGTACCAATTGGCGGATAATCGTCAACCTAAGTGGGATAGCAGCTGGAGGCTAGGAAAGGGTGTAGTGGTAGTACTGTTGTGAGAAATACCAGGAATCAATCTCCCTGAAGTTGGCGGCCTTGCAGCCTAGCAGCCTAGCAGCCTGAAGTCGGCAGCCTGGCTGCTGGGATGTTAAAATTCTATTTGATTTTTAGGCTGCCAGACTGCCAGGCTGCTAGGCTGCTGGTCAAATCTTTGTTTTAATCAACTTTTAGTTCCAGGCTGCCAGGCTGTTAAAATTCTATTTGTTTTCCAGGCTGCCAGGCTGCCAGGCTGCTAGGCTGCTGGTCAATTCATCGTTAAAATCAACTTTTAGTTCCAGGCTGCCAGGCTGCCAACTTCAGGCTGCTAGGCTGCTAGGCTGCCATGCTGCCAACTTCAGGGAGGTCAGGAATCCATTGTTCGTGCTTCAGCCGACGCAATGTGACAAAAAAAAATTGAAAGCGACGTTAAGCTCCATTCAAATAAATAATCAAACAATATGTCTATCTTTTATCTGAATACCATTAGATAAGCGGGTATCCATACCTATTAATATAAACAGTGATAAAGGTTATTTTAAAAAAATGACGGATCGTCGCTGTCAATCAAAAATATTGACCAACCAAATCGATTGACCAACCGCTGGCCCCGCCAACTTATTCCATTTGCACCACCAGTTGACTCCAACAGGAAGTACCGCTTTTTCTCAAAATCTAGCATGTAACAAAAAGGTAGCATGATTGGTTGGTGACATAAACGTCGTTACATCAGACTCCCGATCTTTCAATCATGGGATGTCATGGGTTCGATCCCCGGCGGCGGCAAACATCCTTTCCGAAATTTGTCTCTCACAAATGGGTGGGTAATCGTAAAACTAAATAGCAGCTTGATGCTAGGAAAAGATGTTATGGTATACTTGAGTGAGATATACCAAATAACGATTGTTAGGTGCTCCAGCCGTCGCGATATGACTGAAAGATTGATAATGTGGCGTTAATCTCCATTCAAAAAATCTAACTAACAGCTTGAATAAGCTGTAGTTAAGACGTTTAAGTCGTCAAACCAACAATAAAGGTTTAAAAAGGGTAGCCAATGCCAGAGTTTAAAAACTCACTTCTGGTCAAAATGATTGATTTGATTGGTCGACTGAATATTTAATTGAAAGCCGTGAATGGTCAAGTATTTAGACTAAATATTAATTACTGCTTCCCACATTTATGCCATTCGTTTTCGTTGGTTTGGCGATTTAAAGCCGTAACGACAGCTAAATGCTTAATCCATTCCCAAACGACACAATTTTAGATTGGTCAAAATTTAGAGAGCTTTTAGACGACACAACAATGTAAGTTAAAATCTAAAATGAGGTAGAAATTTTTGCGATAAAAGTCTCTATATTTCTTGGGTGCGTAAAAATGCGGGGCTGTGTGGTAATGGGTTAACCTATGTCCCAGGCCATGAATATGACATGTAATGCAAACAAACGTTGGATGATGTTTAACCCATTCCCACACAATCTCTATTTTTTTTCATCTCATAGAAAAAAACTTAGAAAAACATTGTGGAAAATGAAGAACTTGCTTGTATTTAGCAATTTCTTTATTGTCCACATTTTTATCCAGAAAGACAAAATATGTAAATAAAATTCAATTAACTTGAAATTGCGGTCTGTATCGTCTTTCAATTTGGACCATTCTTAAATTTTGTCGTCTGGTAATGGGTAAAGTCAAACAGCATATCAAAGGTCAGAGGTCACATCTAGCAATCCTGCAATTGTCTAATGCATGGCAATGATAAAACAAATGTCTAAAGGTTAGATAAATATTGAATAGATTTGATCAAGGCCTTTACGATATCGACATCTCAATCTTATCCCTTTCCTGTTCAATCCATGGTTGTTACGTCCCAGTGAATTAAAAACCAAGAAAATATTGTTGGAAAAGGAAGAAATTTCTCGTAACAAGCATTTTTTTCTTTTTCCACAATATTTTCTATTCGACTTAACCCTGCTGTGATTTTATACTTGGGAAAACACTTTTGAAAAAAGGGGAAATTGCTTGTAACAAGCTATTATCCTTCTCCCACAATATTTTCTACCACATAGGATAGCTTCATTTCAAATTCCATTCAATGTTCAATTTCATCTGCAACCTCTTTCAATTTGGACCAGTCTAAAATTTCAAAAAAAGGAAAAGGTTAATGGTTATTTATCAGATTAAACCATATCTTACTTGTCATCTACAAATAGCTTTGGATTTGGATAGGTCTAAAATCTTGTTGAACAGGAAAAGGTTCAATCAGTGAAACTGCAAGAGAAAGTCACAAACCCAAGAAACACCACACAAGAAACATAGTTGTGTTCGCCTCACTCGCAACCAGCCCCGGTCGCGACAAATATCCTTTCAACATTTGTCTCCCATCAATGGGTGGATTATCGTAAGCCTAATAGGGATGAGCAGCTGGAGGCTCGGGAAGGATGTATAGGTAGTGCTATTGTGAGAAATACAAGAAATCCCTTTTTAGGTTCTCAGGCCGCCGCGATATGACTGAAATACTGTCAAAAGTGTTGTAAAACCCCAACCAATCAATCAGTCGATCAATCAATTGATTGATCAATTCCATTCAATGTTCAATTTCGTCTGCAAACTCTTTCAATTTGGACCAGTCTAAAATTTCAAAAAAAAGGAAAAGGTTAATGGTTATTTATCAGATTAAACCATATCTTACTTGTCATCTACAAATAGCTTTGGATTTGGATAGGTCTAAAATCTTGTTGAACATGAAAAGGTTCAATCAGTGAAACTGCAAGAGAAAGTCACAAACCCAAGAAACACCACACAAGAAACATAGTTGTGTTCGCCTCACTCGCAACCAGCCCCGGTCGCGACAAATATCCTTTCAACATTTGTCTCCCATCAATGGGTGGATTATCGTAAGCCTAATAGGGATGAGCAGCTGGAGGCTCGGGAAGGATGTATAGGTAGTGCTATTGTGAGAAATACAAGGAATCCCTATTTAGGTTCTCAGGCCGCCGCGATATGACTGAAATACTGTCAGAAGTGTTGTATATTCCCAACCAATCAATCAGTCGATCAATCAATTGATTGATCAATCAACCTAATCAAGTTTTATAATCGACAGATTTCAAAAGTACTCAGTACTAAGTTCTTATATTAGTGAGCATTTTGAAATAAAAGCTGCCGAAAAAATGCTTGTCACTGCGAATGCCGTTGGATCTTTTACGCGGTTCTCGCTTCGATTGATTTACACAAATTTGCAAAGAAAATTCTTGATTTACGTCCCTATGTTTCTATGCTTAAGAAAGCAATACGGAAAAAAGAAGAAAGTGCTTCTTTTTTGCAAAATTTTCTACCATGCTGAACGATTACTTATTCAAATATAATCAATTTTGAAATTAAAAAAATATCTTAAATTTGGACAGGTCGACAATTTTCACAATACTGTAAAGTACTCATTTAAGCAAAGCCATAATCTGAATGTATATTAAAACCAAAAGAGAAGAATTCTGAACCGTCTAACTTTTCATTCCTTTAGTTGTAAATCAGTCAAAAGGAATGCATTTATTGACATATTATTCAATCCGTATAGTTCAACGGCGATAATGTGTATCATGATAAGAACCGATCTGCGTCTACGCGTCAAAAATGTACGTTTTAAATTTTATAGGGCTAGAACACATTATAAATGACCGTAAGATGCTAAATGCCTTAACAACATAGCCACCTGTGTGGTGTTTTTATTGTTTTTAGTATGTATAAAAGATGAAGAGAATATTTTTTTGTTTTCATGGAGGTATGAGCCGAGAAAAATAATCACACTGTATGAATATGCGAAGCGGGTTCATACATAAGTGTGATTAGGTGTTTCGGTTCATACTACCATGAAAACAAGAAAAGATTTTCTTCATTTATTATGAAATAATAGCATCGAGCGAAAATAAAAAAAAATGAAAAACTATACAAATTTTGATACTTTTTTGTATGAAACTATTTTGTGCGGAAGCATACAAAATTGCTTCGTGCTCAAAATTTTGTTCATAGAGGTATGAATATTTTTTGACCAATAAGAACAGCCGTATTTGATAGACGAAACTAAAAATTAAATTACAAACAAATGACAGTTTATCGTCTGTGGGGTATATGGTCCGACGCCGATAATATGTCACTTGATAAAGACTAATCTTCATCTACAATCACATAATGCAAGTCAAAAACGTAGGTTTTGAGGACTGGCTCAGTTAGAACACTTTAATCATCATCGAAAGACGATCATTGGTTAAAACAACATAGCCGGCTATATTGTGTTTTATTTTATTTTATTATTGCTATTATTATTTGTATGTAAACAAATGCCACTTCGCCGCCTGTGAGGTATAGATCTATAAGTTAAAGTGAGTGATCAAAGCTCAATTTTGTCTATACAGGTATAGACAAAATTGACCTTTGAACACTCACTCTTAACTTGTACACCTGTATAATAACACGAACAAGATTCTCGTCGGCAGTATATGGCTAGCAATGTATATATTATATCATGCCGGATCGTGAAAGTCAAACAAAAGAGACACAGAGGTCCTTTTCGATTACTCACTATTAAAAATGTATTAGTGCGGTTTGAAACAATAGACAAATAACACGAAAAGAAGAGTGGCAGCTGAGCACGAAAAAATAACAATCAACAGTCGATCGGCCAGACAGAAACGTGTACGAAAGACACGAATACTGTCGTTGGGCTTCTGAAACATCGTAACTACGGTCAATTCAGTTAGTAGTTACATTATTTTAATCGGTAAATGTCGATCTGCTGTTTTCTTTTTTTACGTTTTCTCGAAGACTAACTGGTTAAACCATTACTAGACGACACATTTTTGACACGTCAAAATTCAAGATAGGTGCAGGCGACAATTTAGATTTTATGACATTTTAGATTTTTTTCAAATTTGTAATTAGAAAACATTGTGTTGAATGAAGAAATTGCTTGTTTCAAGCAATTTCTTCATTTTACACAATGTATCCCAAATTGTTTTTCTTGGGGTTCCGTCAAAAAGAGTCACTGTGTGGGAATTGGTTAATTAATAGATCGATTTGTAGAGGGTGAGTTGAAGGATGTGTGGATGATTTGGTTTCATGTCAACGTATTAACCCTTCTCCTATTGAATAGTATGTTTTTCAGAATTGAATAAAAATCAAACGGCTGGAAGTACTGGAGTCACTAACTGTTTATTAAAATTTATTTAGGAAACGAATTCTATAAACAGCGCTGGCTTGAATGGACATATAGGTGGCGTAGACGAATGCCAAACTGCACCTCAGCGCAAGTTGATCATTCTCTATACCTCCTGTCGAAACAGGAATATTCCGAGTTAAGCATAACAGCGTTAAGTTTTGACTAGACGACTAGTCCAAATTAACCGTTGTCATGCCGAACCTGGAATATTCCTGTTTTAGCAGGAGGTCTAGGCAAAGATCAGGCTGCGCATATGCGCAGCCTGATCTTTTTCTAGACCTCCTGATTGGCCCTTTAAAGCTAGCATTGTTTGTACCATTTATTTTCTAAATTCGTTCCCAATCAAAAATAAGTGCTTTCTGTGCTTTTAGTCCTTTGATTTTATCCAAATTTTATAGAGAATTTTATTCAGCATGACAAGGGTTAACATATCCCTGACTCCGTTCAAGGTGCTCCAACAGGTACATTGTAGTTCCACTTCGATTTTAGAATGTCGTCACTTTGCAATTATAGTCTCTACCGTGTAACACCAACAACAAATAAATAAATAAATATATAAAATAAAATTAATAAAATGGTTATTTTCTTTAATCTGTAGTTACGACATTTAATACGTCAAATAAACAAAAATCCTGAACATGAATATCGGTGAAATGTTGGAGTTCTAAGTTCATCTCCGGTCTAAATGAATGATTTGATTTTTTCGATTGATTATTCCGTGACGGTTTCAGGGGAGGTAATTTGTAGTGATATGCAAATTAGGAAACCTCGACTATTTGTAGTCGACTCGTTCAGGGTCTTTTTCCCTGAATGGATAGGCTCTATCTTCAAGATCTTCAGTGATTGACAGATGCCACTCCAGACAGGATTTTCAAGTGAATTTTAATAGAAAGTTTTAGCAGAAATAGGAAAATAGAGTATACACAAAGAAACTACCCCCCCCCGTCCTCGTCTTTTCATAGAAAATGAGAACAACTTTAAATTTGTCATCCCTGTAATCTGATAAACATTCACACAAAGATTAACCAAGCCTGTCAAAAGTATAGTCCAGAGAGTGTATAATTCATCTTTATGATCTGACAAACACTCTTACCAAGTTTCGTTAATATGTAGCCACAATAGTGAAAACAACGAAATTTTCGGTAAGGCCCTATTCTTGTCTATCAGTAAGCATAATCTCTTTTTCGATAGCGTTCATCTTATGCCCTGACAAATGTTGAGAGCAAGTTTCATTGAAATTGGTCCTGATTTGTAGCCTATGGATACATACAAATGAAAAGTTATTCAAGTCTCTTTTATCGTGTTTTCTTTATGGTCTGACAAAGATTCTAACCGGTTTTCATAAAAATTGAGCCATCATTGTGATCTATAAAATGTAATCAAAGAAATGGCCATTAGGGCCCTTTTCCCGCCTTTTCCAATGGAATGTTCCAAATATCAATAAGGTTCATCTTTATGACCAGATATACATTCTGACCAAGTTTTGTCAAAGTAAAGCCACAATTGTCGGCCTACAGTGTTATTACTAAAATTGTTTGACGCCGACCGATGTACGGCGGACATTCAATGATCACAATCTCACATGTATGAGCTAAAACAAAGGAAATGAAGATATAGACAGACTTTGTAATATATCTAAAATACACAAAAACTGCTTTCCATAGCGTAGGCATTCAATGGATTTAGTGATTAAGCTCACAGTGGCAGCTTGCACTCGTTGAACTCTGAAATAGCCTAAAATTTGTGTCAATTATCTTAAGCTAAGCTAAGATTAGCTAAACTTCGATACCAATGCAGAAAACACGCTTTTCGAGTGAAATACAAACATTACCATGCTAGAAAAGCACGCCAAAATGCGCCATTGTGTGGGAATGGATTAAATCAAAGTACTGAAAGTACTGTAAGCTAGCAAAGCATGTTTTGGTTAAGTAATCTTCTTTGTCAAAGGTTATCATGATAAATAAACGAGGTTAAAGTAACCCAGGAATTAACTCATTTCAACATGGCAAAATCTTAGACTGTTCAAATTGAAAGAATTTGCAGACGACAATTTCAAGTTGGTGGAATTTAGAAAATCTTTGTCGTTTAGGATAGAAACATTGTGGACAATGAAGAAATCGTTTGTTATATGCAATTTCTTCATTGTCCACAATGTTTACCAAATGCTCAAGTGAGCTAGAAATACCAAAATGACACGAGATTGTTATATTCCTGAGATACATAAGAACTACTTTTTATGGCGTAGACATTAAATGGATTTAGTAGTTAAGCCTCCAGTAGCAGTTTGTACCCATTGAACTCTGAGAACACCTTAAATTTTGTCTGTTAACTTAAGCTATCAAAGCTGACGCATTGCTACCTAAAATTGACGTGTAGTTTGCTTTTTCAAATCTCATTTTATATATGTCTGTTTTCATTTGTTAATTTCCCATTGTTTTATAAACGTCATAATTTTTCAATCACTGTTAAATAATACGTAGTTAGTATCAAAATATGGGTCGTCACCATTTCATGATTTTCCAAAGGTTCTGTCTCCAATTCGCACACAATGACGCTTTTAAACGTCCCTCAATATAAAAGTTTTGAAAACACTGTGGACAATGATAAAATTGCTTGTTACAAGCAATTTCTTCATTATCCACATTGTTTTCTATCCCAAATGACAAAGATTTTAAAAATTTCATCAACTTAAAATTTTCATCTGCAACTTCTTTCAATTACGACCAGTCTAAAATTTTGCTGTGTGGGAATGTGTTAATGTTTTATTTCGGATATTCGAATAAGTAAGATTGTCATTATTTTTTTATCACTAACCATTGAAGTAATTACCAATGCCTGCGTCATCACCATTTCATGGCTTGCCAAAGTTTAGTCTCTATTGAAGATTGCATTTCTGATATTCGAATAAGTTGTTTCTATTTAATTTTTGTTCAAACCATTACCCCAACCATTACCAAAATAATAAGCGCTGCAGAAAATTGACAGTGGAAAACAATGTGAGAAAAAGAGAGTTTGCTTGTAACAAGCAATTTCTTCTTTTCTCACAGTTATCCACCCTATATGACTCCTCTTTACGATTTGAAATATACTTTGAAATTTCGTCTGTAACATCTTCGGATTCGGACCGGTTTCAAATTTTGTTGTCTCGTAATGTGTTCAAACTAAATAAAATAAACAGGCCTGTACTTTACCGGAGAGTGTAAATTGTCCACTGCATGAATATATCCAAGAAACTATAAGAATTCCGTACACTATTACATAACTACCGGTGGTCATTTTTGTTTATAATCCGCTTTATTGAAACCAGGCCATGTGAACACAGTTTAAACTTGGTGATAAGAAATACCGAGTTGCGGGGGGTTGGCCGAGCCGAGATCGTCGTTTTATCGCAAAAGTCCTAGGTCAACAGCGTGATCTTGGTAGTTTTGATATTTCATAGTAATGTAGTAATGCTAGTAGCCACGGATAAATTATACTTAAATGTTACTTATCCCTTGTCAGGCTGAACCCGGAATATTCCTGTTTTGGCAGAAGGTAAAGGCAAAGATCAGACGTGCAGTCTGATCTTAGTCTTCATCTCCTGCTTGTCCCCTTTCATCTAGGGTTGTTTATGAATCAATTTTCAAAATAATTATTGACCCTCATCAATACCTTCTAGTGCTGTCAGTTCTTTGATTTAAAAGAAATTCTGTAAAGAATTTTGATTAAGCATGACAAAGGTTAAATTTGAAACTTTCAACATTTATTCCCCACCCCACCCCCACTCCCCCGACTTTTTCTTTAATGTAGATCTTTATGTCATGGAAAAAGGGAGCATTCTTTCCGTTATTTAAGGCTACTTCAAATACGATACAGTACATCCATGATATGAAGTATGAAGGAGTTGTTATATGTTGTGAGAAATAAACAAACACACAAAACAAAATAACAACAAAAACGTACACGCTCACCACCCAGCCAAAAAAATGAATAAATAAAAGCTGCGTAAGTGGATTCTCCGTTACTTTAACGTACGGGATAATTTGATGCTGCGATGGTAGTTAAGAAAATTATATCAATAGCGTTACGCGGAATTTTTGTCGCATTTTGTGTGGACTGACCCGATTGATAAATATTGAATGTCCATCTGGGAAGCAAAAAAAAAAAAGGAAAAAAAAAACCAAAAAAACAACAACAACAACAACAAAAACCTGACCCCTTGACCTAAATTGTCTTGACCAAACGGAATTGGCGGAAGTAACAAAAATTCAAAACTCTATCCGTTACGCAAAAAATGGACCATTAAGGTTTTCTGTTAGACAATATTAGCTGGTAGCTTACCGAATGACCTCCAACGTGGCATTACGGCTAAGATATTAAAAGACGTATATTTACATAAATGACTTTCCGCTGTCCCCGCCCACTTACTCCATTAGCCACGCCCATCGACTCCAACAGAAAGTCCCGCGTTTTTATGAAAAATGTATGGCAAGTAGCATGCAACGAAACAGTAGAATAGTTGGTTGGCGACCTAAACGTCGTAACTACAGTTTGAATAAGCTGTAGATACGACGTTTAAGTCGCCAAAGCAACAAATAAAGATTAACGAAAATGGCGGTCAATGTCGAAGTTTAAAACTCATTTTGAGTCTACACGAATGATTTCATTGGTCGACTGGTTATTTGATTGACAGCCGCGATTGGTCAATTTATTTGGAGGAACATAAAGATTCAAACTATTCAGTGGCCAATCAAATCAAACATTTAGACCCAGCATTTAAATATTGATCTCCGACATGTACCTTATATATGATCATTGCTTGACGTCATAAATATCGTAACTACAGCTTCATTAGCTGTAGTTACGACATTTAAGTCGCTCATCAATGATTTTTTGTCTAATGCCCTCGACCATATATTTTGAAAAATTCGGTATATGATATCTGCCAAGCTAAATTGTCGGATGTCAGTGTGCTAGACCAGCGATCCTTCCAGTCTATACCTCGGTAGATGGATTAATATCGAAGTCAGACAAACAAAATGTGTTTGTGAAACACAATGTCCCCGCCTAAACGTTTGACCTTGGTATGTGACCTTAACCCTATCACATGACCTTGACCTTGACATGGGGAGATGCGTATTATGAGATGTATCATCATGCCAAATATGAGCACTGTATCTTGAATAGGCCGGTAGTAAATGGCAATGTTAAGCTATTTGTTAAGTTTTGCAGACAGACAGATAGACGGAAAGACGGACAGAGAGACGAACAGACGGACAACGGTAAAACAATATGCCCCCGATCTGTAGATGTATGGACATAAAAATAATGTGAATGGCTTTAGTGTCAGGCTTATTTCAAGTTTTTCTATTTTCACAACAGTTTTGAGACAAACCTTTTTTTAAGAAGGAAAACTCTCTTCCATTATCTAAATTTCTTTTCTCTCACTCTCTTTTAGGCCTATTCTTAACAGTAAGCTCATTATATCATAAATCTATTCCGACATAATCCTGTGTTTTACGCGCCCAGCGAAAAAGCTTTGCAAGACATATTGTAAGACGCTGATTTTTTTTTTAATTAAGCAGTTTCTTACTTCTTACTCATCCAAGCTACAGTTACTACCTTTAAGTTCAAAATCAGCAAAATAGCTTCATATAAACGTCAAGCGTTCAGAGTTCACTTCTGGTCTAAAAAAATGCTTTGATTGGTCAATTGGTGATTTGATTGGTTAACGCGATCTGACGATTGGAAATTGAACACGCTGTTTAATTCGTTATTTTATTTACAGTACAAGCTATCTGTAATTCATCTGTAACCTATTCAAATGCAGATCAGTGTAAAATCTGGTAAATGAATCACGAGAAAAGGCAAAAGAACGAAGCCATTTTTATTCTTATATGAAATGAATCTGTAAATAAACAAATTTATAACATACATCACAGCCTTGACATAAAAAAATGACATAAAACGTACAGAATATCACAATTTGCTTAGATCAAATTTAACTGAATGCATCTAATATTTACTTGGCCAATTACCCTCCTTTCATTGAACCACCTTGGGAAAATATTGTGGAAAATAAAGAAATTGGTTGTATTAACCCATTTCCAGAGGACACAATTTCAGACGGTCCCAATTGAAAGAAGTTGTAGACACCAATTTCAAGTCAGTGACTGGAACTCTAAGAACTTCTTACTGTAATAGGTTCAACAATTACCATGCAATATAGAGTTTAAAGCCCCAGTAACAATTAGACAATTTAATCCTTTCCGGCTTTTGAAAATTTTAGTCTGGTCCAAATTGAAAGAGCTTGCAGGTGACAATGAAAATTGGATACAATTTTAAATTAAACCATTTTAAGTGGTAGAAAATATTGTGGAAAAAGAAGAAATTGTGTATTACAAGCAATGTCTTCTTATTCCACAATGTTTTCTTAAAGGTAATGTTCCGGGTTTATACTGGAAAGGGTTAGCACAAAAGATAACTGTGATAATATATCATAGTGGCTTTCATAGCCTCTTTCCATTGTAAATGCAATTTTATCAACACTTTAATCAATAACCAAACTAAAAGATTTTAGACTGGTCTAAATTCAAAGATATGCAGACAACATTTTATAGTTGATGGTATTGTAAAACTATTTGTCTTTTAGGGTAGAAAACATTGTAGATAATTAAGAAATTGCTTGTAAGAAGCAATTTTTCTCATTCTCAATAATGTTTTCAAAAGCTTTTTTCAAGTGGGACGTCAAAAGGCGGAACTGTGTGGGAATGGGTTAAACCCATCCCTAATGAGTTTTGACACCCAGAGAAATATGTTCATGAAAAACTTTGTGTGAAAAGGAGAAATTGCATGTAAAAAGGAATTTCCCCTCAACTTTGTAGGAAAAGGAGAAATTGCTTGTAACAAGCAATTTCACCTATTTTCGCAATGGTTTTTTTTTTTTTCAAGGAGGTATGAACCGAGAAACATAATCACACAATGCGTGAATCCGCTTCGCGTATTCATACAATGTGATTAGGTTTTTTGGTTCATACCTCAATGAAACAAACAAATCTCTTCATCTCTTACGTAACTTCCAAATTATTCTGTTGAAGATAAAGTGTTACTAGCACTTTACCCTTGTCATGCTGAATAAAATACCTTTCTGAAAAGCTGTCAAATCAAAGGGCTGAAAGCACTGATAGAACTTGTTGTTCAAAAATCAATGTTTCTTTTAGAAATCAACTTCATAAACAACTCTGGCAGGAAAAATACAAGCAGGAGGTGTAGACAAAGGACATCCTGCACATAAGTGCAGTCTTATCTTAGTCTACACCTCCTGCCAAAACCAGAATATTCCGGGCTCAGCATGACAAGGGTTAAAATCAAAGGGTTGAAAGCACTGAAGGGCCCTAAATTTTTTATCTTCACCCATTTCATAAGCAAATTTGGCTTAAAACCCATCAAATATGTGCGGTTGACTAAGATCAGACTGCATAAATATGCAGGCTCAAATTAGTCTATAAATCTTGTCAACGCTGAAATATTCAAGGTTCAGCAATTTTTCAAAACCTTCAATATAGACATTATGATAAATTTCTGATATATAACAAGTTTATTTGAGATCTATTTTATACCATTGCAAGATTTGCCCTATTATGTATTATGTGTCCCAGACAAATGGCCATGAAAAAATTACTTGCCCACAGGTTGAAAAGCCCATGTCAGACATGTCGTGTATGGAAATTCCACAACCCTAGTATCTTACATAATAGTTTATCGAGAACCAGTAACAAGTACATTTCAACTGCCATTCTATAAGGAACTATCTTACAATTACATTGACACATTATGAGGTAACCACATTTTACCCTTATCTTGCTATACCTGTAATATTCCAGGCACCCACAGGAGGTATAGACTAAGATCAGCCTGAACATTTGTGCAGTATGATCTTAGTCTACATCTTCTGTTTGACTTATCCAAGTCAGAGTTGTTTATAAACACAAGCTTGTCACAAGCAATTTTTTCATTTCCCACAAAGTTTTCATTACTTTTTTTCTTGAAGGGCGTCAGAAAGCGACATTGTGTTGTGGTGGGTGAAACTTTATTGTACTAAATAGGTAACAAAAACAGAATACTTAGCTGAACAAAATATCTTACTATAAATAAAATCTTAAGCTTAACAACAGTAAAACTATCACATAAAGTAGTTTGAATATTCTATAAAAAAAACAAATGAGTATAAACTCTATAAATAAGAAATTGATTAGAAAATATAATTAAGTAAATCCTAAGAAAGGAGTTTGGTCAGGTTTTGTTCAAACCCTTTGCTTTGCAAAATTCTAAAAATCTCCTGTGTTCTAGATCTGTCATTATTTTGTTGAGGGCATAAATCTGAAAGAAAAAAAGAAAAAGTATTACAATTATTAAACTAAACATCTTCAAACAATTGACGGAGGGACTGCTGTCAATCAAAGAACCAATCAACCAATCAAATCTTTCATTTAGAAATTGAACTTTGTACGCTATATTGGTTGACATTTTTGTGAAGCATTTCTATTGGTTCCTGAAACTCAAATGTCATAACTACAGCTTATTCAAGATTGAATTGTGTGGGAGTTTGTTTAATGAAAAAAAGTTTCAAATAGCACATCCGAGATAATTTTTCTGTTCATACAAATGTACTTATTCTGTAATTGTTTATATGGAGGCATAGACATAATAATTTTGTACAGTAAATCTTGTTTTTACCCTTTCCTGGTCAAACCCGGGATTTTACGACACTGTGATTTTATACTTGAGAAAATATTGTGGAAAAAGAAGAAATTGCTTGTACATAGGATGGTATAATTTCAAATGGAATCCCATCTTTATTGTCGTATGCAACTTCTTTGAATTTCGACCAGTCTAAAATTTAAAAAAACAGGAAAGGGTTAAGCAACCACTCATAGGACAACCAAAACACAGTCGTTAAAGAAAATGGTTGCTTAAAGCACACTTTTTGTGAAATGTATGAAGGATTTATTAGATAGCATACATAAATTATTCGAAATTCTCCCAAAAGGGTAAAAATCAATCAAATTCAATACTATTAAAAGTATTCATATTAAGATAATGTTATCATAATGATATCAGTCAAGTACCACTGTTTCCTTACTCGCAATCCTCCTTGTAACTCCTACAGATGATATCTTTTAAACAATATTTTGAAGAGTCAGTGCAAGACATTATCTAAGGGCTATGAAATGTGAACAGGTTTGTCTGTCTGTCAAAGAAAAAAAAAACATTCTGGTTGTTAAAATCTTTTATCCATAGAGAAATTTTGCAAGTCTATTGAAAATAAGAGATACAAGAGGGTTGACTGATTGAATGGGATTTAATGCCGATCTGAACATTTTTCCTTCGATTGCCGACAAATATCAGTTCTGACATCTATCTCCATTTTAAAGGTGGATAATTCATAAACCTAAGTGGGATGAGCAGCAGGGGGACCTCAGAAAGGATGTAGTGGTAGTACTTGTGTGAGAAACACCTGGATCCATGGATAAGTGCTCCAGTGACCGTGGTACGACTGAAATATTGTTAAATGTGGCATTCAATCAATCATTTAACAGTTTTTCACTCATATTGGGAAAAATGCACCTATCCATAGATTCCTGGTACTTCTCACATCCTGTAACAAGCAATTTCTTCATTTTTCACAATATTAGATTCCTGGTACTTCTCACATCCTGCAACAAGCAATTTCTTCATTTTTCACAATGTTTTTTACCTTAAAAGTTTAAAAAATCTGAAATTTCATATACTTTAAATTGTCATCTGCAACCCCTTTCAATTTGGACCAGTCTCAAATTTTGCCGTCTGGTAATGGGTTAAAATTGCAAAACTAACAAAAAAACTTAGCATGAAAGTAGGTTTATGCTGGTTTTTTTTAAGTTCCCTTACGGCCTAAATGAACGATTTGATTGGTTGATTATTTCAGTAATTGACAGCTGAGATCTGTAGCTTATTCAAGCTGTATTTACAACATTTAGGCCACTAACAAACATTATTACCTTTTTGTTGATGCAGCTGCATATAAGTTTTGCAAAATAATGCCAAAGTGGAACTACAGGGTGGAGCTCAGTGAGCTTGGCAAGCAATTGGTCAATAACCAATTTAATCCCATTTATGCTGAAAAAATACTTTTTAACCTATTCCCACACAACAAAATTTTAGACTGGTCCAAACAGAAAGAAGATGCAGATGACTATTTCAAGTTGATGTACATTTAATTTCTTTTTAACTTCTCACACAACAAAATTTTAGACTGTTCCAAACTGAAAGAAACTGCAGATGATGATTTCAAGTTGATGACACTTTAATTTTTTTCATCTTCTTGGATAGAAAATATTGTGGACAATGAGGAAATTGATTGATGCAAGCACTTTTTCCATTTTCCACAATGTTTTCCAAAGATTTTTTATTCAGATGTGTGAAAAAGGGAGGGGAAGGTTGTTTATGGATGGTTTAAGCTTGAAATTGAGGATTAGTTTATGGATAAAGATAGTTACTTCTTTTCGTTGTTTAGCTTTCAGTATTTTTTCTCTATCTTTTAATTGCTGTTTTTCTAATTTTGCGGCTGTCTCCTTCTGCTTTTCTTTTTTCTTTTGAGCGTCTTTTTCCATTGCTTGCAGTCTTCCCTTAACAGCTCTCTGAGACTGAAAACAATGATTTGGTTTTAACAAATTTTTGATAAAGAACATGAATTAAACATAAACATTTAAAAATTAATTCTTACCTAAGATAACTGGAAAAAAAGCTTGTGGTTTCCGTAGTCAAGAGATAGAGTGTAGGCTTCCTCATCAAGAGGTCCAGAATTCGGTTCCCTATTTGGTTTCAATCTTGGTTCCGTCATTGGCCAACGTAATTGGCACAAGTACTGGTGTATTCACAAGGAAGCAAAATTGAGAGATAGTCATCTAATTTTGAAGAGCTTGTTTCCAAATTGATGAGAAATAAATAGGTTTAGATCATTAAACCAGCAAGAGTGGGATCTTTTCAAATACAATTAGGAAGTTATAGAAAATATTGGTATTTCTGCTTTTCAATTATATTTTTTTAAAGGACACGATTCCTTTCCTGTATCATTCATTTTTGAGAGCATTATAAGGCCCTTAAAAATAGACAAACCCCAAAAATTATTATATAGAACTGAAATTGTTTGATTATGATCATGGGGGTTAACTGAAAACTTTGGAATGTTTTGTAAGTGATTATTTTGAAATAAAAATAGACTCACTTTTCTTTGAAATAACCAAAAAATAAGTTTAACCATTGTCATGCTGAACCCGGAATATTTGGCAGCAGGTATAGACTAAGATCAGACTGCATGTGAGTGCAGGCTGATATTAGGATACACTTCTTGCTTGTACTTTTCCTGCCAGAGTTATTTATGAAGTTGATTTCTAAAAGAAAGAAATATTGATTTTTGAAAAACAAGTTCTATCAGTGCTTTCAGCCCTTTGATTTGACAGAAGTCCAGTAAGGTAATTTATACAGCATGACGTGGGTTAAGACTGGCCCTATTTCAATGATGTTGCAGATGTCAATTTTTAGTTAATGAAGTTTAAAAAATCTTAGCCTTTTAGGTTAGATAATGTCATAAGCAATTTCTTCATTTTCCACAATGTTTTCCAAATCCCTTTCTTGGAGGCGTTCAAAAACAGGATTGTGTTGGAATGGGATAATATTGTACAGAGATAAACTTACTCTTATATCAGCCATACTGGGTACATATTCATACTTTTTCATGACATCTGAAATAAAAAAGAAATTAACAAATGTACAGGGGTTTTTTTTCTCTCTCCCCTAATAGTAGCTCTCTCTTGATATTTATCAATATTTTTCTCTAATTTGAGGATTAATTCCTCTAAAAAATAATTAAAGGATTATTTACAGAAATCAGTGGTCAATTTACAGGAAAACAAAACAAATATCAATTGAGAACTGATTATTATTTAGTTAACTTGTTTTTTTGTGACAAGCCTTTTTTCTTTTTTCACAATGACTTTTAAAAGCTTTTTTATTGAGAAGTGTTAAAAAGCGGAATTGTGTGGGAATGAATTAACCTGAGATTTTATAGTACATGTATATGAAGAGCTGTTTCCTCTGAATTAAAGAAAATTTCTTCAAATAATCGAATCCCACAAATCCCGTTTCATTACGCCCCTCAAGAAAAAAGCTTTTCAAAACATTGTGGACTATGAAGAAATTGCTTGTTAAAAGTAATTGCTCCATTGTCCAAAATGTTTTCTAGCTATATGTTCAAAGATTATTTTAAATTTTAGCAACTTGAACTTGTCTTTCAATTTAGACTTGTTTAAAATTTTGCCATGGGTTAACCCATTACAAGACGGCAAAATTTTAGACTGGCCCAAATTGAAAGAAGTTGCAGACAAAGATTTAAAGTTAATCAAATTTTGGAATTTTCCAGCTTTCTTGGTAGAAAACATTGTGAACAATGAAGAAATTGCATGTTTTCCAAAGCTTTTTTCTTGGGGCATCTAAAAGTCTCACTGAGGGGAATGGGTTGAAGAAATGCAAAAATAATAATAGCTGACTGCAATGTTCTAACTCAAGAATTCTGTAAAAAAAGTAAAAGCACCAAATCTTCAGTTGAATAATTAACCAATTACCATGCAATCTCAAACTTTAATGCCGTACAATATCTGAAGAAAAATATTGGGTAAAAAAGAAAAATTGGCTAAAACAAGTAGTAGTTTTTTTCTTTTCTCTGATTGCTTTCAACCTAATTTGCTACTTATTTTGAATTCAAAAGAAATTTAAATTGTCATCCATAATTTCTTCCATTTTGACCAGTCTAAAATTGTGTGGCCTGGTTATGGGTTATCCCATACACAGATGACAAGACATACAATGAGAAAATTCGTTTTTAATTCATTTTCAGTAAATAACTTTTCTTTCAGGGTAGAAAATGATAAGAAAACAACAACTTGCTTGTTATATGCTATTTCTTCAGTTTCAACAATATTTTCAAAAACTTTTTTCTTACAGAACCTGAAATAGTGCAATTTTTGGGATGTAGTTAACCCATTCCCACATGATCAAATTTTAGACCCGTCCAAATTCAAAGAAGTTGCAGATGACAATTTTAAGTTTGAATCAGCATTCAGCAGCAATCTCAGTTTTCCAATCTGTGATCAATCTATCCTACAACAAAGGCATGAAATTAACAGTATTCAATAGTTTTGATAATTAACATCACCATATTAGTTTTGGCAATTAATATTTTCATTAAAATTAAATGCTGTAATTCAAATTTTAAAATTAGTGATAGTATTTCTTGTTTAAGATGATTTCGGACGTTGTAAGGAATGAATTAAAGGTTTCAATGATAGAACGATTGCATCTAAACAAGAAAGTGTTCAATCCACTCAAAGTGATGATTGTGTAGCATTCAATCCAGTACCAATCAGATTTACGATGTTCTGTACTGTTTATACAACAATGCCTCACATAGTCAATATTTGACACCCCTGTAGGAAAAAGCAATTCACAAGTAATTTCTTCATTTTCCTAAATGTTTTCAACCTAGAAAAAAAGAAAAAAAAAAGAAAAATCAACTAAAATTTGTTGTCTGCAACTTTTTTTAATTTGAACCAGTCTAAAATGTTGTTGTCTTGTAAAGGGTTCATTCAGTGTCATTATGTTTACAGCTTTCATCCATTAAATTCATGAAAACTTAAATCATTTGATACACTCATGAAATTGTGATAACAATTTGATTCACTGTGCCATCAAAAAAGAAAGACACAGGAAAGACTGGGTCACTCCCATCTTTCTAATAGTGTATTATTATTGATTAAAAACAAATAAAACATCTTTATTACAGAGAAAAAAAAGTTGAAGGGGGTAAGGATGTTGTTTTTTTTTTTCATCTTGCAGATTTTAAAGACCGCTTTAGACTGATCTGAGTCCAGTGAGACCATATCTGCCTCATATCTAAGTATGAAATGCTCATTTGAGAATAACTTTGAGCATTTGTATTTTTTTTTCTTTTCTTAGTTTCAGAAACATAGATAACTCCCTTTAAAGAACAATAGAAGATATGCTTGTAAACAAAGAAGCCATAAATACTGTGATTTATTGTAAAAGTCTAGCTTGGCTTAGACCAAGAATTATTAGTGCCAGATGAATGGCCTTATGGAACTAGGAATACTGTACATTTGTAGAATATAAAGGCCCTTTACTTATAATGTCAAAAAGTGACCTTGACATATAACCTTGACATATAACCTTGAACTTTGTACATATACTAACAAGCAGGTCTTTCCAGGAAGAAATGTGACATACAAATGCTATTTGACTTACTTTTTCAACAATATAACCACTCTAAAAGGTGAAAACTCTTTTTTCTTCTCAAATGCTATCTTGACACAATGAAAGATGATGATGTGAAAAAAAGGGTCTTATTACTTATGAAATAATTCAAAAGTTAAGGCAGATGTTGAAGTTTTTATGAGAACAAACTTCTAGAAGATAAGCTACCAATACAGCTATTTTGGCTGTATAACATTGAAACAGAATTGCAAAACAGTGTTTTTAACCCTTGTCATGCTGAATAAAATGTTTTCAGAATATCATTAAAATCAAAGGGCTGAGAGCACTGGTAGTACTTGTTCAATGATAGATACATCTTTTGAAAATTAATTTCATGAACAACTCTGGTTTGGAAGGAAAAGGCAGGAGGTGTAGACTAAGATCAGTGTGCACTTATGTGCAGGCTGATCTTGTCTACATCTCCTGCAGAAACCTGAATATTCCAGTTCAGCATGACAAGGGTTAATACATTACAAGACAACAAGATTTTAGACTGATCCCAATTGAAAATACATCTATATTGTAAACATCTCGGTAAATTTGATGTACATATCAAACATAAGAGTATAATAAAGAGATCTTTTCAATATGACAAGTTTCGTTTAGCAAGGTAATGACAGCTAATGCGACTGCCACTAAAAATGAAATTCATTTTTTTATTCAATATTCAGCAAACAATCATGAAAACTTAAAATAGATCGCATTTTGTTCTCACTTAAAATACTACCTTAAAATATGTTAACCCTTTACCACACAATTCCCTACCATATCATATAACAGAAAACACTCTTAGAAAAGGAGACATTGCTTGTAAAAAACAACAACAACACAGAAGCAATTTCTTTTTTTCTCAAAATATTTTCTACCCTTTCATATTTTCATTTCAAACACATAGAGAATTGGTGTCTGCAACATCTTTCAATTTGGATCAGACTGAAAACTTCTTGACAGGTGATGGATTAAACTTAACAATGTTTTCAATTTTTTATTTCTTTTTCAAAAGAAGTATTCACAACTGAACAACAAGTGCTACCATGGCTTTCAGCCCTTTGATTTTATACAATTCTGAAAAGCATTCTATTCAGCATGACAAGGGTTAAGACTTATGAAATTCAGATAAGAACTTTGAATTGTTCAATTAGACCACTACCACACAATCCACAATTGGTTAGAAAATAATACAAGAGAAGAAGAAATTGCTTTAACTCTCCCTTTCTCAAAAATTATTTTATTTCCTAAAAGTTACAAATTTTCCATTTGTTGCCCTGCACGTTCTTTCAATTGGGTTCAGTCTAAAACAGAATTGTCTGGTACAGATTTAATTGGTGCTGATATCTAAAGTAAGTCTCTATTTTTTTCATTTCATCTTATCACCAGATGACAAAATTTTAGACTGATCCAAACAGAAGGAAGTTGCAGATAACATATAAAACACTTAAATGAACAAGAGGACTATGGCAGTCCTAAATTGCTCACCTGAGTAGCAATCTGAAACACCAACATAGTGATCTAATTAACCCATTGCCACTCAATCCCTCCTTTTTACGCCACTCAATAATATGGCTTTAGAAAACTCTGTGGTAAATGGAGATATGGTCTGTTTCAAGTGATTTCTTCATTATGCATAATATTTTTTACCCCAAAATACAAAGGTTTTTTAAAATTTCAGCAACTGTAAATTGTCGTCTGCAGCTTCTTTCAACTTGGACAAGTCTAAAACTTTGGATTAAGTATAGTTGTGCCTGGGTGGAGCCCAAAATTTTAATATCTTTTATAGAGGGCCAGTAGGTGATGCCACATGCGAAATAATCAAACCTCTATGCCTTAGTATTTGTCTAGAAGGGACTTATGAGAATTTTCTTCTTTGCTTGTAAGTAAAATAGGGTGTGCTCATAACAAGCAAAAATTTAACCCAAGGGTCATCTTCATAACATCTTTTATAGTGGGCCATCGTGTGATGCTATATGTAAAATATAAAACCTCTCTCACTAATTGTTTGTCAGAAAGGGATTTTTAAAGATTTATCTTTTAATATCTATGTAAATATAGGATGTAGCCCAACAAAGCCCAAATAGGACTCAAAGGGCATAATGTTAACAGCTATATAGAGGGCCACCAGGTGATCCCACATGCAAAATGTTCAAACCTCCATGCCTTATTGTTTGTCAGATGAAGATTGTTAAAGATTTCCTTGTTTATTTCTATGTAAATTCTGTCCAAAAATAGAACCATAATGGGACCCAAGGGGCATACATTTAACAACATTTGTAGAGGCCCACTAGGTGTTGCCACATGCAATATATCAAACCTTTAAGCCTTATATTGGCAGGACAAATTTTTTTTTCAAAGATTTCTGATACTCTTTTTATATGATATCAGTGTTTATTCCAGGCAGAGGGATTGGGAATCCCCCTTTTTTTAAAAGATCCCCCATATTTTGAACATTTGTGGGGGATTTTTCCTATAAACAAAGAGCATTGAATACTAAACTTTTGTCAATTGTGTAGATTTTAAGCTAAAATCCCATATATTTTTCAAATCCTAGAATAAACACTTTGATATACAAATGTAGTTTCAACCTTTTTGATACCATGGCATAAAGAATTTTTGCTTTTAACCCTTGTCATGCTGAACCCGGAATATTCCGGTTTTGGCAGGAGGTGTAGACTAAGATCAGACTGCACGTTTGTGCAGGCTGATCTTAGTCTACACCTCCTGCTCATACTTTTCCTTCTCGAGTTGTTTATGAGGTTGATTTCTAAAAGAAATATTGATTTTTAAACAACGAGTTCTATCAGTGCTTTCAGCCCTTTGATTTGACAGTAATTCAGTAGTGTATTTTATACAGCATGACAAGGGTTAACAACCCTCAGCTTCTCCAAAGGAACATCTCAACAAAGTTTTAGCCTAATAAGCTTGGTGGTTTACAGGGAGATGATTTTTGAGCAAAATGTGGTAGTACAGATGATAAACAAAAGATGATCACAATAGCCCACCTTGAACATGTTGTGCTCAGATAAGATAACAGTTATAGAGAAATTCAAGGGTGGTAAACATTGTGAGAAAAGAAGAATTTGAGTGTTTGATTTGTTGTCCTTTTTTCAGTGGTTTCTTAAACTCTAGTTTTGCAGTGTGTAAAATATCCTGATTGTGTTGTAATGGTTTAACCCATTCCAACACAGCAAAATTTTAGACTTGTCCAATTTGAAAGAAGCTGCAGACAACAATTTCAAGTTGATGGAATTTTGAACTTTTTCGTTGTTTTGGATGGAAAACATTGTGGATAATGAAGAAATTGCTTGATACAAGCAATTTCTTCATTATCCACAATGTTTTCAAAAGCTATTTTCTTGAGGGGCGTAAAAAGGAGGGATTGAGTTGGAATGGGTTAAAATAGAGTTATGTTGTCAAATGTCTTGGCTACTTCATTGGTGTAATTGCTGTTGTTTTAGTCATGCAAAATCGTTAAAACTTGAAATATATGTACACTATGAAAAGAACAATCTACGCTATCAAAGGGGCTGACTCTAAATTCTTTTTCATATTATATTCATCTTTTTTGACATACAGATTTTACTCACTATCTATTACCAAACAGGGTGCATATCAGGTATCAGACTGTGTTTTGTCCTTGATAAGTTATGATTCAGACTAAATCAGAGAGATAAACTAAGTAACTAAAGCACTCATGCACCATCATGTTTACACACTTACACCAAACTTTCAGAATGAAAAGTAACTGTCTTTCAACCAAAGTGGTCTCAACAAAAAGTGATATCATTCATATTTCTGCTCCGTGTAAAAACAAAGCAATTAGAGAACAAAAATTCTAATATTCAAGGCAATTTGTTTGAAGCATTTGAAAATTGTGAAACATAATGTTAATTACAATGTCATTTTTTGTAACTATCTAAATTAAAGTCCAAATTTAATTATGTGTGCTAAAAGAGATTGGCTATTAGATACTATTTGTAGGCTAGCTTCAAAGTTTAGTAATTAGTACAATTGACAGACCTCTAGCCACGCCCACTGACCTCCTACAGGAGATTCAGTGGTGCTATTTTTAACTCTTGTCATGCTGTATAAATTACCTTACTGAATTGCTGTAAAATCAAAGGGCTGACAGCACTGATAAAACTTGTTGTTCAAAAATCAATATTTCTTAAAGAAATCATTTTTATAAAGAACTCTGACAGGAAAAGTACAAGCAGAAGGTGTAGACTAAGATCAGACTGCACTTATGTGCAGGCTGATCTTGGCTACACCTCCTGCCAAAACCGGAATATTCCGGGTTCAGCATGACAAGGGTTAAAAATTCATGGTCAGTAACATGTAGAAAACAAACGGACCATGATTGTCCTATATTACTCCCATAAGTAGGAAATCTCAAGGCTTTAGCATATGTACAAAATATCAAAGCTCTATACCTTCTTATTTTGGAGAAGAAGATTTATAATTACTTTCTCCTTTAATCCTAGATATATCAAAGATCCCACAATTTAGCACTGATTTCCAGAGTATGGTAATTCTTTGATGTATTTTAGTAGAGGGTCAATAGGCATTAATACATACCAAATATCAAGCTCAAAGCCTAATGGTTTAGGAGAGGAATCTTTTAAAAAAAAACCTATTTATTCCTATCTTAAATCTGGGATTACCCAGAAAAGAGCTAATTTTCAGAGTACATTAATTCTTTAAAGAATTTTGATATAGGGTCAATAGGTATTGATATGTTCCAAATATTAAAGCTCAAGGCCTTACTGTTTAGGAGAAAAAGATTTTGGAAGATTTTCTTCTTTATTCCTATGTAAACTCAGGGACCAGAATAGGGCTAATTTTCAGAGTATGGTAATTCTTTGAAGTTGTTTGGTAGAAGGTCGATAGATGATGATTTATACTAATATCAAAGCTCTAGGCCTTATGGTTTGGGAGAAGAAGAGCTATAAAGATTTCCTTCTTTATTCCTATCTAAATTCAGGGATTGCACAGAGAGGGGTAATTTTCAGAGTACAGTAATTCTTTGAAGTATTTTGGTAAAGGGTCAATAGATGATGATTAGGTTACCAAATATCAAAGCTTTAGGCCTATTGGTTTAGGAGAAGGTTTTCAACGATTTCCTTCTTTATTCCTACCTAAAATCAGGGAAAAGTGTAGAGAAGTCTAGAAGTGCCAATTTTCAAAGAACAGTAATTCTTTGAAGTATTTTGGCAGAGGGTCAATAGATGATGATACAATATCCATAATTTTAATTTCAAATCTCTAGGCTTCATGGTTTCGGAGGAAATTTTTTTTATGTTTTCACTTGGTTGCCATGCCAACCAAAGTTCTTCATGGATTTCAATTCTTTGAAGTATTTTGAAAGAGCATGACCTATTGGTCATTTCTGTGAAGTTTTGTTTTAATTCAACTGTTAGTTTAGGAGGAGATTTTTTTGTAATTGTGAACAGACAAACAGTCAGTTGGATGGAAACTGGACGATGACTGATCACAATAGCTCACCCACAGCACTTCGTGTTCAGGTCAGCTAGAAGTACAACAGAATTTTGGCAACTTAAAAAACTTAAATACGGCTTTGATAAGCTGTAGTTACACTGTTTAACCCATTCCCACAAAATGACGCCTTTAGATGCCTTAAAAAAAAAATTGGGAAACATTGTGGAAAATGAAGACATTACTTGTTACGAGCAATGTTTTCTACCCTAAAAGACAAAAGTTTTAAAGATTTCATCAACTTAGAATTGCCTTCTGCAACTTCTTTGAATTTGGACTGGTCTAACATTTCATAGAGAAGGAATGGGTTAAGAAGCAAAATAAACTTGTCGACCAATGCAGAAGTTCACTTCCAATTTAAATGCATCTGATTGGTCTATAGATTTTTGACGGGTATGTTTTGTTTATTACTAGTAGAACTAGTATTACTAGTAGATCAATAAGCACAATCAAAATATGTTAGTATGAAAGTTGTTCAATAATGGTTTGAACAGACATGTTCACTGCTGTCATACAAAATTTTAATATTGAAATAGTAATGCATGTTTTACATGTGCTAAAAATCCTTTCATGGCATTAATGGTGCATGCATGAAATTGATAAAGATCTATACTACAAAGTTATTAAGATATGGATCATTAAAATCTAGGGTGTTCTATAACGAGTCCTTTTCAACAACAAAGGTGCATGTATCTTAGAATTTCATGTTCTAAGTGCTATGTATGAAACTTAGATGAAAGTAAATGGGTAAAAAATCTTAACCCATTCCCACACAAGCCCTCTTTTTTACGCCTTTCAAGAAACAAGCTTTCGAAAACATTGTGGAAAATGAAGGAATTGCTTATATCAAACAATTTCTTCCTTATCCACAACAATGTTTTCTATCCAAAAAGACAAAAAAAAAAAAAAATCAATCAACTTTAAATTGTCTTCTGCAGCTTCTTTTAATTTTGACCAATCTAAAATTTTGTTGGGTGGGAATGGGTTTAGCAAGGACTCTGGCAACTTAGACTATTGGATCTACCAGGTATCACAAATTGCGGATGTCTGGCTATATCCCTGAAGTTTTGATGTGATCTTATAGTTCTTTTAGTAAATTTAACCAATCTTAACCCTTTCCTGTTTTGTAAGATTTTAGATTGATTGAATGAGATTGTGGCAAATTCAACAGTATTTCAGTCATATCGCTGCTACTTGAGCACCTTACAATGGATTCCTGGTATTTCTCACACCAATACTACCACTACATCCTTTCATAGCCTCCAGATGCTGACCAACTTAGGTTTACGATTATCCATCCATTGATGAGAGAAAAATTCCAGAAAGGATATATGTGCCTCTTCTAGGGATCATACCAGTGACATCCCATGATTGAAGATAGCGAGTCTGACGCACTACCGACTGCGATATGTGCAAGATTTTAGACCTGGCTGAATTCAAAGGCTTTGCAGACAAATTCAAGTGGATTTTTCTCGAAAAATAACAATTCAGAAGGGTAGAAAATATTGTTGAAAAAGAAGAAAGTGTTTGTTACATGCAATTTCTTCTTGTTCTATGATGTTTTCTAAAATATAAAATCACAGGGACATCAAAACCAGGGATTAAACAGGAAAGGATTTTAAAACATACAATCTAACAAGACCTAAGGCACAGCATAGGTAGCTCTTACTGCAACCTGTCATAAAAAAAGTTGAAACAATGAGCCAGGGTAAAGGTGACTCAGCTAGAGCCTATGACCTGATAAAGTTTTGCACCAGATATATTGATGATATACATTCTATATATCAAAATGTAAACAATATTTCTAACCCATTACCTGATAATAAAGTTTTAGATTGGTCCGAATTCAAAGATGTTGCAGATGACAATTTTTAGTTGACAAAATTTGGAAATCTTTATATTTTTGGTTGGAAAACATTGTAGATAATGAAGAAATTGCTTGTTTCCAGCATTTTCTTCATTTTCCATAATATTTTCCAAAGCATTTTGATATAGGGGCATCCAAAAGTGTCATTCTGTGGGAATGGTTTTATGAAATAAATTTTGAATACCCCCCCCCCAAAAAAAAATCCAAAACAACAAACTTTCATATGGAATATAATTATGTAATGAGTCCTTGAAAATTATATGACACTTATTCAGTTCAGTTTACTTTTAACAACGGATAAATCATCAGACTTAAAAACACTAACTGCAATACATCCTTAAACGTTTGTCAAATCATCAAAATAAACTGTAGCAATCATTCTAAAATCAAAAACAAGTTGTTTTATTCTTTAAATGTTTTCCATGGTAGTTGCTGTTTTTAAAAACTAATATCATATTTGCTAAACCTTTTCCTGTTTAATCAATTGTAATTATATATTTGAGAAAATATTGCAGAAAAAGAAGAAATTGCTTGTAACAAGCAATTTCTTCTTTTCCTACAATATTTTCTATCCTGCAGGTTGGTTACTTTTCAAATTGCACTCACTTTAAGTTGTAGTTTGCAACTTCTTTCAAATTGGACAAGTCTAAAATTTTGAAAAACAGGAAAGGGTTAATTCAATCATGCAAAACACAATGCCATGAAGGTGTTAGTACTTGATATTTACAATATACTAGACTACTTATTTCACCCCACAACAGCTGTTTACATAGACATAGATTCTAATCCTACTTTCTGATTATACAACAATTCTAATGTGACCAATCATAATGGAAAGGACCTTCTCTGAAGAACAGACAGTTTCAACCCATTCCCACAAATTCAACTTTTTTATTCCCCTAAGAAAAAAACTAGAGAAAACATTGTGGAAAATGAAGAAATTCCTTGTTACAAGCATTTTTTTTTTCATTTTCCTCAATGTCTTCATACAGCTTTTTTCTTTGTGGCATGAAAAAGATTTATTGTGTGGGAATGGATTAAAAAGTTTCAATAGAGCTCCTTTTTCCATGACTTATCACAACACTAAAACCACAAACCAACAAGCAGGGTATAATGACATGATGTCAATCTAATGAAATTCATATCTGATCTATATAGTGCAATAATATATGAGGATCTGATTGTATTGAATTTTGAGCTGTTGAATGTGAAAAAAGAAGAGGATTATGATGGTCTATATTGCTCTCCTGAGAATGATAGCTCTGAGCTTTACAGAGTTGTAGGTTATTAAAGATTTCCATCTTTATCAATCTGAACATTACATATACAAATGTATTGGGTTTTACAATAATCCTGAATTTTATCCAAGACTGATATCTTGGTTTATTTTGATAGACCACCCTAACACATTATCCACCAGCAAAAACATTTTAAAAGCACTAGGCCATATGGTTTGGGAGGAAAAGAGAAGATTTTATATAAAAAAAAAATCCTTAGTATTCTTTCTTGAATATGGAATCCCATCACTGAAAAGATCTAAAATCTAAAATTTCATACATTTCTAATCGTCTTCACAACTCCTTTAAATATTGACCAGCCTAAAATTTTACCGTCTTGTAATTGGTTAAAGAAACAATTTAACAAAAGCATTCCTGTAGCTGAAAAGACACAGACTTTGAACTTGAGACAGCTGTATAGAATAGTGTCAGGAGAAAGTCATTACCACTCCAAGTGCATATTTGTGACATGGTGGCCTTTTCAGTAACCCCATAAAGCTAATTAACCCATTACCACACAAGAGAATATTAGACAGGCCAAAATTCATATTGTACTTTATTGTACCTTATTGTACTTTTAGGTAGAAAACAAGGTTGAAAATGAAGAAATTGCTTGTTTGCCTTTTTGTTGGGCGTAAAAAAGCAGGATCGTGTGGGAATGGGTTAATAACCACTACTGCTGTTTTTATATATATTGTACTTTACTTACAGAATCGGCCTTGAACTTTGACAGATAACCTTGAATGCTTTACTAATAAAGGAATGCCATCAAATTCATTATACCATCACCAGACAACAAAACTTTAGACTGGTCCAAAATTAAAGAAGTTGCAGACAATAATTTATGAACAATGAAATTTTAAAAATCTTTTTTCTTTAAGGCTAGAAAACACAGTGCTCAGTCATTTCCCAAAATGTTTTCTCCCCCTTAAGAAAAAGATTTTTAGAATTTCACTAACATGAAATAGTGGTCTGCAACTTCTTTCAAATTTAGACAATATAAAACTGTTGTTTGAAATTGGGTTAATGAGATTTTCTGTAGCCCACAGACAATATTTCGTCAGATCCCAGTATCAGAGCAATGTCATAAATCAGATTATGAAGATTAGACATGATGTATACCTGGGGTTGGAGTGGCAGGAGGGGCACAAGGGTACTCTGTTCCACTTTCTCTAATAGTGCCTGACTGTCTGTCTGATAGAAATATCTTTTTCACTTTTTTGAGTTCCTCTACTTGCGCTGTTATTCTATTGGCAGTGTTGTGCATGGCCCCGTAGATTGCTTCCAATGAAGCCTGTCTTGAGGCCATATCAGCGGATAATACTGGCTGTAAATGCTTTCTCTGTGACCCACTTGGGGACACAGTGTGTTTAGTCCTGTGAACATTGCATGGTTTGGCATTTAATACTAAAAACTGATCAGTTTGAACATTCTCATCTGCGTGATTATCTTGTCTCTTACATTCAGGAGTACCAGGAGTATTACGAACTTCTTCCGACCGGCTACTGTGTCCAGATTTTATTCTTATATCAGGTTTATGAACTGCAACAGGCATACCTTGAGCAATCAAGCCATTTTCTAAATCATTGCCTAGAGAAAGGTTACAGTTAGGAAAAATACCATGGGTATAATGGGTGACAACAGTGCTATTATTGTGACTGTTTTTACACTTAATACTGATTGGTGCAGGTGCTTCAAAATCTTTGGTTGGTCTAGTATTATTGATAGATAAAGCTTGAAGTTTATGTCTTTCTGTACCCGTACCTTGCATTGCGTTTGAAAAAGTTGAGCTGTTAAAATTCTTACTGGTAGGTTCACTGGATATCCTTCTGCTTACATGACTGTTGGCCTGGGGAAATACTGTTTGGGTTGACGAATACTTTGAAGGTGATTGAGTATGCGGTTTGCCCTGTTTATTTCTTTTACTTTGTCCTTCTGATTTTGACCGCTTTCTGTATTTCTTATTTTCTGAAACATATCAGATGGTTTCTTCATATTAACACTTTATTTTCAATAAACCACTCAAGAAATATATTATTTTCATTAACATCTAACTTTGTAAGAACCAAAATGACTTATATCAAATAACATTTTGTTAAAATAATAAAAAATCTTTAAACTTGGTAGAATCAATAGATTAGGTAGAGTCGATACAAGGAGAAAAGTCTCTCAGAACCATGAAAATTCAATATCTGGTGCAGTCATGCATTCTTAGAAAAATCTAAGATCTTCTTAACCCTTGTCATGCTGAACCCGGAATATTCCGGTTATGGCAGGAGGTGTAGATCAAGATCAGCCTGCACATAAGTGCAGTCTGATCTTAGTCTACACCTCCTGCTTGCCAGAGTTGTTTATGAAATTGATTTCTAAAAGAAATATTGATTTTTGAACAACAAGTTCTATTAGTGCTTTCAGCCCTTTGATTTACAGCAATTAAGTAAGGTGATTTATACAACATGACAAGGGTTAAACCTGGGATAATGTATGTGAAATCCAGATTCATGAATTATAACTTCAACAAGTTAAAGTTAATATCTTTTTTTCAAAGCAAAAATAAAAAAATATTCACTGTAGTCTAATGTAGTTAATAAATAAATCTCTAGACAAAAATTTAACCCATTCCCATACAGTGATGCTTTTTGACACCTCTCAAGAAAAACAATTCTGAAAACATTGTGTAAACCAAGAAATTGCTTATAACAAGCAATTTCTTCATTTTACGAAATGTTTTCTAAACAGAAAGTTTAAAAAATCTTAAATTTCATAAACTTTAAATTGTCATCTGCAATTCCTTTCAATTTGGACTAGTCTAAAATTTTGCCATCTGGTAATGGGTTAAATGTCACGTTTTGATATCAAATAATTCATAAAAACTAGAAGCGCTTGAGTGCCTGTAGAGCTCCACATGCATGAAAGTATTGATTAGGCAATTTTTTTCATGAATTCAATACATACTGAATATAAGGAAAATAAATCTATGTCACTGAAATCTTTGAAATAGTTCCAGAGAAACTTTTCATTGCTTTTAAAAAAGTAAAGTCAAGTTATGTGAAATTCATTTACTTGGTAAAATGAAAAGGTATTAAGAAAACTCCAAAATTTTCACTGTATACCATATACACACTGTATATTATGGAAATAAGCCACCACTATAATAGCAATGTTTTTAACCATTCAAAATTATATGGGGAAGCTGACAAGTTTTCAGTATATACCATACATGGAAATAAACTCTGGCCATTAAAGGCCATATTTTTCACTCAATCAAAATTCATTTTGATAATCTGGTCACCCTTGGATTAATCTGGTAAAATTTGGTTTCTGAGATTTCCCCCATATGGGAAATAGGCCCGCCCATTAAAGCCATTTTTATTGCTTGTTACAGCAATTCCTTCCCATTTTTCACAAGGAGATTAAAAAAATCTAAAATTTCATAAAGTGGTCTCTGATCTTAATCTTCACCTTTTCTCTGACAGCCAATGTCTTTGGAGACGATGTTTTTGTCTGGAAAACACATACACACACAAAAAAAAGAAAAATTACCTTTTTTACACACAAATTTCTCTGTTGATTCAGCATTATTGGATACATTTTTTTCATTTACATCTGAAGAAATATGATCTATGTTAGTATCTGGTGAAGAATGTCTTAAAGAATGTGATTTTAAAGAATTATTAAAACTTTGAGGTCTTTCCAAACTTGCTGCTTTTCTTTGATAGTCCATTTCTTGTAAAGTTGTTTTACATCTACTTTTAGGCCGCAGATTATCACTAGACAGGAGCATGCTTTCCCCTTTCCTAAAGGCATCCATAATTGTGTCCATTCTACTCTCAGCTTTTAAGCCCTCCACAGTGATTGGTTCCGTGTTGTAGGTCTTCAAGACCTCTTGAAATGTAGCACTCATCCTGCATGTCTCTTGGTCGAACTCTGACCTTTTGGGGGTGTCAGTGCAACCGACCCTCTGAGAAACATCAGTGTATGCTTGTCTGAATTTTACTGGAAAAGGGGTTGGTTCAGCGTCAAACAATTTTGAAACTCCCCCTATACTTCTCCCGATCGTTAAATGAGTTGGAGATTCTAGCGCCATTATTTTTTGCGTGTCATCTGATCGGACTTCATCATCAGTATCTACCGATGACAATTCATTTTTTACAAAATTATGAAAATATATGTGAGTGAAATTTATTTTTTGGCGTAAGACGCCATTTTGGTGACCAGCACTATGGCAACATGGGAGACGGAATGGTTAACCAAGTCCTGAATGTGGTTAAATAGACGCACAATGGAAACATATTAAAGGACAAGCGTTTTAAAGATCAATTTCCGGGATCCTTACAAAAAATGATAACCAGTCTGTTTGAGAATGTAAACAGGAAGAAGCACGTGTTAGTAAATCAACAAATAAAATATTGTATCTTGTAACAAACTGAACATCATGAGACCACTTACAAACGATGAAACAAAGACTTTCTTTGAAAAGCTAGCTAAATAGTGGGTATATAATAATTGAGCTCAAACAATTTGATTTTAATGTGTGTCGAAGAAGTCTATTGAGTTGTAGATAAAAAACCTGGATGATATATGTACCTATATTGTCAAAACTCAATTATCATGCATGCCTATGTTATCGTGCATGGCCCATAAGGAGCCCCATTGAACTTTTGTGATCTTATTTTTTCACAGGATGTTTAGTTTTTTGGGGCCTGTAACTGTTGCTTTGAGAAACATCCATACCATACAGCACACTTAACTTGAACCAAAGGAGATGCAAAATTGACCCAAAAATAATACATTTCTCAAAATAGGGGACAGGGGATAAAATCAACATGAGTTTTCATAACTCTAAACTAAAATTTACATCAAATAAATGTTCTAGATTAATTGTTTAAGAGAAAAGATGATTTGCTTCTTTGGTTGTCATAGACAATCTCTTTTTGTAAGATGCATGATAACTGCAGAAGCAATCCAAAATTTATATTGAGTCAACAAGGCAACTTTCAACATAAATTGCATGTAGAAGTTTAGAATAGAACTGGACAAAAGCTTTACTGTAAGATAAATTAAATGTATGTAAGATATATAAAAACTATTTCATCAGATAAAAAACATTTTTTGATTGATTCTGAACCCTGGGTTCCTTACATGCACGATAATTGAGGTAAAGAGTATATGTCTATACTTTTATGTCTAAGAAAAAAGCAATGCGTTCTCAATTTTTTTCTATTAGGAGAGCAAGAGGAATCATTTAATCAAAATAAGCTATGAATATAGATATCTCACCTGCAATAGAAGGCTTTACCATAAAATGTTGGTTTAACATTGATGTTGACCAAGGATAAGAATTATTGCAAAAATGAAATACTATGGATAATAGCTACATATAGAGGGGCGTAATAGCAGTGATCCTTAAATCAAGAGATATGTTACTAATATGAGAATCATTTTTGCACATGAATGCCTTGCTTTCCAAAATGTAGAACAAGCAAAGACTGTACTACCGTTTGATTATAATGATAGATTTTGGAAATGAATTGGGGTCCTTTCGCCCCAAAACATGTTCGCCCTTATTACTTTTCGTCTTAATTCCCGTCAATTGCTAAAGTACAGAACTTGCCCAATTGCTTGTAGCAAGCAGTTACTTCATTTTACATAATTTTTACCATGATGTTGCAAAAGTTTTTTTTTTCTTTGTGGTGTCAAAAAACAATACTGTGTGGGAATGTGTTAAAGTAATAGACCTAATTATGTTACAAAGAGTGAGAAATGTCAACATGTATTTGCTCTTCTTGTTTGAATTAGCCTCTTTGATGGGAATCGTTTTAGAATTATAGTAACTGTCTCAGTGATATGGAATAAGATCAAACTGCACACTATGTGTAGGCTGATCTTTGTCTATACTTGTTGCCAAAACAAGATCATGCCAGGCTCGGTATGACAAAGGTTAACTTGCGTATGAGGAAGAGGGCATTATAAACCATATGCATTAACCCATTCCCACACAGTGAAAAACACTTGGGAAAACATTGTGTAAAATGAAGAAATTGCTTGTTACAAGCAATTTCTTCATTATACAAAATGTTTTCTAGATACAGAGAGTTGAAAAATACAGTAAAACCCCTCCTTACGACAACCCCGGATATAGGGGCACCCCGCTATTATGACTGAATTTCTACAGAACGGAATTTTTTGTTCTTTATTTCAATGGTGGCGAACCCCTCTAAAACGGGCACCCCACTATTCCCAATTACGACCACTAAATTCAGTACCAACTATAGCTGATAAACTGTTTTGAACCCCACTAAAAAGACCAGTAACTTCACACGTTGAGACCAACCACCCGAATTTCACACAAATCACTAATTGGGTACGAATGCATTGTAAATACATTATCGGACTTTTGATTATGTGATATCGAACCTTTATCATAATAGGCATTATGATTAAAGTTGCTGATCACTTTTAGAAATTATAGCTTGTATTATTTTTAATTGTTATTTGAATGTGTCACGGGTTTTGACTCGAGTAATAAATTTGATTGTGAAAAAGTATCCGAGAAGTTAGGATTAGTTTGTTTACGATGTTCTGAACAGATAATTAGCAATTAAATTTTGATTGAGCGTAATAAATGCTTGGTATTTGTATTATAGTAATTATGATATTTACAGTTTGACAACCTGTACTTACGAATAAATAATCTGAGGTCGGACTTCTGAATTAGATCCTAACAGAGAATAGAGAAAGTAGAACTTATCGAATATTGTAAATTAAAATATGACATAAGATTCTGCTGTAATACATGTTCTTATTGTTTTATTTTTGTATGTATAGTATCAATATATTCAGATAACGAAAATAAAATAAATATGAATTACTTGACAACAAACGACCAAACCTCAGTATTACGACCACCCCGCTATTAGGACCACTTTCAAAAAGTACAGCAAGTGGTTGTATTAGAGGGGTTTTAGTGTACTAAAATTTCATAAACTTTAAATTGTCATCTGCAACATTTTCAATTATGACCAGTCTAAAATTTGGCGAGTTGGAATTGGTTAAGCATTTTCAGACTGAAAAAAAAAACTCTAAAAAATATTGATGCTTGACTAATGCCAAAGATCAATCTAAAGTTTAGAGAGTGGGCTCTGATAATGTAGCTGCTGATACTTTTCATGTTTTGGTTACAACCTAGTAGAACTGCAATTGTTATTGTCAACTCATTTAAAACTGGTCAAAATTAAAAAAAAAAGCTGCCTATTGTTGATTTTAAGGACATTGTAGGAATTGAAGAAATTGTAAGTTTTTTCTTCATTTTCATCAATGCTTTTATAGCTTTTCTTTCTGACTTATTGTAAAAGGTAGGATATTGTAGGAATGGCTTAAAGAACAAGTTAAAGTTATTTGGCAATATTTATCATAGCCCATTCCCACACAATCCCCCTTTTTAACATTTTTGATAATGAATTCTTCATAGCAGGCATTTTCTTCTTTACCTCATTTTATACCCTAAAAGACAAAGATTTTGAACTCTCATCAAGAAAAAATCATTGTTTGCAACTTCTTCCAATTTGGAACAGTCTAATACCTTGTTGTCTGGTAATGAATTTAACTGTCCAGAGTAGTACTTTTTCAATGGAATAGTATAAGATAGATATTGATTTTTTTCCCATACTATACTTTGCAGACTGGTATCTTTATTTACTATCATATTATCCATCATAATATCCATCTGTCAGTTAAAACATTAAAAAGGTTTAAGATATATAGTATTTTTTTCAAATTTATGGATAGAATACATTGTTGAAAATGAAGAAATTGCTTATCATTGTGTTGGAATGGGTTAACCCATTTCAACTCAATCCCTCCTTTTTACGCCCCTCTAGAAAAAAACTTTTGAAAACATTGTGGAAAATGAAGAAATTGCTTGTATCAAGCAATTTCTTCATTATCAACAATGTTTTCTAACCAGAAAGATGAAAGAATTCAAAATTCATTCAACTTGAAATTGTCTTCTGCAGCTTCTATCAATTTGGACCAGTCTAAAATTCTGCTGTGTGGGAATGGGTTAATGCTATATTGTGAGTTTGTGACTATATCATTTCAGTATTGGAGAAAATATCAAGCTACTCATAGACAGACCAGATGGCTCATACTGTTTTAGACTGCATAAAGATAGAGTCTACTATGTCAAGTACAGTTGATTTTTAACCCTTTCCTAACTTGGCTGTTTTTGAAGAAAACCCAAGGTATTGCTATAGCCTTGGTGTCACTGTCGTTGTTGTTGTGCAAGAACTTTGACATTTTGTGATATCTCTGGTTCTACTAAAGGCATTCACTTGAAACTTGGCACACTTGTTCACTATCAAAAGAGCAACCTATACTATCAAGGGGGATAACTCTAGATGTATTTTGTTCACTATCCAGCACCCAACAGCCGAGCATAGGCACCTGTTGGCTGTGATCTTGTTTAAAATTTTAGTCTGGTCCAAGATGAATGAGGTTGCTGATGACAACGAAAATTGGATAAAATTTGAAGTGTAACCATCCCATGTGAGAGAAATAATGTGGTAAAGGAGAAACTGCTTGTTACAAGCAATTTCTCGTTTTTCTACAATGTGTTCTCAAGTACAAAATTACAGTGGCATAAAATCCCCGGGTTTGCACAAGAAAGGGTTAATAAGGTTTTCCAACTGATAAAATCTGGTTAACCCATTACCACACAACAAAATTTTAGACTTGTCCACATTCAAAAAAGTTACAGATTACAATTTTGTGTTGATGAAATTTTATTTTTTTTTTTTGCTTTTCTTTTTTGGAAGAAAACATTGTGGAAAATTAAGAAACTGCTTGTAACAAGCAATTGCTTCATTATCGATAATGTTTTCAAAGCTGTTTCCTTGAAGAGGCGTCAAATACGTTTACTGTGTGGGTTAATAGAGTATTGAATGTTTGAGCTAGCATGCATTGCGGGAATTATTTTTGCCTTGTGTGCCCAACTACTCTTCAATTCTTGATGGATTTTCACCAAATACTTGTCTTTATGTGACCTAGCATATACAATTAGCATTTTGTGATTGACAAAGAAGACTTTAACCATCATAATTTTTGTGTGGGCAACTTCTACTTCTACAATTGTAGATAAATTTTGAAAAAACTTTACTCCAAATTAGGTATTTTGGCAGACATTTTTAATTTTGCAAATCTTTGACATTTTGATGGTGTTTCAATCAATGGAAATGATACTGATAGTATCGTGATATATTGCGATTGATTTTTGACAATAGTGATAGTATCACGATATCAATACTGCGATAATAAAACTTTTGCGATGGTGATTTTCTAAACCGATAGTCAGCCTTAATGACAGGTCTATGTATGAGCGTTAGTGCGTTTGTTCGGACAATTACTCCTACATTTATTGATGGATTTCAAATTAACTTGGTTTAATTATTCTCCATCATGAGTAGATTTGCTGTTTGAAAGAATTTTTGGGTTAGCTCTAATGTCAAGGTCACATCTCAAGGTCGAACACTAAAAGTTCTGTTAATCCGTCCGTCCGAATTTGTCCGGACAGTTACTCCGACATTTATGGATGGATTTCAAAATAACTTGGCACAATTGTTCTCCATCATGAGTAGATGTGCCATTTGAAAAAAAATTGTTGGATTGTTCTAATGTCAAGGTCACAGCTTCAGGTCAAACTCTAAAATTGTGATTGTCAAGAGCATTTCACCTACAATTATGGATGGATTTCAAAATAAATTGGCACAATTATTCTCCATCATGAGTATTTGCCATTTGAAAGAATTTTTGGGAGAGCTTCAAGTTCAAGGTCAAAGCTTAGGGTTTTCCATGACCCTCTTCTTCTTTGAATTTGAACCTCCATTTTTCAGAAATGACCCCCAAAATAGCTAGACAGCCTTCTTTATCTTACTTGACAGGGGTCATAATGTGGCAAAATGACCCCCTGTTTTGAAAATCAACGGAAAACTCTGAAAGCTCAAGGTAAACACTAAAATTGTGCTTGTCTGGAGCATGATGCCTACAAAATTTTGTTGGCTCGACAGCAATTGTCCTGGAACAACCATCTAGCTAAGTACATACATACTTTTCTCCCATTAACCCTTGTCATGCTAAGCCTGAAATATTCCTGTTTTGGCAGAAGGTCTTGACAAAGACTAGTCTGCACATTTATGTGCAGTCTGATCTTTATCTAGACCCCCTGATTGTCTCTTTCTAAGCAAGAATTGTTTATAGGCACATTTTTAAAAAAAAAAAAAAAATCCCCAATTAGTGTTTTGTGTGCTTTCATCCCTTTGATTTTAATGCAAATTTGTAGGATTTATTAATTCAGCATAACAAGGGTTAAAATGAATGCATCAATCCATTTCAACACGACAAAATTCTAGACTTGTCTAAATGAAAGATGCTGCAGACAACTATTTCAAGTTACTGGTGAAATTTGAAAATCTAATATCCTGATTTCTTAACAAAATCCTATGTTGTGTACTCATTTGAATCAGCACATTGAGACGATTCAAATGAGTACCTACAAGATAGAGTTTATGGCAGTATTCGTGAAATATTTAACCCTTGTCATGCTGAACCCAGAATGTTCCGGTTTGGGCAGGAGATGAAGACCAAGAACAGCCTGCACATAAGTGCAGTCTGATCTTGGTCTACACCCCCTGCTAGTACCTTTTCTGTGAGAGTTGTTTATAAAATTGATTTCTAAAATAAATATTTATTTTTGAACAACAAGTCCTATCAATACTTTCAGTCCTTTGATTTTACATCAGTTCAGTAAGGTGATTAATACAGCATGACAAGGGTTAACCCATTCCAACACAGCAAAATTTTAGACTGGTCCAAATTGAAAGAAGCTGCAGAAGACAATATCAAGTTGATGGAATTTTTAATTTTTTCGTCTTTTTGGATAGAAAACATTGTGGATAATGAAGAAATTGCTTGATACAAGCAATTTCTTCATTTTCCACAATGTTTTCCAAAGCTTTTTTCTCGAGGGGCGTAAAAAGGAGGGATTAAGTTGGAATGGGTTAAATCTAAATTACGAATTGTGCCTTCTATCTGTAGCTATGGTCTGTCTATCCTGACGTCTGTACATCCTCATTTAAGAGATGAAGAGAATATTTTTTGTTTTTATGGAGGTATGAACCGAAAAAACTAATTAAGCGGATTCATACATTGTGTGATTAGTTTTTTCGGTTCATACCTCCATGAAAACAAAAAACATTCTCTTCATTTCTTATAATTTAATAGCATCGAGCGAAAAAACCAAAAGCTGTACAAATTTTGCTACCTTTTTGTATGGAACTATTTTATGCGGAAGCATACAAAAGGGCTGCGTGTTCAAAATTTTGTTCATGGAGGTATGAATTAAATTTTTCGACCAATCAGAACGCTCATTTTTGATAGACGAAACTAACAATTAAATTATTAGATCTTGTTTACTTATCTCCTCCTACATTTATCAAATAATGTGAGTGCAATTTTCACAGAATGTTCCTAGTCACCTGACCTTCAGCATATTGTTAGCTTTTTATACGCCCGTCGAAGACGGGACGTATTATGGGATCACCCATGATGTCCGGGTGTCCAGGTGTCCGGGCGTCAGGTCGTCCGGGCGTCCGGGCGGTGTCCACTTCTTTGTCCGGAGCATAACTCTGTCACCGTAAGTCCGATTGACTTTAAACTTGGCAGTTATATTCTTCTCATCAATACGGAGTGCAGTGCGCAATAACCATAACTCTACCTGGCCTATTTTTTGAGTTATTGCCCTTTGTTGTTTTTCATACTTGAATCTTGTCCGGAGTATATCTCTAAAAGTATTATAGCTAGGATCATGAAACTTCATGGGTGTATGGATCTCACCAAGGGGGAGTGCAGTGCACAAGTACCATAACTCTACCTGGCCTCTTTTTTGAGTTATTGCCCTTTGTTGTTTTTCATACATGAATCTTGTCCGGAGTATATCTCTAAAAGTATTATAGCTAGGATCATGAAACTTCATGGGTGTATAGATATCACCAAGGGGGAGTGCAGTGCACAAGAACCATAACTCTACCTGGCCTATTTTTTGAGTTATTGCCCTTTGTTGTTTTTCATACATAAATCTTGTCCGGAGTATATCTCTAAAAGTATTATAGCTAGGATCATGAAACTTCATGGGTGTATAGATCTCACCAAGGGGGAGTGCATTGCACAAGAACCATAACTCTACCTGGCCTAATTTTTGAGTTATTGCCCTTTGTTGTTTTTCATACATGAATCTTGTCCGGAGTATATCTCTAAAAGTATTATAGCTAGGATCATGAAACTTCATGGGTGTATAGATCTCACCAAGGGGGAGTGCAGTGCACAAGAACCATAACTCTACCTGGCCTTTTTTTTGAGTTATTTCCCTTTGTTGTTTTTCATACATGAATCTTGTCCGGAGTATATCTCTAAAAGTATTATAGCTAGGATCATGAAACTTCATGGGTGTATAGATCTCACCAAGGGGGAGTGCAGTGCACAAGAACCATAACTCTACCTGGCCTATTTTTTGAGTTATTGCCCTTTGTTGTTTTTCATACATGAATCTTGTCCGGAGTATATCTCTAAAAGTATTATAGCTAGGATCATGAAACTTCATGGGTGTATAGATCTCACCAAGGGGGAGTGCAGTGCACAAGAACCATAACTCTACCTGGCCTAATTTTTGAGTTATTGCCCTTTGTTGTTTTTCATACATGAATCTTGTCCGGAGTATATCTCTAAAAGTATTATAGCTAGGATCATGAAACTTCATGGGTGTATAGATCTCACCAAGGGGGAGTGCAGTGCACAAGAACCATAACTCTACCTGGCCTATTTTTTGAGTTATTGCCCTTTGTTGTTTTTCATTCTTTAATCTTGTCCAGAGTATATCTCTAAAAGTATTATAGCTAGGATCATGAAACTTCAAGGGTGTATAGATCTCACCAAGGGGAGGTGCAGTGCACAAGAACTATAACTCTACCTGGCCTTTTTTTTGAGTTATTTCCCTTTGTTGTTTATCATACTTGAATCTTGTCCGGAGTATATCTCTAAAAGTATAATGGCTAGAATCATGAAACTTCATGGATGGATAGAGCTCACTAAGTGGGAGTGCAGTGTACAAGAACCATAACTCTACCAAGCCTTTTTTTTTAGTTATTGCCCTTTGTTGATTTTCATACTTGAATCTTGTCCGGAGTATATCTCTAAAAGTATTATAGCTAGAATCATGAAATATCATGGATGGATAGAGCTCACCAAGTGGGAGTGCAGTGTACAAGAACCTTAACTCTACCTGGCCTATTTTTTGAGTTATTGCCCTTTGTTGTTTTTCATACTTGAATCTTGTCCGGTTATTGCCCTTTGTTGTCTTTCATACATGAATCTTGTCCGGAGTATATCTCTAAAAGTATTATAGCTAGGATCATGAAACTTCATGGGTGTATAGATCTCACCAAGGGGGAGTGCAGTGCACAAGAACCATAACTCTACCTGGCCTATTTTTTGAGTTATTGCCCTTTGTTGTTTTTCATACTTTAATCTTGTCCAGAGTATATCTCTAAAAGTATTATAGCTAGGATCATGAAACTTCAAGGGTGTATAGATCTCACCAAGGGGAGGTGCAGTGCACAAGAACTATAACTCTACCTGGCCTTTTTTTTGAGTTATTTCCCTTTGTTTATCATACTTGAATCTTGTCCGGAGTATATCTCTAAAAGTATAATGGCTAGAATCATGAAACTTCATGGATGGATAGAGCTCACCAAGTGGGAGTGCAGTGTACAAGAACAAAAACTCTACCAAGCCTATTTTTTGAGTTATTGCCCTTTGTTGATTTTCATACTTGAATCTTGTCCGGAGTATTTCTCTAAATGTATCATAGCTAGGATCATGAAACTTCATGGGTGTATAGATCTCACCAAGTGGGAGTGCAGTGCACAAGAACCATAACTCTACCTGGCCTAATTTTTGAGTTATTGCCCTTTGTTGATTTTCATACTTGAATCTTGTCCGGAGTATATCACTAAAATTATAATAGCTAGAACCATGAAATTTCATGGATGGATAGAGCTTACCAAGTTGGAGTGCCGTGTACAAGAACCATACCTCTACCCAGCCTTTTTTTTTTTACGAGTTATTGCCCTTTGTTGTTTTTCATACTTTAATCTTGTCTGGAGTATATCTCTAAAAGTATAATAGCTAGAATCATGTAATTTCATGGATGGAAAGAGCTCACCAAGTGGAAGTGCAGTGTACAAGAACCATAACTTTACCTGGCCTATTTTTTGAGTTATTGCCCTTTGTTGATTTTCATACTTGAATCTTGTCCGGAGTATATCTCTAAAAGTATTATAGCTAGAATCATGAAACTTCATGGATGGATAGATCTTACTAAGGGGGAGTGCAGTGTACAAGAACCAAAACTCTACCTAGCATATATTTTGAGTTATTGCCCTTTGTTGTTTTTCATACTTTGTTTGACAAAAAAAATCATTCAAAATAACCTCATTTCTATTCAAACCCCAGTTAATATTAAGCAGTGTGACGGGCGTATCTTGTGACAATTTGACACCTTGTTTCTAAAGTCATTATCTTGGGTTACCAGGAGCGAAGCACCATGGGAACGGGTGGGAGTGGTGAATTCTGAGATTTTGTTGTTTGGTAATTAGTTGAGGTGAAATTGACCTGCTCTTTTTCCTGTACTCAGTACTAGTCATGTAGGATTTCATTTGTGTCAAGGTCAAAGACACAGGGGGTCACATCAAAGGTCACATTTCAAAGTATAAGAAGCGGGTTGTTTAATGTTTTTGTCACTTTAAGTCACATACTTTGAACCGAAGGTAGTATTTATTGGGGTTCCATGTCCATGCCACAGTTCTAGTCTAATGTTTAGTGCCCAAAAAGGTACTTATTTCTCAATTGAAAACTTGAAATAATATTTTGAAATGTAGTTTTTTTTCTCTTGCAATAGGGCCGATCTTGAATTTTGTTGGTTTATTTTGAAGGGGAGATCTACAATTCGGGAGGCTTTTTTTCATATTAGGATATACTTCTATGGGATTTAAAACCTTGGTCATATTTTCAGTGAAGAGTTGGTAAAAAGAGGAGAGAGTATAGCCAGACCAAACTTGTTGAGTATCGGAACCTGCTTTGGGAAGTTCACAGGATCAGGGAAATTTAGGCTGCAGATCACAGCTTTAGATTATCTAGCACCATATGCTAAGGTTTGTATTTATGTGGAATAATTAAGAGAATGCTTTTTGTTTTCTTGTATGTATGAAACGAAAAAACTAACCACACTGTATGAATACGTAGAGCAGATTCATACACAAGTGTGATTAGGTTTTTTGTTTCATACCTCCATGACAAAAAAAAAGATACTCTCTTCATTTCTTATACTTAAATGACATTGACAAGAAAATAAAACATTTTGTAAATTTTTATACTTTTTTGGTAGGAACTATTTTGTATGGATTCATACAAAATACTTTGTAACTGTGTGCTCAAAATTTTGTTCATGGATGTATGAATGATTTTTTTTGGCCATTCAGAATGCTCGTTTTTGATAGCACCTGTTTGTCTCTGATGCAAGCCAGAGTTAGATAAACCGTTTCTAAATGAAGTTTGAATTATTTTCATTTCAGTATAAAATCTGGTTAAAGCCCAGTGCAGAGCAACAGTTTTTATATGGCCATCATGTGATGAAGTCAGGTCTCGGCAGAATAACAGAGAATACAGAGCAATATCAAGGCCTGATTGTGTACAACATGGCTGACTTACCACTGGTAAATTGACCGATCGCTGGCCCAGTCCACTTACTCCCTCGGCCTTGCCCATTACCTCCAACAGGAAGTTTCGCTTTGATTTATAATAGCATTATTTTGAAAAATGTTTGATCAGTAGCAAGTAACAAAAAAAATGGTTGGTTGGCAACCTAAACGTCCTAACTACAGCTTGAATAAGCTGTAGCTATGACGTTTAAGTCGCCAAGCCAACAAAAAGGGTTAACAAAAATTGTTGCCAATGTCAGAGATGAAAATGCAGGTCTGGGCTGAATAAATGATTCGATTCGTCAGTTGATTCCTTGATTGACAGCATTGATTGGTCAAATCTAAGTACTCATCAATCTATAGTCTGGCTCACCTCATTGATCATTCGCTCTCCCTGCCTGACCCACCAACTCTGATAGGAAATTTCACCATGGTTTTATTTAAGAGATAAAGAGAATATTTTTTGTTTTCATGGAGGTATGAACCGAAAAACCTAATCACACTGTATGAATACGCGAAGCGGATTCATACAGTGTGTGATTAGGTTTTTCGGTTCATACCTCCATGAAAACAAAAAATATTATCTTCATTTCTTATAATTTAATAGCATCGAGCAAAAAATGCAACAACTTAACAAATTTTGATACTTTTTTGTAGTGAACTATTTTGTGCGGAAGCATTCAAAATGGCTGCGTACTCAAAATTTTGTTCATGGAGGTATGAATCAAATTTTTCGACCAATCAGATCGCTCGTTTTTGATAGACGAAACTAACAATTAAATTATACAGCAATATTTTTCAAATTTATGACAAATAACATTTAACAAAAAAGTAGAATGGTTTATTTGCAACCTAAATGTCTATGACGGTTAAGTCTCCAAACCAACAGAAATGCTTCACTTAAATTACTGCCAACATCAGAGGTCAAAGTTAACTTCCAGTCTAAGTGAATGATTTCATTGGTTGACTGACTGATTATTTGATATGCAGCTGTGATTAGTCAATTGAAGAGAGAAATGGGCTGTGTCCATCAACCCTGGTTTGACAGGTACATGTCTAGGCTAAGTCTAAGAGATGTCTTTCTTGAAAAGGTTTGATATTTATACTCTTTGCTAAAATTGATGTCTTCAATGATTATAAACATTAATTTTACTTGTAGATTGGTTCAACAGAGTGAATAGCCATGTATATTTCAAGCATATTTAGCTCCATCGCTGAAAGCCAGAGAGCTATTGTCATCGCGTTGTGTCTGTAGTGCGTGTGTGCGTCAGTCCATAAACTTTAATTTGAAAATCTCCTCAGAAAGTACTGAACAGATTTCAACGAAATTTCACTGAAATGATCCTTGGTGACCCTCTATCAGATTCCTTCAAATGATTTTGATAGGATGAAAAACATGGCTTTTATTGGTGGGGCTAATTTCCATATATGATGAAAGCTTTGAAAATCATCTTCTCAGAAACCGGTAGATGGATTTCAACCAATTTCACAGAAATGATACTTAGGTGAACCTTTATCAGATTACTTCAAAGAATTTTGATAGGATGAAAAATATGTCTTAAATGGGCTGTGCTATTTCCATCTTTGGTAAAAGCTTTGAAATTCTTCTCAGAAACCAGTGGATAGATTTCAACCAAATTTGAATGGATCTATCCCTGGGTGACCTTTTATCAAATTATAAAAAAGAATTTTAATTCGATGAAAAATATGGCTTTAATGGGCAGGCTATTTTCCATATATGGTACTTACTGAACACTTTGTAAATTTCTCAGAAACCTGGTGATGGATTTCAACCAAATTTCACATTTCACAATGATTCTCAGATGACTGTTTGTCGGAAACCTTCATATAATTTTGATTGGTTTAAAAACATGGCTATTATGGTAGTGGGTTATGTCCATATATGGTATACTGTGAAAATTTTACATTAAAAATTTTGCATAACCTGATGTGAATTTTGTAAAAACAATGAAAAGTTTGAAATGATTCTCTAGAAATATTTCAAAGATTTCAAAGATTGAGATTTATTTTCATTATATTCAGTTTATTTAAAATTCGTGAAAAAATTTGCTTGATCAGTACATTCATGCCTGTGGAGCAATACAGGCGCTCAAGCACCCATAGTTTTTATAGTGGACCCTTTCAATACGAGGATACTCCAAGATCAGACAGAAAAAAAAACAAGTTCAAACTAAATACCACTGTGATACTTTTAGATGCCCTTATGAAAAAAAGCCTTGAAAAAACATTGTGGAAAATGAAGATATCGCTTGTTGCAAGCAACTTCTTCCTTATCCACAAAGATTTCTACCCCAAAAGTTAAGAAAATCTAAAATTTCAAAAACTTAAAATCTTTTTTCTGTAACTGCTTTCAATTTGGACCAGTCTAAGAATTTACCATCTTTCTGGTAATGGGTTAAATGCTCTTATATCACAGTTCTAGATAAGGTTAGATAACATACACACTTGTTATTTTCTAACCATTCTCTATTTTGTTAGTTAGTAACTTTTACACAAGACCATTTCAATTCATACCAACAACATAGGTGTTTGATGGTTTATTATCAAATGATTAATGAAATTTGATACTTTGAAATTTGAATCACTTAAGTAACTATATTACATATCACATTAACCCATTCCCACATGATAAAATTATAGACCAGTCCAAATTCAAAGAAGTTGCAGACGACAATTGTAATGTGATGGAATTTTAAAAATCTTTGTCTTTTGGGGTAGAAACATTGTGGATAATAAAGAAATTGCTTGTAACAAGCAATTTCTTCATTTTCCACAATGTTTTCCAAAGCTTTCATTTTGAGGGGTTTTTAAAAGCGTCATTGTGTGGGAACGGATTAACCCATTCAAACTCAATCCCATGTTTTTACTACTCTAAAGAATAAAGTACTTGTACTACAAAACAATATGGAAAATGAGGAAAGTGTATTTTCCACAGTGTTGACTTCCCCAGATGACAAATTTTTTTACAACTTCATCAGCTTCTAATTGTTGTCAATTTGGACCACTCTAAAATTATCTTGTGTTGTAATTGGTTAAGTGATATTTCATTCCCATGTCCATATTACATGTAACCAAACCTTAACATTTACAATTTCTTTAAGCTTATTCAAGATATAATGCTCATATTATATTTGGCATGATGATAGCTCTCATTGATACGCATTGGCAGATACCAAGGTCATGGTCATGTGACAAGGTCAGTCATTTGTCAAGCAAGGTGGTTAAGGGAGGGTATAGTGTTTCACAAACACATATTGTTATTTCTGTCATACTAATGTATGGAACAGGTGGAAATAGATACATAGCCCTTTCCTGCACAATCCCTTGATTTTACATCCCTATGATTTTATACTTGAGAAAACATAGTGTGGAAAGAAGAAATTGCTTGTAACAAGCATTTTTTTCTTTTCCCCTGTATTTTCTACCCTGTGGGTTGATTGCTTTTCAAATTCCACCAATTTTTTATTGTCGTCTGCAACTTCTTTCAAATTTGACCAGTCTAAAATTTTGAAAAACAGGAAAGGGTTTATAACGGGATAGTCAGGAATCATGGTGTTACTATATGTAATGATATGAGTCTAAAAAGAAATACCATTTGACTGGATATACAATGTGTTTGATTTTTTTTCAGGGTTTCGGAGTGGCTGCAAAATCTACACAAGAATGTCGACATACAGACCCAATGACTATCATAGCTTTCCATCAAGCAGACATCGGCGAATACATAAGAAATGAGAATGCATTGACTTGAAACTATGAAACTATGTGTCTAAGACCTGACGCGTTAATTGTGATACTTTATGTCTATACTTCCTTTCAAAACAGGAATATTCCAGGTTTAGCATGATAAAGCTTAATTGAAAACAGTGACAAGCAACATATCAGTGTAAGGGTATTGGCAAATAAAGCATCATTTGAAATAGGAATCATTGGGTGAAAAGAATACGCTATCATTTTAAACGTTTTTGACTCGAAAGAATATACTTATGGAAAACTTTTTGGGAAAAGGAGAAATTGCTTGTGACTAGGTTTTCTACCCTATTTGACAAATATTTGCCAATTTTAGTGCATTTTGAAATGTCATCTGCAGATTCATTTGTACCAGACTAAAATGTTGTCTTGTAATAGCTCTAATAAATAAGCTTGGGGACAAATTATGAAAAATGAAGAAATTGCTTGTAACAAAGGGTCATGCAAATAAGGGACTATAAAATAAAGAATGGAAAAGAATGTTATGTTGACTTTATCTTTTTGGGGTTTTTTATGACCCCGCATTGATAGGGGGCATATTGTTTTACCGGTGTCCGTCTGTCTGTCTTACTGCTTACTTAACCTGCCAACTAAACATTTTCCTATAACTTCATCCCTAATTAAGTTACAATGCTAATATTTGGTAAATAGATAGGTCTCAACAAGCTGCAACTGGGGAGGGTCATTTCATCAAGGTCAAGGTAAAAAATTTAACTCTTTTCCCTAAAATGTTTCTCAAAAACTTAACCTGCCAACTAAACATTTTCCTATAACTTCTTCCCTAATTAAGTTACAATGCTAATATTTGGTATTTAAATAGGTCTCAACAAGGCGCAACTGGGGAGGGTCATTTCATCAAGGTCAAGGTCAAAATTTTAACCCTTTTCCCTAAAATGTTACTCAAGAACTTAACCTGCCAACTAAACATTTTCCTATAACTTCTTCCCTAATTAAGTTACAATGCTAATATTTGGTATGTAAATAGGTCTCAACAAGGCGCAACTGGGGAGGGTCATTTCATCAAGGTCAAGGTCAAAATTTTAACCCTTTTCCCTAAAATGTTACTCAAAAACTTAACATGCCAACTAAACTAAACATTTTCCTATAACTTCATCCCTTATTAAGTTACGATGCTAATATTTGGTATGTAGATAGGTCTCAACAAGGTGCAACTGGGGAAGGTCATTTCATCAAGGCCAAGGTCAAACACATCTTGTTTTATTTCATTTTTTGGGGGGGGTGAGGGGAGATGAGAGGTCTTTTGTGGGTATTAAAGAATTCCTTAATAAACTCCCTGTGATTAAACCTTAGAATTTTAAAAATTTCTGAAATTGACCTTTAATGAGAGCACATGCCTCTAGAAACTAAACAGTGAAATTATCTTTATGGCCCCTTTTAACCTGTTTTCCAATGGAAGATTAAAAAATTTTTCATTAGGGTTGATCCTTGTGAGCTGATAAACATTCTGACCAAGCTTCATGAAGATCAAGTCATTAGTGTGGTCTTTAGGGTTAATCCTGATTGCCTGACAAAAAATGGACATTCATTGAAGACTGAGATATAATTTTAACATGCAGAGTAAAAAATAGTAAAATTGTCATAAAGGGCCCCTTTCCATGTGTTTTATAGGAAATGATCCCAAACATTCTGACCCAGTTTCAAGAAAATGAACCATGATTGTGGCCTCTGAAGTGTTTAAAGTGAAATTGCCATTTAGGCCCCTTTCCTGTATCAACTTTTAACTAGTGAGTACTCTAGATGTCACCTTTTCGGCTCAAATGTTTTGAAACTTGGTTAAAATGTTTTTCTACTTTATGTCTCGGACAAGTTCGTAAATGGGTCATATGGGGTCAAAAACTTGGTCACCAGGTCAAATCTTGGGAAAACCTTGTGTGTACTCTAGAGGTCACATTTTTGGCTCAGATGTCTTTAAACTTGGTCAGAATGTTTGTTTACATGATATCTTGGACGTGTTTGAAGATGGGTATTGTGAGGTCAAAAACTATGTCACAAGGTCAAATCTTAGAAAAACCTTGTGTGCAGTCTAGAGGTCATATTTACGGCTCATATGCCTTTAAACATGGTCAGAATGTTTATCTACATGATATTTAGGACAAGATCAAAATGGTCAAGTTGGGTAAAAACTAGGTCACTAGGTCAAATTTTAGAGCAAGAGTCGGTTGTATGGCTCCACAAGTCTGGTTGTACTGATTAAGCAAAATTTAAAAGTGTTTTCAGGAATTCAATATATACTGAATCATAATCACCATGTGTGGCAAAAAATCTTGTCAATGAAATCTTTTTGATAATCCAAACTTTCCATTGTTTTACAAAACAATACATTTACTAAGTCAGATGAAAAGGTATTAACAATTTTTTTTTAAATATCTCAGTCAAGTTAAATAGATTGGTTCACAAGCAGCTAAAAAGTAGGTCACAAGTTCAAACGTTAGAAAAGCTTTGTGGGCATTCAAAGGCCATATGTTTGTATAAAACAGATTACATTTGTTCTCTTTCACATTTGATTCTAGGTCACATGGTTAATAGTAGGTCACTAGGTCAGATCTTATGATAACCTTCTTGCTATGCAGTCACTATACTTCTGTCATAATTATCTTGAAACATGACAAGAATGTCTTTCTAATTTATTATCTGAGACAAGACTAGATAATAAGTATGGTTAGGCCAAGAAAAGATCACTTGTGCCATTTTACTTCTAAGGTGAGCACTTAAGGGCCAATAGCCCTCTTGATATACTTGAGAAAATTTTCTTCTTTTTCCACAATATTTTCCACCCTACTGAATATTTAAATCAGCTTTATATTGTAGTCGGCAAAACCTTTGAATTTTAACAGGTCTAAAATTTTACAAAACAGGAAAGGGTTAGTCCTAATGATATTTCTTACAAGTTTCATGAAGGCTTAGCTATAAATGTGGCCTCTAGATTGTAAACCCTTTAATTGATTAGATTGCACAATGAACAACAAAAAATAAAGGATCACAAAAGCTGTCCATGAGAATGTTTTGCTTAGTTGAGCAAAAAAGTAAAATGGTTGGTCTGACCTAAACAGCGTAACTACAGCTTGAATAAGCTGTAGTTACAAAATTTACTCGCCCCCTCCAAAAAAAGAAATAAAACATAAAACTTCTCATAAGTGTTGACTAATGTTGGAGTTCATAATTCTCTTCATGTCTAAATGTATCATTTGATCGGTCTATCAATTTTTGATAAACAGACACATTCTGTCAATTGTGTGATAATGGCTTATTCATCGATTTAGAATTTCCATGCCCACTTGTATGAAGGGTTATTTCATTTTGTAGACAAGAACATTTTCAAAGCCACTTGTGCAGGGTAAATAAGTAATCACCAGGACAAATATCTTTATGGTACAAAATAGATCTGAACGAAAACTCATTACATATTATAAATTATACATCATAATTTTTTCTCAAAATTTATCTCTTCCCTTTTACACCAACAACAAAAGTATCATGTCTTATTTGTCCAGGGACAAGTAGAGAAAATCTTCATTTCCACAACACTGGTTTATTGATCGCTGAGGTTACTTTGGATCACTTTCAGACCCATTTTCATCTACACTCATGTCCTCTGATTTTAAATATCTCTGATAATAAACTGGGTATTTTTCACAACAGTTCAAAAACTCCCTTACAATATGACTCAGTTCTTCCGCTTGGGCCTGCTGTGCTTCCGGAGACATCTCTTCGTACTTTACTTCCTTTGTGTTGTGAATAAACTGCCGAAATCTACGGAACTCTATGTTACATGGTCCTACCACATCTTTTTCGATACACGTACACGCCCAGTTTAACTCTCCATTTGGGAATAATGGAGCTGAAAGTTTAAGAAGTATATGACTATTTCACTTGTTTAAAAAAATTCTCATTTCAACTTTTTCTAATTAAAGACAACTGCAATTGTCATAATATCATGTTTTCTATGGCTTCATCAATATCTGTAAAGAAGTGATTGTGCACAAAAGAATTTTTGCAACAAGTCGCCTTTTTGTGTGCACAGCATAGAGTCACAAAATACTGGTAATATGCGTTAGGTCAAATTAAGACAAACATTTGAAGAGAATTTCATCAAAATCCATCAATAATTGTAGGAGAAGTGGCGCTCACAGGAATTTGACAGTAAGTCTCCACTTTGCATGACAGCATTGAATCACATAACACTGATAATATGTGCTAGGTCACATGAAGACATACATCAAAATCCGTCAACGATTGTAGGATTGATTGAATAGGGTTTAAAGCCACTTTTAAAAGTATATCAGTCATATTGCTGCGGCTGGAGCACCTTACTGTGGATTCCTGATATTTCTTACACAAGTACTACCACTGCACCCTTTCCGAGCCTTCAGCTGCTCATCCCAATTAGGTTTATGTTTATCTATTCATTGGTCAGAGACTGATGTCAGAAAGATATTTGCCGCGGCTGAAAATCAAACCCAAGACCCCTTGACTAGGAGTCCTGTGTGCTACCACTGCACCATGGCCAAAAAGTGTATAAGAAGATGAGTGTGAAAGGTAAAGTTAAAACACTTAGCAAGCCAGCAGACTGACCGACACTTGCATTTACCGATCTATTTACCTTTTACTTTTTTTCGTGATTTTGGACTCGTCCAAATTGAAATGGGTAGCAGACAACATTATAAAGTAACTACAATTCAGAAAGTTAGAATCTTAAATGATCGAAAATATTGTGAAAAAAGAAGAAATTGCTTGTTACAAGCAATTTCTTTGTTTTTCCACAATGTTTTCTCAATGTATAACTTCAAAGGGTCTTAAAATCAAGGATTGTACAGGAACGGGTTAACCAGATTCTTACTTTGAAAAACCTGGTTATAAAGGCATTCCACTCAACATTCTTATTGCTAGTTATATTTTGCATGAAATTGAAATTTCTCCTTAACCCATTACCGGACTGCAAAATTTTAGACTGGTCCAAATTGAAAGGAGTTGCAGGTGGCAATTTCAATATGTAATTTCAACTATCTGGGTAGAAAACGGAGAGTAAGATGAAGAAATTGCTTTCGATTTCTTCATTTTACACAATTTTTTCAAAATTTCTTTTCTTGAGGGGCGTCGAAAAGTGTTGTGTTAATTGCTTATCTTTGATTTTCTCATCCCCTACATTGTTTTCATAATATTCATTGGGTGTAAAATTGGCCTAGTAATACCATGTTTGTTTTTTCCCTTTCTATGAAAGGGTCCAGTTAAGGGACCCATTCTTAGTCAGGACAGGACCTACTCCCAACTTGAAAACCCAAAACACAGGACCCATTCCAAATTCAAACTTTTTAGAATTAAGATAAACTACATGTATATTATACACTACTAACACATAACAAATGCAATATTTAATCTCAAAATTTCTTCAAGAAATCTGCTAGAGGGCAACCTAAAGATGATTCCTGTGAAATGTAGATAAAAGTCCAAGAAGTTGAAATTTCTAAGGAAATATTTTTCAAGGTCTTCACTTTATACAATATAATGAAATTAGCCCTATCCACAAAAGCCATTGTTTTTACCAAATCAAATTTTTGTAATGGAGTCTGATTAAGAGTCACCAAAGGATCATTGTATAAAATGTTGAAATCGGTATTTTCTGAGATGATTAATAAAGTAAAAGTTTTTAGATGCATTGGGGGATGTAGGCCAGGACAACTTCCCACTGGTTTTAGGCAGTGGAGCCAAGAAATATGTTCCAAATTTTAGCTACATCATGATTAATTTTTTCCCAATTTGGAAATTTTCTTCATCATTACAAAGTTCTGAATCAGAAGGGGTACTGGACCTGTGTTCCCAATTGGGTGAGAAAAAGCAATTTAACCTTATTCCCACATAATGATTGTGTCTGACCCCTCTTACGAAAAAACTTTGGAAAAGATTATGGAAAATGAAGAAAGTGCTTGTATCAAGCAATTTCTTCATTATCCACAATGTTTTTTTTAGCCCAAAAAGACATAAAATAAAATCCACCAACTTGAAATTATCATCTGCAATTTCTTTTAATTTGGACCAATCTAAAATTTTGTCGTATGGTAATAGATTATGATATGTTTACCTCTAAACTCCTCTACCTCAGTCACTTCAATGTTGGCTGTACTTCGAATGTCATTCTCTTCCTTTGGTAAAAACATCACAATATCTTTACCTATAATGTAACATATTACTGGTCAAGATTTTTATACCCCTGCATCGAAAGACTGCAAAACTTAACCAAAAGTCTTAACATTGCAAATAACTACCAGCTTATTCAAGATACAATGCTCATATTTGGCATGATGATACATCTCCATAATACCCATCTCTTCATGTCAAGGTCATGTGATAAATTCAAGGTCACATATCAAGGTCAAACACCAAAACAACCCTCATGTACGGCATTGTGTTTCACAACAACATCTTGTTTAATGCCCTAACGATGCAATGGAAGTTTAGACTAATCCAAATTGAAAGAGGTTGTAGAAGACATTTAACCCTTTCCTCTTCAATCCCTGGGTTTAACATCCCTGTGTTTTTATACTTGAGAAAACACTGTGGAAAAAGAAGAAATTGCTTGTGATAAGCAATTTCTTCTTTTTACACAATATTTTCTACCTTACTAAATGATTATTTTTCAAATAAAATCAATATAAATTGACATCTGCAAAAGTTTTGAATTTAGACAGGTCTAAAATATTGAAAAACGGTAAAGGGTTAAGCGCCTAAGAAACAAAATTAATTCCACTATGGGGTAGAATACATCACAGTTTGAAATGTAGTAAATAAAACATATAGTACTCATAAAGTGAATGTTAGCCCTATACTTTCCCTATTTTTACAAATAAACACAAGGAATGCAATGCTCACACATTAGAAATTACAATCCTACCCAATTATAACAATGAAACATTGAGTGATCATAATAACATTTACCATATCCTGGGATGGAGTAGAAAGGTACATGTAACTGGAATCATCTACAATTATTGTTTATTAACCCATTCCCACATGCCAAGGTTTCAGACTGGTCCAAATTTAAAGAAGTTGCAGACGACAGTTTGAAGTTTATAACTGTCTGGGTAAAAACATTGTGTAAAATGAAGAAATTGCTTGTAACAAGCAATATCTACATTTTAAACAATGTTTTTTCAATTGTTTTTCTTCAGGTGCGTCCAAAAGCCTCACTGTGTGGGAATGGATTAATGTAGTACTATGGTGTATTTAGACCCTCGGAATATTTAATTTTACCATACCATATAGAATTTCAAACTCCTTTAGAATACATTTATGTAAATAGGAGACAATGATATCTACAAGTAATTTCTCCTTTTCCCTCAATGTTTACTGCAGCTATATTTTCCTCAGAGCATCAAAATGCAGGATTTTGAGATCATGGTTTAACCAAAATATTAATTTTGTATGTTACTACCCTTGAAATAATGTAAAGTAGTTGCTTATATTTCCTTAACCCATTCCCACGCAACGGCGCTTTATGATGCCCCTTAAGAAAACAATCAAGAAAACAATGTGTAAAATGAAGTAATAGATTGCAACAAGCAATTTCTTTAGTTTATATTATTTTCTTCTCAAAAAGTTGAAAAAATCTAAATTGTTGTCTGAAACTCCTTTCAATTTGGGTAATATGCCCCCGCATCGACAAGATCGTCTGTCTGCAAAACTTAACCTGCCAACTAAACATTTTCCTATAACTTCAACCCTGATTAAGTTACAATGCTAATATTTGGTATGTAGATAGGTCTCAACAAGGCGCAACTGGGGAAGGTCATTTCATCAAGGTCAAGGTTAAAATTGTAACCCTTTTCCCCGTTTCTAAAGAATTCCTGTTTCAGGGGCAAAATGTTTCACAAACACATCTTGTTCCATCTGGTAAGTCCTGAACCTAAACCAATTGACCAATCCTGGCTGTCAATAAACCAATCAAGCGACCAATCAAGTCATTTATTCAGTCCAGACCTGAGCTTTCAACTCCGACATTGGCAGCCATTTTTGTTCACCTTTTTTGTTGGTTTGGCGACTTTAACATTGTAACTACAGCATATTCAAGCTGTTAAAACAATGTTTAGGTTGCCAACCAACTATTCTACTTTTTTTATATGCTATGAGCCATCAATTTTGCAAAATAACGTCGTAACAATTTGAAGGGAACTTCCTGTCGGAGTTAATGGGTGGGGCCTAGGGAGTCAGACGATGGGGCCAGCATTTGGTCAATTCCCACATAGTCCTGCTTTTTTATGCCCCCGTATCAATAGATCGGGGGCAGATTGTTTTACAATTGTCCGTCTGTCTGTCTGTCCGTCTGTCTGCAAAACTTCCAACTAAACATTTTCCTATAACTTCAACCCTGATTAAGTTACAATGCTAATATTTGGTATGTAGATAGATCTCAACAAGGCGCAACTTGGGAAAGTCATTTCATCAAGGTCAAGGTCAAAATTTTAACCATTTTCACTAAAACATTACTCAAAACTTAACCTGCCAACTAAACATTTTCCTATAACAGTTATAACTTCATCCCTTATTAAGATACAATGCTAATATTTGGTATGTAGATAGATCTCAAGGCGCTAATTGGGAAGGTCATTTCAGCAAGGTCAAGGTAAAAATTTTAACCCTTTTCCCTAAAACGTTACTCAAAAACTTAACCTGCCAACTAAACATTTTCCTATAACGTCATCCCTAATTAAGTTACAATGCTAATATTTGGTATGTAGTTAGGTCTCAACATCACGCAACTGGGGAAGGTCATTTCATCAAGGTCAAGGTAAAAAATTTTAACCCTTTTCCCTAAAACATTACTCAAAAACTTAACCTGCGAACTAAACATTTTCCAATAATTTCATCCCTAATTAAGTTACAATGCTAATATTCGGTATGTAGTTAGGTCTCAACAAGGCGCAACAGGGGAAGGTCATTTTATCAAGGTCAAGGTCAAAATTTTAACCCTTTTCCCTAAAACAACAACAAAAAACAATAAAAATCACCCTGTTTCGGGGGCATGGTCATTCACAAACACATCTTGTTTACAATGGAATTCAGGAAAACAATGTAAAATGTAAGGAAGTTGTTTGTTACCAGCAATTTCTTCATTTTTCCACATTGTTTTCTCCCAAAAATGACAGAATTAACAAGAAATCTGTAAGTCAAACCTCACTAAGTATACCCCCTTTTATTTCAGTACTAAGTAAACTACAGTGAAAATGAAATCCTCCCTCAATGGAACATATTCAGTACGCACCATCTAGCGTACCAAGCTGAACCTCCACATTAACCCTTGTCATGCTGTATAAATTACCTTACTGAATTGCCATGTAATCAAAGTGCTGAAAGCACTGATAGAACTTGTTGTTCAAAAATCAATATTTCTTTTAGAGATCAATTTCATAGACAATTCTGACAGGAAATTTACAAACAGGAGGTGTAGACCAAGATCAGCCTGCACATAAGTCTACATCTCCTGACAAAACCGGAATATTCCAGGTTCAGCATAACAAGGGGTAAGTTTTAAGTAAAGTCAATGCTATCAATAAGTACAGAGAAAAAATAATACCACTTTACCAGGCAATGTCTGAAAATTTAGCATTGTCCTGCTTTAGCCGTTTTTTTTAAACAAATGTGCAATCTGATCTTAGTCTACACCACCTATTGGCTTTTTAAGTTGGAAAAGTTCATAAGATTACTTAAAAAGAAATTTTGACCCTTTATTAACGCCTTTCAGTACTTTCAACCCTTTGATTTTAATGCATTATGAACAAGGATTTTATTCAGCATGACAAGGGTTAACTTAATCAACAGGAAGTAAGTAATGTAAAGACCTAAATTTGGTACATTGTACTAGATAAAAGTGTTAATATTTCATAAATTCTGACTCGTCAGTCTCAGTGATTTTGTTTTGACTGCCTAATTTTTCCAATTTGAAAGAACAATTTTAGTGACAATGAATTACAAGGAGATATAATCAGCAGGGGTGTGGATAAATTGCAATATCTCTAATCTTTTAAAGTAACCCATTACCAGATGACGATATTTCTTCCGTTGAATTCAAAGAAGTTGCAATCGACAATATTTGATGAAATTTTAAAAGTCTTTTTCTTTTTTGGGGTAGAAACAATTTTGAATAATGACATTTTCCTTCATGTTTTGCAAAGCTTTTTCTTGAGGGTCAGAAAAAGTAGGATTGTGAGTAAAAAGTTAGATCCCAAAATTTTCTTTACAGATTGAATTACAAGAATACTGTTCATGTATTTACTGTATTCAACCAGGATGTTCTATTTGATTGAATACAGGATGCAGAGTTCTGAATGCATGTTCATAAATTTTGAGGGATGCACCAAAATTTTTTTATCCACATGAATTGCAAAAGAAAATGCCGGTGTCTAATTTTGAAACAACAATGTTCAAGCTATTTCTTAAGTCTCTACATTGTTTGTACCCAATCTTTTTTAAAAAACTTTCAATTTGGACTATTCTACAATTCTGTCATATGTTAATTGGTTAATTAACCCATTCCCCACAAGATAAAATCATCGACCAGTCCAAATTCAAAGAAGATGCAGACGACAATATTTAAGTTGATGAAATCCTCAATTGCTTTGTTTTATAGGGTAGAAAACATTGTGGAGAATGAAGAAATTGCTTGTAGCAAGCGATTTCTTCATTCTCCACAATGTTTTCCAAAGCTTTCATATTGAGGGGTGTGTAAAGGCGTCATTGTGCGGGAATGGGTTAACCTTCAGATTTTCAGAACTTAGTATTACTTTATGATGCTAAAGAAGAAAGGTTTGTAAAGCATTGGGGGAAAATGAAACTGCTGGGAGGAAGTATCTTTTATGCCCCTGCATCGAAAGATCGGGGTATATTATTCTACCGTTGTCTGTCTGTCCGTCTGTTTGTCCATTATTAAGTCTGTCGGTCTGTCTGTCTGTCTGTCTGCAAAACTTAACCAAAAAACTTAACATTGCAAAATTACTACCAGCCTATTCAAGATACAATGTTCATGTGTGGCATGTTTACACATCTCCATGTTACACATCTCCTCTTGTCAAAGTCAAGGTCATGTGATAAGGTCACACACCAAGGTTAAATGCAAAAAACCCTCATGTACAACGGGAGCATTGCGTTTCACAAACACATCTTGTGCTATTCCTAAATACATTGATACCCTGAAGAAAAGAGTGCTTTTTTAAATCAACCAAGTCAAAATTGACATCTGCAACTTCTTTCAATTTCGATAAGAAAAAAACAACATCTGTCATCTGGTAATGGGTGAAAGTAAAGGATAGGTGAACTGTTATTACAAAGCAAGAAGTATTTACCATAATTTCTGAAATTCTTTTTCCATTTGTCCAGTCTGTCTTTCTCCTTCTGCTTCTTCATTTCTTCAATCTTTTCATATTCAGCCTTCTCTTCATCTAGCATTTCATTCCGGTAATATTTTGGATGTTCAAAAGTACAGAAAAAATATGACTCCAAAACTTGATCAAACTCCTTTTTCTTCTCGTCAGACAAACTTTCCCTGTCATAGTTCATTTCGTGAACAAATTGTCTCATCCTCCGGAACTCCGGACCACAGGGTCCAATAACAGAATGCTCTATACACTCGCATGCCCAATTCACATCACCATTAGGAAGAATAGGACCTGTAAATTACACAGACAAAAATTTCAAGTGCTTATAGCAGGGGTCGTGATTGACTTGTAAACCAGGGATTGAGCCTGAAAAATCTGAAAAAAATCCTTTTTTGACCCTTAGAAATTTCTAAGAGTCAAAACAGGATATTTTGAGTCATCTTATTTTAGTGATTCATATTATATACTGTTAAAAGTAATATAAATCAATTGCTTAATTCATATCTTTATAAGATATTGTAAAAAGTTATAATCAACTTAAGCAAGAGAAGGCTTGTTGGCATTTATTAGTAACCATTACAAGATGGCAAAAATTTACACTGGTCCAAATTCTAAAATGTTGCAGACAACAATATTTAATAAAAATGTAGATCAATTTTATTCATTTTGTTTTTTGAGGTAGAAAACATTGATGCTACTGTAGAAATCTTCATTTTCCACAGTGTTCCCAAAGTTTTTTATTTCTATTGTTCAAATTTAATTGGCCTATTGAGGAGAAGACTTATAAAGAAACTGTGGACGGACGGACAGATAGACAGGCAGATGACAGACAATGACTGATCACAATAGCCCACCTCACACTTAGCAGCTAATACTCAGGTGAGCTAAAAAGCCTTACCTTTGAGAAATACATGTGTAGAATATGCAGTCTCTGTTACACCAACCAAAAGTAATTGTCAATGTTAATTTGTTATTTTTGTTATTTTACAAAATTAATCACTAAGAGTAACCTTGCTCTTGGTAGATGACCTTGAACTTGATACCAACAAAGAAGATTTACCACAAGATATGACCATAATGGATATCTCTTGAAGGCCCTGTCAATAAAGGTAATCTTTCAAAATAGCTGGAAAATTAGAAATTTTCTTTCTATTTAAAAAGTAACCTTGAGCTTGAAAGATGACCTTTGTAAAACTGGCTTGTCCTACAATTCAACTTTGACCATGATCCCCCTTCATACAAAAGCTTTAGAAAAATAATGGAAAAAGAAGGAATTCCTTGTAATAAGCAGTTTCTACATTTCCTACATTGTTATCTACCCAACAGTACTTTTTAAAATTTCATCAACTGAAAATTGGTTTCTGCAACACCTTTTAATCTATTCCCACACAATGACACTTTTTGACAGCCCTGAAGAAAACAATTGGGAAAACATTGTGGAAAATGAAGAAATTGCTTGCAACAAGCAATTTCATCTTTTTCCCCAATGTTTTCTACCCAGAAAGTGGGTAAAACCTAAAATTCCATAAGCTTTCAATTGTTGTCTACAACTCCTTTCAATTTCCAAAACGTTTTTCTTGGGGGTGTTCAATAGTGTCACTGAGTGGGAATGGGTTAATAAAACAGAATAAAACAGGTCGGACAGATGCAGAGTCATAAAAACAGCTGGGAAAAAATTAAGATTTCCTTCATCAACCAACCTCTCATTTCACCAAGAGTAGATGGATGTATTTTCACAGTGGCTTTGGATGGAACAGCATTTTCTTCTGGGCTCAAGAAGACTACCTCATCTGTCAACATATATAATCAAAATCTTATCATATGAGAATCAGCTTCAAATAATGGCGATTTGATAAATAAGACCACCACTTGTGCAGGCTGACCTTGATTATAATTTTCAACTTAACCCATAACCCATTAAATCTGCACCTTCATGTACTGAATTGTACCAAGCATTTTTTTTCTTTTTCCACAATATTTTCTACCCAGAAAGTTGAACAAATCTAAAATTTCATAAACTTGAAATTGCGGTCTGCAACTCCTTTGAATTTGGTCCAGTCAAAAAATATGCTGTCTTGTTTCCCTTTAAATCCCTGGTTTTTGCATCGCTGTGCTAATATACTTGAGAAAATATTGTGGAAAAAGAAGAAATTGCTTGTAACAAGCATTTTTTTCTTTTTCCACAATATTTTCTACCCCTCTGATTGATTATTTTTCAAATAAAATCGATTTTATATTGACAACTGCAAAACCCTTGAATTTGGATAGGTCTATAATCTTGCAAAATAGGAAAGGGTTAATCAGAGTTAACACCAGCTATAGTAAGACATTTGGGTCGAGCTTCAGGTTTTGCTTATTTGTTTCAACCTATTCTCACACATTGATGCCCCTTAAGCTAAATAGCATTTGAAAACATTGTGGAAAATGAAGAAATTGCTTCATTATCCACGTTTTCTACCCAAAAGATAAGGAACTTGAAAATTTCACCAACTAAAAATTGTCCTCTATAACTTCTTTCAATTTGGACAATTTTCAATTTTTGTCATCTGGTAACAATTTACATTGTTAATGATGGACTAGTCTATGCAAAATAACATCAGTCAAACTACATTGTCAGAGATCAGTGGCTTGAGTAGAAAAGGAGAAGTGGCTTGGCACTTGTTAGACTGGTGCTCCTGTCGACTTTGACAAAGGCTTTGTTGAAGTCGACAGTGGTATTTCTTCTAGTCTAAGCACTTGCAGGTGGTTTAACTCATTACCAGAGGAAAAAAAATTAGACTGGTCCAAAATTTGATGAAGTTGCAGATGACAATTTTTTAGTTGGTGAATTTTTTTGTTTCTTTTGAGGATAAAAACATTGTGGTTGGTGAAGAAAGCTTTTATAAGCTATTTCTTCATTGTCCATAATGTTTTCCAAAACTTTTTTTCTTGGAAGCATCAAAACACATTATTGTGTGGGAATGTCACAATATTCTTTACCTGGCCCCTTTACCCTTCCCACAATATTTGGGGTTGGCTCCAATATTATCTCTGACTGTTCTTAGTTAACGTTTGTTAACTCTGAAAGTCCTGTATCACTTTATAATGATGTATACAGAGTTTTTTCATAGATCAAAAGTTTCAAAGTTTTATCATTGACTCTTGTCCTGGGGCATAAGGCAAAAACTACATGAACATCATAAATGAGGAAAGTTACCAACAATGCATATCAAAAACTAAAATCTAGTCATAAACATGAGGAAGATTCACCTACCAGTAATACCCGAAAGGGGAGTTAACCCATTCCAACTCAATCCCTTCTTTTTACGCCCTTCAAGAAAAAAGCTTTGGAAAACATTGTGGAAAATGAAGAAATTGCTTGTATCAAGCAATTTCTTCATTATCCACAATGTTTTCTATCCAAAAAGGTGAAATAATTTAAAATTCCATCAACTTGAAATTGTCGTCTGCATCTTCTTTCAATTTGGACCAGTCTAAAATTTCGTAAAGTGGGAATAGGTTAAGCAGTATATAGATAGACTATGAAACTCAATATAAAAGGCACTTGATAAACTAAGCTCTATAGCATTAGAATGACCAGTCTTTTGAACTGTATTACCAAATAGCCTGTTACTAGACAACTAAATCTCTGACTGTTCCAACCTTAAAGTTTGAATTTGTATGGAAGCAAAGAAAAGTTGGTTGGAGCCAACCAGCAAAAACAGGACTAGTCTTTTAGATTAATTTGATTGTCAACTAACCAGGCAGCAAAGTCTTGGACTGGTCAAAAACTGACTAAGAAAAAGTTGCAGAAGGTAATCCGAAGCTGATAAAATCTTAATAATTTTAGTCTTTCTGATATTAGCCTGCTTTGAGATAATTTACGAAAGTAACGGGGTACGAAACCAAAATCATCACCTTTCTTGTCATTTCCGATATTCTTTGCAGCGATAGCTGTTGAAAGCAGAGTTATCCCAGAAAATAGTTTTTTCTTGTGGCATTTCAAGCGACTAAGTAACTTTGATCCGAAAGACATGACACTCCAATTTCAATTAAAAATTTCCCCCAGACGAGTACATGTAAGTACAATATCAAGTGTTCCTTATACAATCATAGATGCAACAAATATGTACCACCAACAAATAAGACAAAGATGAGGATTCCTTGTTTTCGGTAATTTCTCATTTTTATTTATTTATTTATTTTTCGATTTTAAACCAATTGTTATATTATTGGTAACTTCTTATGCCATTGAACAGTATGCAATTTTGTGGTTTGGAAAACAGTTCATTCCGATTTCAGGTTTGATTAATATATGTGAGGAAACACATCTTCAATCTGAAATAAATAACAATTTTATCTTATGAAATTCTGAGTATTTTTTCTTTGCTTTTCGGTATACAGTCATTTCGTACCATAACCATTTCGTACCATAATTTCTATGGTTATTTCATACCATACGATCGTTATTTCGTACCATACGTTGGTCATTTCGTACCAAAAAATTAGTCATTTCATATCATAAATGACTCGATCAAGTTCATAGTATTTGATAATTGGGTTGTTTGTCATTATTTGCGACGTGGTGTAAAATCAGTTAAATAGGGTGAACGATAGTTGATTGCTTGCTGGTCATTAGATTGATATTTACCATCCATTGGACTGTCTCGCTTTTTTACACCCCTCAAATACTCGGAAAAACATTGTGGAAAATGAAGCAATTACTTGTGACGAGCATTTTTTTTCTACAAAAGACAAATATTTTAAAAAATTCCATCCTCATGAAATTGTGCTCCGCAAATTCATTGTTTTTGGACCTGTCTAAAATCTTGTTATGAGGCAATGGGTTAATGGTTGACTGGCGAGCCTGTCCTAATCTGAGGATTCAATATCGAAGAGCAGCGCAGATGGGACAAGTCACCAGTCTTGGCTAATGGTTACTTTTCCACACTATTCGGTAAACCATGATACAAATTTGACTGAAATGCGGTTCTGATTCTCTTCTAATGTTCTTCTAATGAACGAATTCCAATAATCGAAAAATAGTAGCCTGGTGTGCTAATATGCTAGTACTGTATCACCAAATATCCGTTTGACTGAATGGGCTGTCTTAATAGATTATCACTTGCCAATGATTAATGATTGATAAATTAGAAAAAGCAAACACATAATGAAAATAGTTTCTTAGTTTACTAAGGTTGAAAGCTTTCATTTTACCATTCTAATGATATAAGATCTTTTTCTAAACATGGTACGAAATATTCGACATTTGCCACGAAATGACTACAACATTGTACGAAATGGTCAATACCAGAGGTCGTTTTAATTTTTTTGACGGGCCAAAACAGAGGGGTCGAGATTTTGCTCGCTTGAAACCTTGGCGCAATGTTTTACTAGGATATTTGCCTTCTCCTGGGGGGTATATCCAGATTGACCGTTCTGGGTTTAGACTGGTACCACTGTCGACTTTAACAAAAAAGCTTTTAGATGGCAAATTTTCGCGCTGTGCCGGTTGAACAGGGGTGGGCTCCGGAGTGTCCTTTATGGTATCGGTGAAAGCTGTCTGAATGGTCAGTCTTAATGTATGTTCAGTTATTTGGCTGAATTCAGTTTTAGAAATATGATTCAGTAAGAATTTTTTTATCAAAATATCAACATTGATTGTAGACCGGTACCGCCGTCGACTTTAATAAAGCCGACAGGTAGACCGGTACCGCCGTCGACTTTCATAAAGCCGACAGGTAGATCCCAAATGACGGCACCAAGAGATTGGCTGATGGGCATTTAATGACGTATACCCAAACATCGAATCTGATTGGGTGATGGATTGTTTGTAAACAATATGGCGGAAGAGGAACGCGGTGTTCCTCAAATATTTTACATAAAATTGGTGGCATCCAAGGTTTTTCTCACACACAATTTCGATTGTTCACGTGAGAAATGCTTTAACATAAAAACTGACTCCTTTAAAACTGCAAAAGTAAGATTCTTATCGTGTTAGATGAAAATCCCGCGGCGTCTCCAAATTTTTCAACAAAATTTGCTGCGCATGCGTAAGCCTCGTTTTCGATTTTAGTAAGGTGAAAAACCAAAGGGGCCAGGCTTTCCGTGTATGTACCGAAAATCGGTGTATACCTGTCGGCTTTATTAACCTAAAGTCGACAGTGGTACCAGTCTAGCCGACAGGTAGATCCCAAATGAGTGCATATCGAGATTGACTTGGGCATTTAATGACGTATACCCAAACACCGAATCTGATTGGCTGGTCCATTGTTTGTAAACAATAAGGCTGAAGCGGAACACCTTACATATTTTACATGAAAAGGATAACATTCCAAGGTTTTTCTCGCACACAAGTTCGATTGATCATGTGAAGATGTTTTAACATTATAACATAATGCTTTAAAACTACAAAAGTAGGATTTTTTATCGTACTGGGTGGAAATCCCGCGGCGTGTCCAAATTTTTCAACAAAATTAGCTGCGCATGCGTAAGCCTCGTTTTCGAATTTAGTAAGGAAAAAAACCTAACGGGCCAGGCTTTCCGTGTATGTACTGAAAATCGGTGTTTACCTGTCGGCTTTTTTGTTAAAGTCGACAATGGTGCCAGTCTACATTGATTGGTATTGTGTCTTTTTCAATTTTTCTAATAGTCTGTGTACTATTATTCCTTAAATTGGCTGTAAATTAGATTGGGTCCCTACTGAGGCACACCCATGTAAGAAATTACCGTTTGGCTGTTTTTAGAGACTGGGGCCGAAATAGACTGGTCCATTTTGGTAGCTGTAGTTACGAGTTTTTTTTTATCTTTTGTGTGGGAACATTTAGGCCAGGACTAGTCTGTATTTCTATATTGTTTTTCTTCTGAGGGGAAAATTGCGATTCAGCATCGATCAGTAATTTAGAAGTTTGCAGAGATTTATCAATTTTCATTTGGGATGTGCACTCGGTAAAGGGCCCATTTAATTAGTAGTCGGGACACCCCGGGCCGGGACGGCAAGGAGGATCTCTCCTCTCCCTCCATCCAACTTTGAAACGTCGGTGAGGGAGGAGGAGCCATCCCCCCTGCCCTATGGAGTGCTGCTGCAGGCTCCCTTTACTGTATTGAGTTCTGTTTGTTGGATTGGGCTGTTTTCGGCCGAAATGGTCCCCAAAAGGTATTTCCGACTCCTTCATGAGTGGTGTCGGAAATAGTGAAGATGGAGCTATTGTTTATTTTATTTAATGGGTTAGGAGCTGCTACCATCTTCTCCTCCTTGGGGGTGAGACCTTGACCTTAGGCAAAAGTGTATTTATTAAAGGTTTATATATACACTGTTTATATTGGTATAAGTTAGGGTTCTGACTGTTGAGTCTTTGTTCAAAACCCAACTATACCCTCTGGGGCGCTTTAAGACTTTAATTGAGCTGTCTTGCTCAACCTGAGGACCTGGGGAGTGTGATCCCCCACAGTCTGCACATTCCCTGTGAGCGGATTAACAATCCCTAGTATTATGTCGGCCTCCACAGCGCGCACACTTCTCTTCATTTTTGCATCTCCTGGAGATGTGCGCGAACCCTTGACAACAGTAACATCGGGGGAGGGGGGGGTCATAGTAAGTTGTTACTGGGAGGCAGACGACCGAGTCGGTGACCCTAACCTCCTCCGGTACATCAGTACCAAGGAAGGTAAGCCTCGCCGCCCCTGTCGCCTGGTCCTCTCTGTGAAAATCCTGGTTGCCTTTATTATTGGAATCGTTTTTTCGCCTTGCTCGGGAACCCGGCTTGCTGTAAAGTCCTCTAAGTCCTCTGAGGTATATTTTTTATTACCCCCTCCGATGTCTTTAAGCGATCCGGTGGAAAAACGAAACAGCTGAAACCGCAAATATTTACAGGGGCCGACTGAATAATCTTTGCGAGTTGCTCGGCCGAGCACACCTCCTGCAGAGGAACTACACGTTTTTACTATATTACCTAGTGATGAGCTAAGTCCACGTGACAGGACGAGTGGACCGTATTTCTTAAAGCCGATGCGGCTGTCCCTGCCCGTGGGTCGGATAAATACCTTATAAGGCCAAGTGTTCTTGGATAGCATATGATTCATAGACCTCGAGATAGGTTTGCCATAATAATCGGCCTTCTTTGCCTATATTCTTATAGATCGTATATAGGAATGAAAGGGAATATATAGGGAATCACTTATCACAGATTTTAATAACCGGGACGCTGCAAGTTGCTTGTCCTTCGATGACCTTTGAAAAAAAACAACATGTATATCTTAATTGCACTTCGGGTGATTAATGAACACAATTTAAGCCTATCCACCCGAATTGACTTTCTGTAATTGCCGACCTACCTTTTTGTATTTTTGGCTAGGCCAGCAAAGGGGTGAATATGTTAAATTTTAGGATAAACACTGCATAATCAAAGCAATCAATAGTACAGCATATAATAATAATAAGCAAGGGTAACCAGGTGGGTTGGGTAAGACCCACTATTGTCGGCACTGAAAAAATACAATTAACCCATTCAAACTTAGCAGAATTTTAGACTGGGCCAAATTGAAAGTATGTGCAGAAGACAATTTCAAGTTGATGGAATTTTAGATTTTTTCGTCTTTTTGGATAGAAAACATTGTGGATAATGAAGAAATTGCTTGATCCAAGCAATTTCTTCATTTTCCACAATGTTTTCAAAAGCTTTTTTGTCGAGGGGCGTAAAAAGGAGGGATTGTGTGGGAATGGGTTAAATGACAGTTTTCGTTAATATATACAAACGGTGAATTCTATCTACAATGTATTACTAAATGATAATACCCAAAACGCTGGTCGACGCTAGGAAATAAGTGGTCTAGCATTTTTTTTTATTATTTTTTTTTTTTTTATCAGATTAGCAACCATCCTAGATAGCGGCGTAAACCCCCAGTCCAATATCGGATACGGTTATAAAAAACATTTAAAGTACCTGCGATTCGCATTTGTGACAAAATGATCGTCAATTTATAATAAAGGCTATCCACAATGAATACAATATTTTTTTCAAAAGTAAGAAGAAAATAAGAGAATGCGATTTGAAAACACACATTAAATTTGTTTACTTGTAGACGTATCGTTTTTCAACCCGACCAACAACCAAACAATGTGTTCACCAAGTTTAACTTAATTTTTCTACAGAAGATTATTGAGAGGAATGTCGTTGGTTGACTGAAATTAAGATGCTTGTATAAAGAGAATGGGAGCGTCCTACTTTACCCTTTTCAAGATTATTCAATTCATTTAAATAAATTAAAGTTAGCACACTTTTGAATGCATAAATACGTATATATGTATCGACGAAATCTGATTGAACAAACTGATAGACATTTATGGTAACTATAAAAAAAAGATAAGTTATCTGACTGAAACATTTGATTATTCCACGAATTCTAATGACACACACACACACAAATTAAAAAATCACAACTTACGCTGTACCTGTTTCAGATCATTTGGTCACTTTTGTCAGAGGCCCGAAGCGAAGTGGGATATAAATTGATAAGAGAGGGAGAGAGAAACAAGGGATTGGGTGAGACAAAGACGAGACCAGACAGATGGGAAATAGAGTAAAACAGATTATAATAGAATAGAATCAGACACACAGACAAATAGAAAGTCTGCAAACATTTTCAATCGTTAAGCGAACTACAAATGAGTGCAGCTTAGTCTTTTTTGCATGTTTTTATTCTTTTTGTACATCCGGTCGTGCACTTAACAATCTATTTTTTGTCGTTTTTCTGATACAGCTTTGGAGAAGAAAGTTTTAATCAGTGACTATGACGGCATATCACTACAAATAACCTCCACCCAAACCGTCACAGTAAGGTGTTAAGGGATTCAATATTTTACATTTTTGTATAATGTAATAAAAACGGAATGTAAAAGATAGAAGTTCGATTTGGCGATTATATACTCTTCTTCTTATGCATGGCGAGGGCTATTTAATGCATTTTTGCAACTTTTGACTTTTTAGGTATATAAATACTCTTTAGTTTTGAAGTTAAAAAATTGAAAATTTATGTTTCGCCTAGCTCAATTTTGCGGGTAGATCTATTAACTGTTTTATAAATGTTCGAAACTTTTGGAAAATAAAGATAAATATGCTGTATTGAATAACTTGATGGTTAACCCATTCCCACACAATCCTCCTTTTGACGCCCCTCAAGAAGAAAGCTTAACCCATTCCCACTTATTGAAGCTTTCGCACGCCCCTCAAGAAAAACAAATTGGAAAACATTGTGTAAAATGAAGAAATTGCTTGTAACAAGCAATTTCAATTTTCACAATGTTTTCTATCCAGAAAGTTAAGAAAATCTAAAATTTCATGAACTTTAATTTGCCGTCTGCACCCGCTTTTAATTTGGACCAGGCTAAAATTTTGTCGTCTGGTAATGAGTTAAACTTTGGAAAACATTGTTGAAAATGGCGGAATTGCTTGATGGGATTTTTGGTTAGAAATCATTATATGGGAAATGAAGGAATTGCTTATTCAAAGCATTTTTTTTTATTTTGCTCAATATTATCGAAAGGCTTTGAAGCTGTTTTCTTCTGTGTCAAAAAGTGGGATTATGTGGAAATGGGTTCACTGTTTTGTGTCTATTTTTTTTTCCAGATAAGGGTTGAAATGGCAGACAAAAATGAAGGACAATTCAGAGAGCTTCAAACAGAGAGTGGAATACGTAACATTGATGATGACCTTATTCAAGGTCAGGCCTATCATACAACATCCACTCCAAAGAGCTGCAAACAAATCGACCAAAGACAGAATGTGAACTGTATTCAGCAATTAAGATCTACAAACAATGAACCGAATTTTCAATGTGGTACTGAATCCATGTCAGAAGGGCAAAGGTCATTTGATGGACAAAGGCCACACTTTAAGAATGATAGGTTTCAAAATGGCATTGAATCAATGTCAGAAGATCAAAGGTTATTTGATAGACAGTTTGTGAGTGAAAGGTTTCAAAGAGAGCAAGCACAAGTAAGTCTCCAGTCTTTGACAATATCAAAATGACACTAGTAAGCATCTGTTTGACATTTATAACAATGTCTTACCCGCATTAAGTGAAGAATCTCATCTGTATAGTCTGATAAAGTCTCCAACGTGCTTTGCGTAGATATCTTCTGACTTAACCCATCACCACTCAATGAAATTTTTAATCATTCCAAGGTCAAATGAGTCCCAGACAACAATTTAAAGTATATGGAATTTTAGATTTTTTCAATTTTCTGGATAGAAAATATTGTGTAGAATGAAGAAATTGCTTGTTACAAGCAATTTCTTTTTTTTACACAATATCTTCCGTATCATTTTTTGTCAGGGGCATCAGAAAGCATCACTGTGTGGGAATGGGCTAACCCATCACTACATGACGAAATTTTGGACTGGTCCAAATTGAAAGAAATTGGAGATGGCAGATTTAGTCCAATGGAATTCCAAAATTCTTTTTCAGGGGAGAGTTAGAAAACATTGTTTACAATGAAGAAATTGCTTGTAACAAGTAATTTCTTCATCACCCACAATGATTTTCAAAGCTTTTTTCTTGAGAGGCATAAAAAAAGCTGGCTTATGTGTAAATGGGTCAAACAATTGGGGAACAATCTACATACACCATGCAAAAACAGTAAAGGGTAAAAGCTTGTCTTTCAAAATCTGGAATATCCCTGTTTGGCAGGAGGCATACTGGTACACAAAATCAGTCTGCACTTATTGTGTGCAGTCTGATCTTAATGTATACTACCTGTTTGACTTTTTAAACCAGAGTTTCTGATAATAATAAATTTCTAAATAGATATTATAGTCTTTTCATTTTAATGCAGAACTGTTAATGATTTTATTGAGCATGACAAGGTTTAACCCATTCCAACTCAATTCCTCCTTCTTACGCCCCTCGAGAAAAAAGCTTCGGAAAACATTGTGGAAAATGAAGAAATTGCTTGTATCAAGCAATTTCTTCATTATCCACAATGTTTTCTATCCAAAAAGACGAAAAAATTCAAAATTCCATCAACTTGAAATTGTCATCTGCAGCTTCTTTCAATTTGGACCAGTCTAAAATTTTGCTGTGTTGGAACGGGTTAACATTGACGAATTGATCTGCCAATCCAAAAGTTGATTGACAAATCAGGATTTCCCTCAGTCGAAAGCTGTTAATCTTCGACACATTTATATGAAAGCATTTTGTTTGTGGATAAGCTAAACATTCTACAATATTTAGGCCTTTCAACGGCAATTTGCTTGTTAAACTCTGCAGGAAAACTTAACTCTGTCCACAGTTGTTCTTCTTATACATAATGAAAGCATCTGTGTTGTAAGACGACAAAAACAGTTTAACCCATTACTGCATGGCAAAGTTTTAGACTAGTCCAAATTGCAAGATGTTGCAGGAGACAATTTCAAGTCGGGGAAATTTTTAAAATCTTTGTGTCTTCGGGTAGAAAACATTGTGGGCAATGAAAAAATTGCTTATTACAAGCAATTTCTTTATTGTGCAGAATGCTTTTTAAAACCTATTTTCTTTAGGTGCGTAAAAAAGAGGGATCATGTGGGAATAGGTTAAATAAGTGCTTATTCACGCTGTAGTTACAAGGTTTGTGTACATTATTGTCAGCAATTTCCTTTCCGGTAGAGCCAGCCTTCTCTGAATGAGACATAGATGTCACTATGACAAGTATATATATGTATGTGTGTTGGTGTATCTGAGTCCGTCCTAGCTTGTCTGGACCATAACTCCTATACTTATGGATGAATTTCTAAATAACCTGGAACAATTGTTCTCCATCATGACTAGCTGTGCCATTTGAAATAATTTCATATAGTTTCAAGGTCAAGTTCGAAAATTATGGTGAAATATTCAGCAGACTTGTTATTCTCTCCATGGATGACTTTCAAATAATCTCAAATGAATGGCTCTGATGCTATTTCCTTCCCTTGGCTGATTTTTCTTTTTGCCATCACTTTCTCCAAATTGAAAAAACTGGAGCCAAAACTGTCGCCAAGAAGCCAAATTTTTTTGCCGAGTTTCATGTGATGTCATCTAGTGTAATGTACAAACTGCCTCAAAGCAGTGTTTTGTAGTTACTCCACTATAATTTAATCTTTAGTTTTGTCTATCAAAAACAGGCTTTCTGATTGGTTGAAAAAAAACTGTTCATAACTCCATGAACAAAATTTTTAGCGCGCAGCTATTTCATATGCTTCTGCACAAAATAGTCCAATACAGAGAGGTATCAAAAGATGTAGGGTTTTGGCTTTTTCGCTCGATACTATTAAATTATAAGAAATGAAGAGAATATTTTTGTTTTCATGGAGGTATGAACTGAAAGACCTAATCACACAATGTATGAATCCGCTTTGCGTATTCATACAGTGTGATTAGGTTTTTCGGTTCATACCTCAATGAAAACAAAAAAAAAATTGTTACACTATTTAGCACTTATTTTCCAATTTTAGCCCAATTTGAGATGTTGTCTGTGACTTCCTTCAGTTTGGACCAGTCTAAAATTTTGTCTTCTGGTGATAGGTTAAATGGTTGGAAGTGTCAAACACACGCTCATATTTTCTTTGACAGGACCAGCAGGAGCTTTCGAAATCATTTTCAGTAAAACCACCGAAAGAGAAGAAATCCATCTCGACAAAGACATTTGCTCACGGTTTAATGGACGTTTCACTGCTAACAACACATGCAACACAACTACGAACTGTAATGTCAAATAAAGACCATGAGTTTTATGATGCCTTGATGTGGATGATATGTTTATCAATTGGCCTTCAAGTTTTATCAGGATTTTTTCTCTTAACCTCAGACTTTTTTTAAGACTCAGGACAAGATGAAAGATAGACATAACCAAAAGAAGAGAAAAGTGTTAAGCTTTTTATCGCTTGTCATAGTTGCAGTTAACACGCCCTTGAAAATACTGATATCCGCATTTTATATATCTAATGAACAACCTAGTCAAAGACACAATCTCCCTTCATTTGCTCCATCATCATTTTCCTTCCATAATCATACAGAATTATAGGACTGCAAATGACTTTAACCCATTCCCAGATAACACAATTTTAATCTGGTCCAAAGTGTAAGAAGTTGCAGACAACAGTTTCAAGTTGATTAGATTTTAAAAATCTTTGTGGCATGAAGACATAGTGGGAAATGAATAAATTGCCTATCATAAGCAATTTCTTCATTTTCCACAATGTTTTCTCAAGCTTTTTTTTAATGAGGGGCGTCAAAAATTGGGATTGTGTGGTAATGTGTTAACCCATTCCCAAACAATAACATTTTAGACCAGTCCAAATTAAAAGAAGTTGCAGACAAATTTCAAAGTCTTTTAAAATCTTCATCTTTTCAGAGATGAAGAGAATGAAGAAATTGCTATTAACATGCAATTTCTTCATTATCCACAATGTTTTCCAAAGCTTTCATATTGAGGGATGTTTAAAAGCGTCATTGTGTGGTAATGGGTTTACATACTTGTTTGTGTTGATTCAAGCTTGTCTATCCATTTCCAGGTGACAAAAATGCAGTAGCCGCCGTCATAGCGCAGTTGGTGGGGCGTCGGAGTGTCAATCTAGAGGTCCCGGGTTCGATCCCCGACGGCCACACTCATCCTTTCCGAGTATTTGTCTCCCACCAATGGGTCGATAATCGTAGACTTATGTGGGATCTATCCCATAGCAGCTGGAGGCTAGGAAAGGATGTGATGGCGGTACTGGTGTGAGAAATACCAGGAATCCATTGTTAGGTGCTCCAGCCGCCGCAATATAACTGAAAGATTGTTGAAAGTGGCTTAAAACCCCATTCAAACAAACAAACAAAACAAAAATGTAGCCTTGTCCTTGTTCAAAGAATTGCATTGGACAATTTCAGTTTGTGAAATTTTAAAAAATCCTCTATTTTTGGATAGTAAACATTTTTGATAATGAAGAAAATAATTATTTTTGGAAAGAAAATGTTGTGGATAATGAAAAAATTACTTGATACAAGTAATGTCTCCATTTTCTGCATTATCCAAATTGTTTAAAGGCAGACATACCCAAATCTATTAACTTGAAATTGTTGTCTGCAACTTTTTTGATTTTGGACCTGTCTTAAATTTTTGACCTCTTGTAATGATTGAATCCATAAGTACAGAATGCCTCATTTTGATTTCCTAAATTGTTATAAATAATTCAATTGTTAGTTTTGTCTAAATAAAGGAGGGTCCCAATTGGCAAAAAAAATTATTCATATCTGCACAAAGAAAATTTTGACCACACAACTATTTTGGATGCTTGAGCACAAAATAGTTCCATGCTAAATGTATCTAAATTTGTAAAATATTTGCTTTTTTCCACTCATTGTCATTCAATAATCAGAAATGAAGAAAATATTCTTTTGTTTTCATGAGGGTATGAAACAAAAATCCTAATCACACTTGTGTATGAATCCACTTTGTGCAATCACATAATGTGATTAGATTTTTTGTTTCATACCTTCATGAAAACAACAAAAAAATATTATCTTCATCTCTTAATTGACCATGTGCCACGTATTTTCTACATTTTCACATGTTGGCCAAGTAAAGTCTTGGATCATCCTGTAGATAGCAACTGACTCAAGTTTCTTAACCCCTGTCATGCTGAATAAAATCGTTACTCAGAATCGCATTAAAATGAAAGGCATGAAAGCTCTTAAATGCCTGATATTGTGAGGTTTATTTTTTTTTTACTGATTCTGTTTAATTCTCTGAAATTAAAATGATAAGCAAGTGGTGTAGACTAAGATCAGACTGCATATATGAGCAGGCTGATTTTAGTCTATACCTCCTGCCGAAGTAGGAATATTCTGGGTTCAGCATGATAAGGGTTAATTCATCCCCTACACATCCCACTTTTTGACACCCGAAGAAAAAAGCTTGAAAAAACATTGAGAAAATAAAGAAATTGCTTGTAACAAGCAATTTCTTCATTTTCCACAATCATTTTTAGCTCCACTGGCGGAAAGCCGGAGAGCTATTGTAATGGCATTGTGTCAGTCCTGCATGCGTCCGGTCATCCGTTTGGTCGTCCATCCGTCTATAAGTAAAGTTTTACTTTGAAAATCTTCTCCTCAGAAAGTATAGAACGGATTTCAACCAAATTTCACAGAAATGATCCTTGTGTGACCCTCTATCAGATTCCTTCAAAGAATTTTGAATGGATGAAAAACATGGGCTATTTCCATATATGGTAAAACCTTTGAAATTCTTCTTCTCAGAAAGCAGTGGATAGATTTCAACGAAATTTCACAGAAATGATCCTTTGGTGACCTTTTATCAGATCACTTCAAAGAATTTTGATCGGATGAAAAACATCGCTTAAATGGACAAGACTAATTTCCCTATATGATGAGGGCTTTGAAAATCTTCTTCTCCAGACTGGTGGATGGATTTCAACCTAATTTCACAGAAATGATACTTGAGTGACCTTTTATCAGATTCCTTCAAAGAATTTTGATCGGATGGAAAACATGGCATAAATGAGCGGGGCTTATTTCCATATTTGGTAAAATCTTTGAAATTCTCTTTGCTGAAAGCAATAGTTGGATTTCAACCAAATTTCATAGAAATGATACTTGAGTGAACCGCTATCAGATTCCTTCAAAGAATTTTGAATGGATGAAAAACATGGTTTTAATTGGCGGGGCTAATTCCATATAAAGATTTCAATGATTTAGACTTAATTTGATTATATTCAGTTCATTTTAAATTCATAAAAAATTTGCATTCAGTACATTGCCAGTACATTCATACATGTGGAGCGATACAAGGGCCTCTAGTTTTACCCGAGGGATGAAGATTTTTTTAATTTTATCAACTTGGAATTATCGTCTACATCCGTTTTCAAATTGGAGCCTGTCTGAAATGTTGTTGTCTGGTAAGGAATGAGTCTATCAGGGAAATCTTTAACAAGCATTATTTGGAAGTGCAGGCTGCTCAATGACTGCTTCATGTGAATTGATAAATCACAGCTTTCAAAGGCACACAACTTCTATTGGACCAATGTTATGTATATTTCAGTATGTTCTTAGCTCACCTAAGCACAAGGTGCAAGGTGAGCTACTGTGATCGGTCGTTGTCCATTCGTCGGTCTGTCTGTCAGTTCACAATTTCTTTAAAAGTCTTCTCCTCCAAAACCAGTAAGCCAATCTAGCTGAAACTTTGTAGGGATGTTCCTTGGGTGAAGCTGTACCAAAGTTGTTAAAAGACTTTAATTCCGTGAAAAACTCTGGTTGCCGCGGCATTTGAAAATGGGACATTTTAGTAAATCTTTAAAAATCTTCTCCTCCTAAACTAGTAGGCCAATCGAGCTGGGAAATTTTAGTAATAAAGAAGGATATCATAGAAAATTTTCTCCTTTTAAATCATTAGGCCTACTAGAGCTTTCATATTTGGTTTGTATCAATGCCTATTGACTGTCTTCTAAAGTAAAAGAACTACAGTACTCTTGAAATTAGCTCGATATGGTTGGATCTTCACTATACCTAGGATTAAAGGAGAAAATCTTTAAAAAATCTTCTTCTCCAAAATAATTGGATGTAGAGCTTTGATATTTTGTACACACCTTAAAGCCTTGAGCCATCATACTCAGGGGAGCGATATAGGACCTTCATGGTCCTCTTGTTGTGATGTTTAGTCAATCAGGGAAATCTTTTGCAAGCATCATTTGGATGTCCAAACTGCTCAATGACTGCTTCATGCTCATGTGAATTGATAAATCACAGTAACCAAAGGCACACCACTTCTGTTGAACCAATGTTATGTATATATCAGTATGTCTTTTGAATATCTAGGATACCATCCTGGGATTGTACTTTTGGTTGAGACTATATTTTGTTGTTTTTTGTACTTTTTGGTATTCATTTTTGTAATGTTGTAAGTATTCTGTTCTTTTTCTAACAAATTAAAATGTTGTAGATTTAAACACATATTTTATTACTCGTTTTCTTTTATGAATACAATAGTTTATTTAATATTCACTCTCTTGTCTCTTCATTGGTCATTGATGGATTTCTGCCGCCAATCGAAAATTCAGTATACCAATCAAACAAATCATTTTGATTGGCAGGGAAAGTTGAATATCAGGATTTATTTTGAGTTTTGGTCTTGGTTTTGCGACTTAAACCTCACTACTACAGTAAAATAAAGGTGAAGTTACGACGTTAAGGACTCCAAAGATTGATTTACGTTTTCTTTTATAAACCTAGACATTTTTTTTGCAAAATTATATCATTTGAACCCTCAGACACACTGCCATGTTGGAGTTGAGTGGGCATGGCAAGGGAACCGCAATTGACCAATCGTTGGCCCCGTCTACTGACTCCCTAGACCCCGCCCATTGACTCCGAGAGGAAGTCCCGCTTCGATTTTACATGACGTTATTGTGCAAAATTTGTAGCCAGTGGCATGTAATAAAAAAGTAAAATGGTTGGTTGGCGACCTAAACGTTGTAACTAAAGCTTGAATAAGCTGTATTTTCGATGTTTAAGTCGCCAAACCAACAGAAATGATTCACCGAAATGGCGGCCAATATGGGAGTTCAAATTTCAATTCAAGGCTGAATGAGTAATTTGATTGGTCGATATATTCATTGATTGAGAACCACGGTTGATCAATGATGAACGACTGATCACGCTTATTTCAAACGGCAGGCCGATCATTCCGTTTGTCTGATCTATTAGACGACAATAATTTTTAAAGTAATGGTCGGGAACATTAACCCTTTCCCATTCAATCCCTGGTGTTTACGTCCCTGTGTTTTTATATTTGAGAAAAAATTGTGGAAAATGAAGAAATTGCTTGTAACAAGCAATTTCTTCATTTTCCACAAAATTTTCTACCCAACTGAATGATTATTTTTCAAATAAAATTGAATTTATATTGTTGTCCGCAAACCTTTTGAATTTGGGCAGATCTAAAATTTTGAAAAACAGGAAAGGGTTAATTGAAAAGCAAATAAATGTTGGACGACTTTATCGTCGTAGCTATTGTCTGAATAAACTGTAATTACGACTTTAAAGAAGATCAACGACAAAACATTATTCCACTATTCCACAAATGTCGGCGGTGAAGAATTCCTATCTAAATGAATAAATCGATTGTTCAATAAATTTTTGGTTGACTGACGATTCGTCAGATGACCAAGCGCGGCTGTCACTCACTTAATCATTCATTTAGACTGGATGCTCAGTTTGAACTCCAAACATTGGCCGCCATTTTGGTGAATCATTCTTGTTTCGAGGGTTCAACGCAACACTGTTGTAACTCATTTTTTTAAAATTTTACAGGAAGAAGTAAAAAAGGTCTCTTCTTTCCATTATCATTTAAAAGAAAATAAATTTGATCTCAAACTACAGAAAATATTCTATTTTTGTGCATATTAATTAAATTTCTTTAAAATAATTGAAATTGAAAATGTTTTTTACTAAAATATGACTTACAACAGTTTTCCCACTCAAAGTCTTACATCTTGAATATCAATTTTTATGCAACACTGTTGCAACTCAAGTTACAACAGTTTTCCAACTGAAATGACAATACATTTTGTAAAAAAAAATGGTATGCAAAACTGGTGTAAGTAGTTTTCAAATCAATTTTCATTGAAAATGATCCAATAAGGTTATATATTTTAATTTACATACAGAATTATTTTCACTGTATTAATATACAGGAAAATAATAGTAGCTTTTAAATGGAAAAGAGTGAATAAAAATGAAAACCTTTTTAATTTCAATAACTTTATTTAAAAAGTTAAAACTGTCATAACAATGTACTGTTTTCAAATAATTCAACATACTTTCCCTTTTAACTTGACACATTAATAATTCATCATTTGGATTTATGTAAAAACTAATACCTCTCAAACATTATTATGTACCACAAGGGACATCCCAGCTAACATATTCATACCTCCTAAGTTTTCAATTACATTTAATATAAACATCTTTCTCCACAAAAATCCATAGTTAAAGGATTAGAAAAACATTGTGGCAAGAGAAGAAACCATACAGAATAGGCACAGGCACTTTTCTCACAAAGTTGTCAGGCTATCCATGTTTTGCAGTTTTGCAAATCCCTTTGAGCAGAAAAAGTTCAAAATAGCCAGTTGTTACAAGAAATTTCTTTTTTTTTCTACAATATTTTCTCAATTATAGAATCACAAAGATGTAAAAACCAGGGATTGAAAAGGGAAAGGAATCAGTAATAATAACTCTTATGGGATTGAAAAACTGTTGCTAACTGTAAAATTAAAACTCAGTTAAAACAAGCAAACAAATTCAATAAAAGAAGTAAGGACCTTTTCAACAGCAAAGTAATAAGGGTCTTTTCGTTCGAAGTTTTGGCAAAAAAATGTGCAAACAAGGGACAAGCGTTTTATCATATTTCTATCAGGGAATGAAAACATTGTAGGAAAAGGAGGGATAGATTGTAATAAGCAATTTCTCATTTCCTGACGATGTTTTTAGAAACCTTAAACCCTTTTCATGCTAAATTATAAATCCTCTACAGATTTTCATTAAAATCAAAGGGCTGAAAGCACTTGTAGCACCAATTGTAGTTTAATTTTCTTGTGAGAATTTATCTTACGAATGATTCTGGCTTAAAAGAGACAAACAGGTGGTGTAGATTAAGATCAGACTGCAAATACAATGTATGTGCAGGCTGATCTTAGTCTATACCTTCTACCAAAGCAGGAATACTAAGAGTTTAGCATGACAAGGGTTATTTTAGACCAATCAAACCCCACTTCTATAAGGCTACTGAATGGTTAAATAAAATCTATTTAAAAAAATGATAGGTCACTCTATATCATGAGGTAACAAAAGATAAAATGCATGATGAACAGATGGAATGATTTGCATTCTGCACAAGTAAAGTAAATCTGCAAATTTGTCTTTGCTAATTGGAATTTCATCATGTCGCAACTGTTTTAGTTGTAGAAGATTTGGAATGGGAGGTTCTGATCTTAACCTTTTGAAAAAGTCAACTTCAACCTCTTCACCATTGTGAATTGTCTTGTAATAGAAACAATTTGGTTTTTCTGATGTAAGCTTTAGTGATTTTATACTTTTCCAGACAACTTTTTGACTATCAGTATTAATTTCAAAGTTCTTAATATTACTTGCAATAGATTTGAAATCAAAGAAGTCTTTAAGAGACATTTCTTTTACATTGTATGGATTCTCACGCCTTGCCATTCGGATTATGCTTGCCCATTGTGCGGTTGTAAATACTTTAATGTGCTTGCTGGCTGACTCAATTGTTGCATGCACAGAGTCGTTTTCATTCTGAGTATGTCCTTTTTCCAAGTATTGGTGAATAATGGACTCTAAGTTATATTTTGCCATGCAATACCAGTACATCGTCAATAAGAATTTATTTTTATTCTGGGCTGAACAGTTGTCACTGTAAAAAATGAATTTTTTCTTCCCTTGCAAAGCATGTTGCTGTATAAAGTTTAGGACACATGATGCAATCTCACATGCTCCTCTTCCAGAAATACTTTCATTCCACACATAGCAAAATGCATTTTTGTTTGATAAATCATATATGGAGAAGTTAAAAGTGTTGAGGCGTCTCTTATAGTATAAGCAGCTTTCAAAACTCTTAGGGGTTAATAAAATTTCTTGCAAGTCAAAACAAGCACACATGACAGACGAGTCATTTTTACACATTAACTTATTTTTCTCTTTAGTTTCTCTTACTAGATTCTTATTTAATAAGTGTTTATCATACTCAACTTTCAAATTAGCTTTGCTTTGGGAATTTCCATTGTTGTAAGTCATACACAAGTCACATTGATCTTTGGTTGGTTTGTGAAAGGAAATATTGTATTCTCTGTCAAAGATTTTTCTATATACAGAAACTGATACTGGCAAACATCCTTCTTTAGAACATTTTTCTTTGTACAGGTAGTACATTTTTATCACATTCAGATCAGAACTTAGATACTCTCTTTTTGAATCCTTCCTACAGTAGTGGCTTTCTACTGTAGGAAAGCTTTCAATATGTGATCTGATCTGTTCTGCTTGGGTTAATGTTGTCTTGTTAGGCCTGTTGTCATGTTTACCCCGATTATCATTGGGACAAACACCCATTTTGGATATTCTGTGTGCAGTAGAAACATACCTGTCAGAAACCGACAAAGTTTGCAAGAAAAATGTTTTGCATACCTTCACAACTTTTGAAGTACCAACACTATCTAATGGCAACATGTAAGTGTATGAATTCTTGCGTCTATCGGAAATTCCAGTTTTTTGTTTCTTTTTCCTAATTTGGGTGAATTTCAAAATGAAATTTCTCTGATGGTTTATGTTACCTAAAGCCCAAAAGCAATGAAACACATTTTTTCTTTTTTCCTCAGTCATCTTTGTGTGACATTGAAAGCGGCATTTAAAACCACAGCCTGGTTTTAAAGATCGTGGACCTTTGATATTCCCTGCTCTTGTTACATAATGTTTTCCTTCATTTTTTCTCCTTTTCATAATGTTTCTTTTCCATTCATCAACATTCTTAAAAGATTTCCTAGATCTCTGACCACTTTCTAATGTGTTTGATGCAAATCTAATTGCTTTTTCTGTGTTTGAGTTATTTATCAGAGGTGGATGCTTATTTGCATGGTTTATTGTTTGGGATGAAGTAATGTCATTAAAAGGTGGTCTATTTTTTACAAATCTTATCAAGGGTATATTATCCTCATCATCATTATCATCATTATGTTCACCATTATCAGTCATGTTAGATGCATTACCAACATTTTCGACATTGATATGGTCTGTGCTAACAGCTATATCAATACCATCAACATTGTCATGCATTTCCAAATTTTGAAATTCAGAACCCTGGTTTGACATATTATTGTCAACATCAGTCATGCAATTAGCTTCATTTGCATTAATTGTTGGGTCACTACATGTGAAAAATACATTTTCATCAAAAGAGTGCAAACTATTTTTTACATCTTTCAAAGTCTCATCTAAAAATGAATCGTTTAACAAAAAACTAGAGTTTTTTAGGCCTTCTTCAAGACCAATGCCATTGCTATCTATTTCATCTGAGATAAGACTATCATCACTAAAGACACTAATAATGTCAGAAATGTCAGATTCATCATTCGTCTGCACATGTGTCAGGTATTCATGTGCAACATACAGTCTGCATATTGCATCTGCCTCACTTTCTTCACTGAAACCAGAAAATTCTGTACAAGTATCAGAGTCATTTGAATCTTCTGTAGCCATCCTTTCAAAATTTATCTTACTAATCTCAAAAGGTTCATCATTGTTCATAGTAAACAGAGAGTCAGAGAGCTTGCCAATGAAAGATACCAAGTTATCAATACTATTAAATGCAGTGAGTGTAGCAAAGCCATCTGCAACTGACATGCCATCACTGTTACGGCTGTGAGGATCAAAATGATAAATTTGTCCATACTTTATGATGGCACTGGTGTATGATGGCACATTTTTCCCAATCGTTAAAATGCATCTTGATATATCATTACATAAAACAGCTGATAGTGCTTTCTTCATCGAAAAAAATGGCGCAAAACCAACTTTAGTTTTAAGAGTTCCATGTAATGGTTCTTCTACATTAACTTTGAAGTTGTTTACAAATGAAGGGATATCATCACTTGACCAATAACTGTAGGGCAGCTTAACTGTTTCATAAAGTTTATCACCTCCATTAAGAATTTCATTCAAAGTATCTTTGGTCCACTGGGATGGCTGACAGTCTAAAGACATAGCCAGAGCATATACAGAATTTGCCACACATTGTCTGCCTCTGTTATGAAACTTGGGGCTTCCTTGATGCCTTGAGGCTTGTAGCCACATCATAATAGAACAATCTGTGAAAGAATTTCAAAATTGGAAATAAGAACCTTTTTGAATAATTTTGACATAAAAAATACTAGTAGAACCACCAGTGATTGAATGTGTAATTATGAATATTAAACTACTTGTAATAAACCCTTTCCCACACAGTCCTGAATTTCAACAACCCTGGGGAAAAAAATTGTAGTAAAAAAAGAAAATGTTGGTTAACCAGCATATTTTCATTTTTCAAGAGATTTCTACTCTTTCAGATAGAAATACAATCAGCATCTTTTGATGTGCTGTCTGCAACAGTTACAACTTTCAGTTTTGATGAGTCTAAAATATTACTATGTGTTTATGGGTTAATACAAAATTTCTATACAGAACTTAACTGTTACAAATAGGTTTGAAAGTCTATGATTTGATATGAAATCAATGGCATTAACATTTGTATACAGAAACCAACCTCTGAAATGAAGTAATCCCTTATACTTAAAACTGAAAAGCTGTGTCAAAACACTTAATAGTTGATTGAATGGAAAATTGACAGTAATTAACTTAAGAAAACATGTGAAAAAAGAAGTCATTGCTCGTATGAGCAATTACTGCTTTTTTACAATGTTTTCAACATTAGTAATTTAGTATGGTATGCATGGAAGTGAAATTAGAGCAGAATTTCAAATATGTTGCTTTCCACGGTTTAGCCCATTACCAGACTACATTTGTTTAGACTACCAGGTACTCCAAATTAAAAGAAGTGTAGGCGTCAATTTCAAGTTGATGAAAGTCATGATCTTTGGGGTAAGAAAATTTTGTAGGAAATAAAGAAATTGTTTGTAATAGGCAATTTCTTCCTTTTCAACAGTGTTTTCCAAAGCTTTTTTTCACTTGGGTGTGAAAAAAGCGACATAGAGTGGTAATGGGTTACATAAAAAACTAAATTTTGTGTAAGAATATTTGATATGATATTAATTTGAACAACCTTTAACTGTTTTGAAACAAAATTGTTACATAATATTATTATTATATAGATCTAAATGACTTTGAATAGTGTGCTCCCAGCAAAGTAGTATTAGCTCTTACATAATATTGTGGCCATGAAAAAATGGAAAAAATACATGTAGTTGCATTTGATCCAGTTCTTCTCATTTTGTCAATATTTATCAAAAACTGAAGATAATAATGCTTTCAAATTGTATTTGGAACTTAAAATGTGGTTTAGCTGGATGAGTTTTAGAACCGGTGGTGGCAAATTTCTTTCCATAGGAATTTCACCTCTTATTAAGTCTGAATATTGTCAGTGACATAGAAGGCTCTGTGACTACTAGGAATACATGGGTAGGTGTAAAATATATAATTAGTAGTTGAAAGTGGTGTTAAACTCTTAACAAAAGGATTTGGCAATAGGTGGCTTGTTCAAGCTTCATTTGATTTGGTTGGAAACTTTTAAGATCTGATTCAGTTTTGATATTTCTGATTTTCTGAACATTGTTGAAAATGGCTTGAAACTTCACACACCATTTAAAATACAAAATTATTAGAGTAGTACTTACCAAATTTATTTTCTTGAAAGTCTTGATACTTCTGTTGTATTGTGACCATGAAATGACCCCCAGAAAATGTTCCTACTTTTCATAGTACATGTATTTTATAGTGTGATGTCATCATTAGTAGTAAAATTAACCTTGTGATGTCATCACTTAACCTTGTGATGTCAATTATTGATCATGTAGTAACACTGACATAAGTCATGTATAAATATTCATCTAATTATAGAATTGTATCTATATAAATATTATTGTTCCTCAGCTTACTGCTGAGTTACAACAGTTTTGCAAAATTCTTCTTTCAATGGTTTTTAATAGCAAAACTGTTGTAAGTCAAGTTACAACAGTGTTGCATAAGGAAAAAATGTCATGTGGAGATACAACATTTTGACACTTGCCATTTAAAGTACTTTTTATGGTTTTTTTTCTCATAATGTTTTCAGGACATGTTACCTTTACATATTACTTTCCAAAAATGTGAAAAAGTATTTTTCCGAAAAAAAGTGAGTTACAACAGTTTTGCGTTCAACCCTCGGTTTATTTGTCGACTTAAACGTCGTAGCTACAGTTTATTCAAGTTATAGATACGACGTTTAGATCGCCAACCAGCGATTCTACTTATTTGTACAATACAATTCTTTAATGCCTCCAGGTTTGGAGATATTGCAATGTACAATATAATATCTTAACATTAAAATATGGATATGACAAAAATGGTAAATTGACATTAAATCTATGTACATGTATGATAGAAGTGTTTTAACTTAGTCCCTTTCACTCGCAACTCACACGCGCATACTAAATAGTACCCAAGCGCTATCGAGCTAGTTCTATTAAGTATTTGCCCGTAAGTGCATGTGGATGAACGCAGTGATTCGGATAGAAACAAAGGAGTCTAGATTGTCACCATTAGGCTAATATATTTTCAAGCAATTACCGATATATTTGAATGATACGCTCAGAAAAGACTGTTCCGTGTTACGTTCTAGTAATGGTGGCAAGGAAGCTCCCATAAGACGTAGGGTCAAAGCAAAATTCTCCATAGAGGAAAGTTCATACGCGAGAGCGTTGCCGAAGAGAGACCTTGCCTCCCTTAAGAATTCAGCTCGAAAACTCTCCGTTTTTATACACTCGGACAACAGATGTACAATTGGTTCAATATGTATGTTATTGCAAAATCCACACACGTTATGGTTAAGACGGACTTGCCTCACCCAAAGTTTAGCGACGACATTCTGAATAGTTCTGAAAGAGCTTGAGTTTGAAACCTTATATACTATGCTGGGACTGATCACCGGATGTAAAACTTGGAAAAATATAAAATCGTCGTTAGTGGCTAAGCGCTTTGCCCACAACGCTTCTTCTTTGTCATGTATTGCACTATAAACAGTGCGCTTCCACATATCTTTACTTGGTAGGGTGTGATCGCTGAAATAATTGTTTATAAGAAACAACAAATTGTACTTGTTTAGCTTGTCAGCCCGATTAGCTCAGTTGGTAGAGCACTTGACTTCAAACCTCAAGATCACGGGTTCGAGCCCTGGGCTGACCATATCAACTAACAAACTAATTGTCTTTCGGATGAGACGTTAAACCGAGGCCCGGTGTGACGGTGCTATCCACCGAGCACGTTGAAGAACCAGGCGGAGCTCTCAGCAGTTTCGTCCTGTATCCTTGCACTATCCCCCGTAACAACTAACCGTCTTTTGGGGGCGTCGCTCATATGGGGATGTGCTACGGTAGCGACGATAAATAAACGGAAATACACACTTGTTTAAGATTCGACATATATCTGGTATAAAACCAAGTCGCACTGATTGCTTATTTGATATGTACATTATATATTTGCATGTAAATATTTCTTTCGTAATACAAGACTCTGGGAGGCTCAAAATCTTAAAAAGAAACATTAACTTAACCTTGTCAACTTCACTGACTATTCGAAATAGCCCTAGCATTGACTCAGCCATGTCAGATCTGGTTCGTTTTGAGAAACCCTGCACTTTTTTGACTACAAAATGTTGGAAGACTGTCAAGTTTTGTTTATCTTTTGAAGAAATATTATTCCAAAGTTCTGCTCAATATAATAAGGTTGGACGAACTATTTTGGTATATAAGCTTGTAGAGACTAACGGGTTTAATCCTGCTGGGTGCAGACCTTGACCAACCATCGCGAATAAGGCATTTCGTGCTTTTTTGATACGATAATCGATGCAGCTACTTTGTTTAAGATTAGACTCATGGGTTATACCCAGATGTAAAGCTGATGTTTCTTGTTTAAGGAACTCGTTTCCATACAAAATTCCTACAGATGACTTGACACGTCGCGGGCTAAAGACTATGACACAAGACTTTAAAACATTTATTTGAATACTCCACTTTTGACAATACCAGTAGACGATATCAACTAGCTTTATTCCTTCAAAGAATTTTGATCGGATGAAAAACATGGCTTTAAAAGGCGGGGCTAATTTCCATATATGTTGAAACCTTTAAAAATCTTTTTCTCCGAAACAAGTCGATGGATTGCAACCAAATTTTAGAGGAATGATCATTGGGTGATACTTTATCAGATTCCTTCAAAGAATTTTGATCGGATGAGAAACATGGCTATAATTGGCGGGGCTAATTTCCATATATGGTGAAAGCTTTGAAAATCTTCTTCTCCGAAACCAGTTGATGGATTGCAACCAAATTTTACTGGAATGATCCTCTGGTGTCTCTTTTTCAGATTGATTGATTGATTGATTGAATTGTGTTGAACGCCACTTTTAACAGTATTTCAGTAATATCTCAGAGGCTTGAGCACCTAACAATGGATTCCTGGTATTCCTCACACCAATACTACCACTGCATTTTCTTAGCCTCCAGCTGCTATTCCACTTAGGTTAACGGTCATCCACCTCTTTTTCAGATTCCATAAATTAAATTTTATTCGTTGTAAATATGGCTGTTATGGTTGTGGCGTATGCCCATATATGGTATTCAATGATATATTTTTTTTTTAAATTGTGAATACCTTTTTTATCTGACTTAATAAATGAATTGGCATTTGTAAAACAATGAAAAGGTTGAAATATTAAAAGATTTCATTTACAAGATAGATTTGCCACACATGGTGAATATGATTCCTGAAAATACTATTTGCTTAACTAGCACCATCAGGCCTGTAGAGCGATACAGGTGCTCAAGCGCCTCTAGTTTAGGCTACGTCACCAATGGGGGCTCAGTACAAAATGTCTTGTCTTGGCTAGTTGGCGGCATATATTATGACTATGGCACTCTTCATAAATGAATACCTGAGTTAAGTATACAGGGTCTTAGAAGAAAAATTGATATAATAGGTCAATTGATTTTTGGTTACAGTGTCGATTTGCAGGTGACAGTGATTATAAATGGTACGCCTGTGAAAGAGTGTAGTGGTGGTACTGGTGTGAGAAATACAGGGAATCCATGGTTAGGTAATCTAGCCGCCACGATATGACTGAATTACAGTTAAAAATAGCGTTAAACCCTATTCAATCAATCAATGTACCTTTGAATGAAAAATGCTTGAGTATGAATACTACCGATGTGTATTCCTTGTGTTAAGCCCTTTTAGTTTAGTTTAAAGTTATCTTTGAATATCAAATTCATTTCTCAAGGTTATACTTTAAAATCAGCCAGAATTTGATATATGTAAGTGCTTAGGCTTTCATGTACCTCTTTAGCGACACCATTTTGTTGGTGTCTATCAAGATCAAGTTAAATATCAAGGTCACATTGTCATAAACTAAACTTCAAAAATACTCTTTTCGGGTTAAACGTACTATATCGGACAAATGCGGGTAATCCGAGAAAAGTACAATGATCGATCTCTCTCCTGAAAACAAACGAGGTCGATGGCTCTGGAATATTCGGCATGTTGTAATTATTTTAACCCTTGTCATGCTGAACCCGGAATATCCCGGTTTTGGCAGGAGGTGTAGACTAAGATCTCAGTCTATACCTCCTGCTTGTACTTTTCCTGCCAGAGTTGTTTATGAAGTTGATTTCTAAAAGAAATAATTATTTTTGAACAAAAAGCTCTATCAGTGCTTTCAGCCCTTTGATTTGACAGCAATTCAGTAAGGTAATTTATACAGCATGACAAGGGTTAACATAGAGCACTTACACATTTTACTGATTTTTTCATAAATTGTTTTATTACTTCACCTTTAAATTAAGTTCATTGTGATAATGGTTACCACTCCTTTAAAAATGCCACGAGGTCAAATGTACAAAAGCTTGGAGATAAAGATGTGTTTTATTTTGAAAACGGTAGTCATTGCTGTATGGTGTATTGTCATTTCTAGAGGAAATAACTTTGTATGTATTTGCACAAGAAATGGGGAAGTCCAGATATTAGAACAGGTTTGAGAAATTCATTACACATGTCTTTTTCAGCAAGCAAAGCGTCAGCTTTGATAGCTTAAGTAAACAGACAGATTTTTTGAGATCGTCTCAAAGTTCAACGATTGCAAATTGCCGCTGGAGGCTTAATCACCAAATTCGTTATATGCCTACGCCATAAAAATAGATTTCATGTATTTCAGAAATATTGCAATCTCACTTGAGCATATCGTGTTCAAATGACTCCGATAAGAGTCTTCAAAGAAGTTGCAGACGACAATTTCAATTTATTGAAAATTCTAAAATATTTTCCTCTCTAGGTAGAAAACAATGAATCGCTTGTAATAAGTAATTTCTTCATTTTCCACATTATTTTCCACATTATTTTCTTAAGGGGCGTAAAAAGGAAGAATTGTGTGGGAATGGTTAACTCCTTGGTTACTTTAACCTCTTTTTTTTCATCATGATAACGTTTGACATAGAAGATTACTGAACAAAACAATGCTTTGCTAGCTTACAGTACTTTTCAGTACTTTGCTTTATTTTTCTTTTGAATTACAATGTGCCAAGCCTTATTAGCAACATTTTATTTCCGTCTTTTAACTGCTGGATAATACACGTTGTTTTGTGTTGATGTCGTCATATCGCGATACCTGGTATTTCATTTCTGTCGCCAGATTTTATTGCAGTGGCGAAAATGATATCGCGTGTATCGTGTAGCAGCTTAGATTGAAGTACATTAATGTGTATTTTGTTATTCTTGAATTCAAAAAATGGTTCTACTACACTCCACTCCACTCTGCATTGGTTATTTTTAATCTTATCGTATAAATATGATATTAGTTTAGTTGTAGGGAGTCAAACTACAATGGTGAAAACAACGGATCACCACGAACAATCAAATAACCAAATAACCAAATTTATTATATACCTATAAAAGATATGGTGTAAAACCTGGCTGTCAAATACAACTCGACAGAAAAAAATCAATATTCGGCGTGTAGCAAAAAACCGTATTCGTCGAGTACCTTTAAACACGGACTACTTTTTTGTGTATTGACGTTCCGGGTTTTTCGGAAAGTTGGATATTTCTTAGCCATTTAAGATAATTTTCTTAATGTCATTTCCTAAAAGGTATATAATAAAAGGAATATTACAACAGTGTCTTTTTCTTTTTGTTGTTATCGTGTTCTCGAATCGTGTGTAGGTATTTTTATTGGATTCGACCTTCGGTCTAATCCAATAAAAAATACCTACACACGATTCTCGAACACGATAACAACGCATAGAAAAAGACACTGATATAAATCGTTGATTTGAAGCAGAAGTGCATGTTGACCTCCAACATCAATGTATAACGCTTTGGATTTTTTCCCTTTTGGCTAGCAAAGCGTCAGCTATGATAGCTTAAGTTAACAGACAAAATTTTGAGGTCTTCTCATAGTTCAACGAGTGCAAACTGCCACTGGAGGCCTAACCATTAAATCCATTGAATGCCTACGCCATAAAAAGTAGCTCTTACGTATTTCAGGAATATTGCAAACTCTTTTCAAATTGTAGAGAACTCTTTCCAGAGCATGCTTGATAACCCATTCCCACCCAATCACGCTTTTTAAGGATTTTAAGAAAAAAATCAACTTTTGAAAACATTTTTGACAATGAAGAAATTGCTTGTGACAAGTAATTTCTTCAATGCCCTCAATGTTTTCTACCCTACAAGGGCAAGATTTTTCTAAATTCCATCGACTTGAAATTATCGTATTCCACTTCTTTTAATTTGAACCAGTCTAAGACTTTGTCATGTTGTAATAGGTTAACTCCTGATTTACTTTAACTTCCTTTATGTTTCATGATAACCTTTGACAAAGAAGATTACCAAGCAAAACCATGCTTTGCTAGCTTACAGTACTTTCAGTACATTGATAAGATTTAGATACCGCAACTGCAGCTTATTCAATGTCTAGCTACACAGTTAAGGTTTCCAAATAATGATTTGACTTTTGTCACGTGTCCCTATTTCATCTCAGTCTAACTGCTTTGTCAGGGGAAAGTAGGCTTTGCAAGCAATCCGACAAATGTTGGACATGCCATGTACAGGCCCATTTTAGAGCAGAAAATCGAAAATGTTCGTTTATCTGGGTCTTTACGTCGTTCAGAACAATCTTTCCTTTAAATCACGGGGAACACCGCTTATTCATGTGCTTTCTTGGCATCATCGGTACTATACTGAGGCATGAATGACATTCTCGCGTGAACAGTACTATGTTAAGGCACGAATGACATTCTCGCGTGAATGGTACTATGCTGAGGCATAAATAACATTCACGCATGAACGGTACTATGCTGAGGCATGAATGACATTCCCGCGTGAACGGTACTATCCTGAGGCATGAATGACATTCCCGCTTGAACGGTCAAAACTCTAACCAACAAAACATATACATCTCTCAGCTTACGAGTTCGCCGCAGGACCCTAATCATAAACCTAAGTGGGGTAGCTGGAGGCTTGGAAAGGATGTTGTTGTAGTGCTGGTGTGAGAAATACCAGGAATCTATTGTTAGGTGCTCCAGTCGCCCCAACTGACATACTGTTAAACGTGGTGTTAAATCCATTCAATCAACCAATCAATCGCCACACATAAAAACCAACACAATAAAAAAGCTCAGATTGCGTTCTTAATGATCAATAATATGTCTTATATAGACAACTGATTGATCATTAAGAACGCCATCTGAACTTTGACCGATAACCCTTTCCTGTTTAACAAAAGCTTAGCCCTGCTCCAGTTCAAAAGTATTGCAGGTCAACATTTAAGATGGATTGAATTTGAAAAATAACCATTCAGTGGGGTGGAAAATATTTTGGAAAAAAGAAGAAATTGCTAGTTACTAGCAATTTCCTCTTTTTCTACATTTTTTTTTAAAAATATAAAAATCACATGGACGTAAAAAACAGGGATTGAACAGGAAATAGTTAAAACGGTTTGACTTAGACACCAAGAGGAATTAGTTTGCGACATAAACTGCAGCTTGGATAAGCTGTAGTTACAATATTTAAGTTGCCAAACCAACAATAATGCATCACATAAATATCAGCCAATGTCGGAGTTTCTGTTTATATGAATTATTTGATTGGTCGATTGATTCTTTGATGGACAATCATGATCCATCAGATCGGAATCACTTATAAAACGTATCACGTGATCCATTTCAGCCAGTGGAGATATCTCCAATAATTGCTACCATCAAAGACGAACAATGCTTTAAAACAGAATTTTTTTCAATAAACGACAATGGCTGGACCGACGTCAAACTTGGTAACAAGGTACTTCTTTAACTTTATTTGACTAAGATCTTAGTACAAGACATCATGTTCTAAAATGGTTCATTACAGGTACTCTACCTAAAGATAAGGTAGAAATATTGTACGTAATAAAGAATTGCTGTTACGTCTATGAGCAACTGCTTTTACTACAATGTTACTTTGACCCTAGTTATGCTGAACCTGGAATATTCCTGTTTTGGCAGGGAGTCTGCACATATTTGCAGTCTGATCTTAGTCTACACCACCTCTTTGTCGCACTTTAGTCAGAGTTGTTTACAACGTTAACTTTCAAACTATTAATGACAAATGACTATTTATTGCCTCCAGTACTTTCAGTCTTGCGAAAATAGATTTATACAGCATGACAGGGGTTTATTCTTTGGTTTTAAATAGAAGTATTGAAGGATAATTTTGTGGGTTTTTTTCCAGGAAAACATTTCTAAATAACGTTACTTTATGGAATGGAAAGTTTCGGTAGTTTAATGACACCCAAATTGTCTAATTATTGCTACTTACCGCCTGAAAAATAAAAGCCTTGGAATTCATTTAGGAAAATGAAGAAATTACTTGTGGCAAACAATACCCCCAAATACAGATATTAAATGTTGATCAGCTAAAATTGTCGTCGGCAACTTCTTTCAATTTGAACCAGTCTACAATTTCGTCGACTGGTAATGGGTCAATAACGAAAACACTATGACCTTTAACCATTTTTAAGAAATTGACATTTGTGTGTGTGTGTGTGTGAGAATGAGAAAGACAATTCATCCTTAAGTTTGGGGGAAAACGGGAATTTCGCTAAAATTTGAAGAAAACAACAACAACAACAAAAGTAATGGGTTTTTTTTTGTCATTTTTGCAGAATTTGTTGGATAATATTCGGATTTGACGGAATAAATGAGAATGCTCAATAATAGCGTTCATATCCGCCATTATCACAAAACATCCAATAAAAAAAAAACAAAAAAAAAAACGATTCATAGTGATTGTAGAACGCTCGCCTAGATTAACATATAAACCATTCCCACACAATGTTTTTTGACACCCGTAGGAAAAATAGCTTTGGAAATCATTGTGGAAAATGAAGAAATTGCTTGTTACAAGCAATTTCTTCATTATCCAAAATGTTTTCAATCACAAAAGTCAAAGACTTCTAAAATTCCATTAACTCAAAATTGTCGTCTGCGGTTTCTTTGAATTTTGATCAGTCTAAATATTTGCCGTCTGGTAATAGGTTAAATACTGAATAAAGATATCATATTTCAAACTTTGACAAAGATTAGAGCTAATAAATGGATGCGAGAAGTGATGTTGATCAAAGAATCAATCGACCAATCAAATCAGTCATGTAGACCTGGAATGAACTTGTAGCACCAACACTGGCCGACATTTATGTGAAGCATTTTTGTTGGTTTGGCGACTTAAACGTCGTAACTACAGCTTATTAAGGGTGTATGTAAGACGTTTAGGTAGCCAGCCACGCATTGTACTTTTTGTAACATATTACTGGCCATACATTTCGCAAAGTAACGCCAATATCGAAGTAAAAGTTCCTGATGGAGCTCAGTGGACGTAACCAGCGATCCCTAAATGACGCTTGGCATTTTCCAGACTGGCTTCGTTTCCGAACATGATGTCTATTTCCGCAACTGCGATGATTTGACCACGGATTCATTGGCGGATGATTCAATAAAGGGTAGGGTCGATTATAACAACTGTTGTGACAGCTCGGAGCAAATTTAGACTTAAGGACAATCGCTGCAGTTTTTTGGTTGTTTAGCCCTTTCCCGTTTTTCAGAATTTTAGACTGGTCCAATTTGAAAGAAGATGCAGAAAACTTTTAAAAGTGGGTGTAATTTGAAAAGTAACCAGCTTATAGGTTAGAAAATATTGTGAGAAAAGAAGAAATTGCTTGCTACAAGCAATTTCTTCTTTTCCTACAATGTTTTCTCAAGTATCAAATTACAATGACGTAGAAACAAGGGATTATACAGAAGAGGGTTAACCAAATACCCAAAATATAAAATTTTATACTGGTACTAACCCAAAGAAGTTATCGACAACAAATTCATTTTATATAATTTCAAATTAATTCGAAACTTCCTTGTAGAAAACAAACCTGACCACTATATTTTTTAGGAATCATTCTTTAAATTTATTATATTATTATTTATTCGTTCATTCATATCTTCATTTCTGGATGTCTGTTCAAGAATAATTTATGTTTTGTCCCTTTAATAGATAAACCAAAAAACATAAATTCGGTTTGCTTGTAAAAGGCAGTTTCTACATTTTTCACATTGTTTCGTGAACTTTTTCTGTGGCGTAAAAAAGCGGATTTGCATTGGAACGGGTTAACAAAGGGTTAATAAGGTACTTGAGAAAGTTATTTTTTTATCTTTTATGGGTAATAGCTGAATAGAATCCGTATTTTAGCATTTTCCAGAATTCAAGACGTATATTTCATGAGAGCTTTTTCCCCAAAGAGTAATATTTAGTTCTAATTTTGTCTATCAAGATTTAAGCGTTTGAATGGCTGATTTTTTTTGTCTGTGTTATACTTCCATGAACAGTTTTTTTGAGCACGCTTCTATTCTGTATCTTGTATAAAGTAAATCTGTAAAATTACTCAAAACCAGTAAAATATTTACTTTAATTTGCCTCATGGCATTAAAGGGGCTATTGCACAGATTATGAAAGAAAAGGTTTGGCTCTAAATTTTCATATTCAGACATTTTTAAGAAAGGGATGAAGCCGACTTTGAAATTAAGCTGACTGTTCATATATATATATAAGAAAAGAAAACAGGCGTTCCGAGACGTCAAAAAAGACAGCAAAGTACAACTCGAATGGTAACGAAATTAATCGGCTAAATACGTTTTCTGCCGATTACACCGAAAACAACCTTATTTGTACTTTCTATGACGTTTCCATTACGTCATTAGCCTCCACTAGCAATACAGTCGTTATCGATATAAACGACCCAAATCGTTAAATGCTGATGTTTCAAACTAGTGCACTGAGAATGAATAACATTTATTGGATTTTAACTGAATTTAGTCGATTTAACGCCAAAAATTTTTTTTTCTTGAAAAGTACACCAATAACTATTTGAAAAGCAGTTAACTTACCTATATCAAATTTTCATGGAAATCTATACAAGAGCCGCTTTAAATTATGAAAAATGAAGATAAAAAATATAATAATTGGTTGGCGACCTAGACGTCGTAACTATTGCTTAAATAAGCTGTAGTAACGACGGTTAAATCGTAATACCAACACAAATGATTTATAGAAATGTCAGACAATGTCAGAGTTTCAATGTTCACTTCTGGTCCAAAGGAATAATTTGATTTTTCGATTGTTCTTTGATTGGCGGCCGCTATCTGTCAATTCATCGAAAGGCTTGAGTAATTTCCTTCAATGCTATGAGTTTGTTTGTTTGTTTGTTTGTTTTTTGTCAGAGACGATGCCAAGACAATCCAGTCTGATCACTCATCATTTGTACCAAAGAGCTGCAACTCTAGGTTTGTAATCTTTATCACAGCCATAAAGCAAATTATCTTTTATGACGCTTTTGGACGCCCCTCAAGAACGCCAACTGAGAAAAACATTGTCGAAAATGAAGAAATTGCTTGATACAAGCAATTTCTTCACCCCTACCATGTTTTCTACCCAAAAATTTAAAAAAAAAATGTAAAATTTCATAAACTTTAAATTGTCGTCTGCAACTCCTTTCAATTTCGAGCAGTCTAAAACTTGGTAATTGATTAAATAAATACTCGTAGTTGTGCATTTATTATACATTTTCCTAAATAAAATAAAATTATATGTTCGATGCCCTGTGGCAATTCGATAATAAATATACATTAATTCTATGTTAGTCAGGGCGTTGGTAGACGACCGTTGCGTGCTAAACTCAGTCTAAATCTATCTGAAAGGCATCTTTACAAAAGTGAGAAATAAAAAATAATAAATAAAAACTTTGCCCTATCAATTGTTACACGTTTACATGATAAGGTCGATGGGAAAGCGATCTTATTTCATGATAAAACCGAGGAGTACTATCTAAACTTTTAAATCTGCAGTTTTTTTTATTGTCATTTCTAAATATATAGTTTCGCTCGAACAAAATAACTGACTTGTTCAACTGTAAGTTCTTCTATCTTGGTATACAGGCAACACCGCGAAATGTGGTCAAAATCTCCAATTGTGGGCACAACAAGGATCTAACCGAGTCCTAGCTCAGAGAGAGAACCGATGCTACGGTATACAGATTGGTGTGAAACAAACCTACCAGTATGCCTTCACGTACTGTCAATCTTCTGTGTCCTATCTGGTCGACATATTGGATGACCGGGAACAGGCCTTCATTGAGATGTTGGTCAATAGATATCTGTCTGGAGAGAAGGTCTGGATCGGTTTACATGATGTACAGAATGAGAGATTCTTTGATTGGACTTCGGGTGAGGATCCATGAAATTACGAAATTTAGTGACATACCATTTATTTCGAAGACTTATGAGGGTTGTCCCAAAAATTCCATGAAAATACAGACAAAATTGTTTTAGCTACAGGGCATATATTTGTCCAAGGAAGTTAACCCATTACCAGACTGCAGAATTTTAGACTAGTTCTAATTGAAAAAAAGTTCATAGAATTTATTTCATCCTTTTGGACAGAAAACAATGTGGAAAACTAAGAAATTGCTTGATACAAGTAATTTCTTCATTTCCGCAATGTTTTCCAAAACATTTTTTTCTTGAGCGACGTAGAAGTGTTCCCTTTCTACATTTAGCCATTTGAAGTAAGGAGACTGAAAAAAAACCCTGCATTATTTCCGCAGTAATACAACGTGATTGATTAGGAGGTACCTTACGGCCTTGCCTTACGCACGCTATTTTTCTTTAATTGCCTGTTTCCCTTTGAGTTAAATACACCAACGAATAATTTCTCGATTTAACCTATATGTTTAACGCATTCCCACACAATAGCGCTTTTCGACGCCCCAAAGGCTATTGAAAACACTGTGGAAAATGAAGAAAGTGCTTGTTACAAGCGAATTCTTCCTTATCCACAATGTTTTCTACCTCAAAAGAAAAGTCAATTTAGAATATCGTCAACTAAAACGTGTAGTTTGCGTCATCTTTGAATATCGGACTGGTCTAACATTGTGTTGGTTGGTAATTGGATAAAAATTAAGCTATCATCTTTATTGTCTGTGTAGATGTAGGTCCATTAAATATATTAAGTTTATCTTAGTTCTTAAATGGCAAACGCCATTTGAAAATTACTAGCGTTGTATAATATTGTCTAGAATATATTATTCTAAATTAAAACCTCCACCACATTTTTTTTTTGTTATCGACCAGGAAAGCCAATCAGTTATGTGAACTGGTTCTCGGTTAATCAGGCCTATTCCTCTAGTAACCATGACGTTCAGGATTGTGTATCGCTGGTACCATTCCGTGGCGGTAAGTGGGAGGTGGAGACATGCTATACGGGGAACGAAGCTACTGAACCAAAACATGTCTTTATATGTGAATTCGGTGAGTATGAACATACGAGTGTATCCCATTATCTAAGATTATAGAGCTCTTGCTTTCAAAGCTTGAGACCAGCATAAAAAATGTTTTTCGGATGAGATGATTAACCAGGGCGCAGTGTAACGGTGCTATACACGCAGTATATTAACCCTTTCCTGTTCAAATCGTTGATTTTACGTCCCTGTGATTGTACAAAAAATAGAATATATTGTAGAAAATGAAGAAATTGCTTGTAGCAAGCAATTTTTTGTCCACAATATTTTCTACCCTACTGAATGATATTTTTTGCCATTAAATCTAATCTTATATTTGGTCTGCATGTGTGAAATTTGAAGGTCTGAAATTTTGAGAAACAGAAAATCGTTAAGATCCCAGCACCTTCGTCCTGTGTCGTTACACTATCCCCGTCTTCTGAGGGCATCGACCATATGGGCAAACCACGTTAGCAACGATAAAGAACGCTAAAATACATACGTGGAAACACGTCAACCTCTTTGGCTCAATTGATTAATTCTACGGTAACGACGATAGATAAAAGAAAATTTAGAAAAAGACGATAAGTTTTGACAACCGTCAAACCTGAACTGTCATCTACCTGTTTAGGAGATTAACCTCAATACATACTGTTTGATTAAAGTTTTTTCTGTAAAAAAAAAAAAAAAAAACAAACAAAAAAAAAAAAAAACGAAAAAAGTGCAAAATAGTACAAGATAGTTAAATCTTTCAGCTCCATCGTTATATTCCATTTAGTCGCTGGATTTATCAAACAAATCAATGGTGAATATTGTACTTTATTTGTTCATTTTTGTCAGTTGACAAATACATATGCAATATGCTTGCTTTTTTATTCGCCTTAATCTTTTTCAGAAATAAAAAGCCCTTCACAAATAAATGCGGTTGGCTGAATATGCGATGTACCCGGTGATACTTGTGCATTGATATCCGTCAACAAAGTAAAAACATATTTGCTTTTCATTAATAGAATGTTTAGATCAAGTACTCTAGTCTTTGTGATATACATGTATGTGTATAGGGCATGTCAACGAAAAGCGATTACCGAGGAAGTACTCAAGGTATCGACCCTGATGAGACTGTGTGGGCTCTCAGTACATTTCAGCATCTTGAACGCTCATTGTACCTTATTACATGTCTATTTTCGGGAAACCTATGCTGAATCAGACCACTTTTTTAAATATTCGTTACACGGAATTCCCCTCAAAGTCTCTTTTCGCGTGACGGCTATATACCGATAATATCGACTAATATGTCCGTTGACCTTAGAGAATATTTGGATAGTTTATTTGTATTTGTCTGATCCGTTATACAGAGAAAAAACCTGCTTAAATGTCGGGTTTTTTTGTTTGTTTGTTTGTTCGTTTGTTTTTTTCCCTAAATTTTGGAATAAACTATCTTTCTTAGGAGAAAAAAAAAAAAAAAAAAAAGAAAAGAAAAACGTAAATGTATTTTTGTAAAGTAACCAATTATCAGACGACAGAATTTTAGACGGATCAAAATCTAAATAACTTACAGCCGACAATTTTTAGCTGATCAAATTTTAAAAATCTGTATTTTGTTACAAGAAATATCTTCAATTTCCATAATATATTTCAAGGTTTTCTCTCGAGGGGTGTAGCAATAATCAGAAATCGGTGACTTCACCAAAAGATTAGATCATAGAGTAACATCAATTTGGTAGGAGTTCCTAAGTCACGGATCATATATAGTTCTCTTAGCTTGAAGGTTCGATCCCCGGCGGCGGCACTTATCCTTTCCGACATTTGTCTCTCACCAATGGGTGGATACTCGTAAACCTAAGTAGGATAGAAACTGGAGGCTAGGAAAAAATGTAGTTGTAGTACTGGTGTGAGAAATAACAAGAATCCATTGTTTGGTGCTCCAGCAGCCGCGATGTGACTGAAATACTGTCAAAAGTGGCCTTAAACCCCATTCAATCAATCTTAGGTTGAATACAATTCGCTGGTCCTACGCACATACTCCGCTACCATGCCTAATTTATCAGTCGCTGGCCCCACCCATTTACTCCTTTGGCCGCGCCCACTGACTCCGACAGTAAGTCCCGCTTCTATTTTAAACGGAGTTATTTTGAAAAAAATTATGGCAAGTAGCAAATAATAAAGAGTAGGATGGTGGGGTGGCGACATAAACGTCGTAACTACAGCTTGAATAAGCTGTAGTTATGACGTTTAAGTCGCTAGACCAACAGATATATCTCACACAAATGGCGGCCAATGCCGGAGTTCAAATCTCAGTACCGGGCTGAATGAATGATTTGATCGGTCGATATGTTCCTTGATTGACAGCCGCGAATGGTCAATTACTCCAACAGGAAGTTCCATTTCAAATTTTCAACGGCGTTTTTTTTTTTTTAATTTATGCTCAGCAACATGTTATAAGAAAGAAAAACAGTCGTTTGGCGATCTAAAGGTCGTAACTACAGCTTGAATAAGCTGTGGTTACGACGGTTAGGTCGTTCAACCAATAAAATGCTGCACAAAAATATCGACAAATGTCTGAGTTCAATGCCCAAATCCGAATGAATTATTCCATTGGGCGATTGGTTCTTTAACCCATTCCAACACAGCAAAATTTTAGACTGGTCCAAATTCAAAGAAGCTGCAGACGACAATTTCAAGTTGATGGAATTTTGATTTTTTTTTTTTTGTCTTTTGGGATAGAAAACATAGTGGATAATGAAGAAATTGCTTGATACAAGCAATTTCTTCATTTTCCACAATGTTTTCCAAAGCTTTTTTTCTTAGGGGTCGTAAAAAGGAGGGATTGAGTTGGAATGGGTTAAGCAATTCCCACACGTTGACGCTTTTTGTTGTATAGTAAAAGCGACAGTCGCTTTCGTTCAATCGGGAAGAAGTTTCTAATTTCTAATTTTTTGAGCAACAAATTTCAATGATCCTAACCGAAGTTTATGAAGTCGAGGATGAGGGCCTCTTCAAAGATACATTGTTGATTATTACAGCAGTTGAACAGTAAAGTGCTCCGTCTTTTGAATCACCCGTCTTACTACTTGCGTAGTAGCAACCACAACAATTAACAGTTAAAGTTACGACTATGCCTGAAAAATTCACATTATTCGGAAACAAGCTTTAACTTCATTATTTATTACCAAAGAATGTCTATAACGATAACTGCCTAACTTTGACTTCCAACTTGACACTGGGCCGGTGGGGCAGGTGGTAGATCATTGTGGCTAGCGAAGTGTAACAGACCTGAAATAGAAAAAAAAAACGGAAGTAGGGAAAAAGAAAAAAGAAGAACAATTGACCTGAGCAGACATGACTTAACTGTTTAAAATATATATTTTATGCTGTGTCTTCACCTAACTTCGACCCTTTCCTGTACAATACCTGTTTTTTACGTCCCTTTGGTATCATAATTTAAAAAAAATATTGTAGAAAAAAAGCAATCTTTGTAACAACAATTTCTTCTTTTTCACAATATTTTTTACCCTACCGAATGGTCATTTGTTAAACCAACCCTAAATTTTGGTCTGCACAAGTTTGATTTCGGACAGGTCTGAAATTTAGCGAAACAGGAATGGGTTAAGATAAGCCTAATGGCCGCTTTGCTCAAACGGTAAAAAAATCATTGGACTTCAGATAAGCCGGACTTGAGCCCGAAATAATCCCGATTTCATGTCAATTTGCCATAGCGGTTTAAAACTCGGGTTCACAAAACTTAGGCTTGAGATATAGATTGAATTGTTCGGAGTTTTTGTGTTTTTTTTTTTTTAATTAACTGCTCGTGGAAAGGCTAAAATGTCCTACTATAGCGTATAAGATGACATAATCAAAGGAATGTGTTCGCGCCTTTTGTCTACTAAACAGATTATTTTACGTTCCCTGACATTCAGAACTGCCAGAGTTCAATCTATACACTTGTATTCTATGCAGATATTACTTAATAGTCGTCAAACTTCAATTCAAGACCTTCACATTCAAGCTCAGGTTCACCAGGGTTTATATTTCAAGAAAAAAAATATAACCTTTTCCAACACGATTCGGCTCTTGACATTAAAGAAAAAAGTTAGAAAACATTGTCGAAAATGGAGAATTTGCTTGTAAAAAAGAAATTAATTCCACCAAATTAGAAATCGCCGTCTTTAGCTACTTTCAGTTTGAATCAGTCTAAAAACTTGACTGTAAGCAATAATATTGTCTCCTTTGTAAAGCAAGACCCGTGTAAAAGATAATTGCCATCTAAAATGTCTATGAGGGTCTTCTTAGGCAGCAAAACGACTTGAATGTCGACTGCCTCGATGGGTATTGGTACTTGACTCATGATCTGAAGGTCACGGGTTCGAGCCCCACCATCACCGAGGTACTAAGTAGCCAGCCTCAGTCTACCCAGCTGTAGAAGTGGGTAGAAGTGGGGATAAGCCACTGCCTCTCTAACATCTGGTTTGTGTGTTCGCGAGCGACTCTAAAAGCCTAAAGCTTTCGTCGAAATCGAACTAAAATAAATAAGTATAAACTAATTTCTGCATTGTCCACAATGTTTTCTAAACTAAACTAACTAATGTCGATTTACATAGAATATATTACCCATATTGAGAAACACCGGGCTCAATCAAACCACCTAACAAGTAGGCTTGGCTAGAACCGGGATATTAACGGTGCAACTGTACACAGTTAACTAGTTTGCAAGTCAACCGAAGCCCCGTTGAGAATAAGATATGAGCTTATGCGTGACATTTCGCATGTGCGTGACTCGCACACATTGAGCAGACTGGACAGCCATTCGGGGTAATTAGGATATTCGCTGATTGTTTAAAGAATCTTTCGGTCAGTATCTATCTACAGAGCGCCGATGCACAGGCTGATCTGAGTCCTTACTTGGCGCACATGTGTAATGGTTTTGAGGTTTGAAATGTCACGCATGCGCTCATATATCTTTGCGAAACTTTGGGTTCAGCAAGTGAATCGACCCGTTATCCGTTATAATCATGACTCAAGTCGGGCTTAAACGTAGCCTGCAACCGGCCATAAGGGTTACAGATTGGTAAATATAATCACTAAAATTTTACGAGAGTTAAATCGATTTACTTTAAATCGAGGAAATAATCCGATTTCTACATAAACGTGAAGAATCAACCCACCTTTTACCACATAAATGCTCTTAAAGCTTAAATTTAGACTGATTCAGCCAAATTAATGTGATTTAGTTAACCATTAGCCATTAGCCACTCTTGTAGTTTTTATGTGTTGTTTAACCTCACCTTGGACAATATTTCATTTATATGACGGCAGAATTCATTCGTCTATATCCTATGGTATGACCAGTATTTTTGTCTCCATTAGCTGAATACACACGAGTCGACTATATGGAGATGTTGCACTTTTTAGGTCAGACTATAGCGATAGCGTCGACATTCTGAATGCGATTTTTAAGTTGGAATGCGGAGCAATTCCAACTTAGATTTAACAAAACCGCAAAATGAGCACAAGACAATTTCATTTCATTTTTTTTTTTGTTAACACATATCACGTGATCCCTTAGATATGAATACACCTCGGGCTACTTCTCACGATCCCTTAGATATGAATACACCTCGGGTTACTTCTCATCTCAACTTGCCACGGACAATCACTTAGTTGTAGCCGAAGAAAATATTATGGCACATGTAAAGGATGATATAAAAATTCGTTTAGAGACTTCTAAACATGCTTTAGTTTGCTTTAGATTATTGAAAATAAGGCAATAATCAGCGCAGTAAGTTGCCTATTGTGATTCGCCGTCCCGTGTTTGGTACTAGTAATCACGTGATTTCAAGTGACATGTGGTAGTCATGTGACCATAGATAGGCAACGTTTACAAATATGTCTCAGGTCGCAAATGCATCTTTTATAATAATCACGCCGCCAAGTGCTTTAAAACATTCTAGAGAGATTTAGGGGGATCGTAGGCATCAAGCGAACGCGATTATTGTAGGATTTACAGCTTTTACATAATAAAAATCAAATAGATGCAAAACGAAAGTAGAAGATTTTGAAAATTAGAATGTAAACATATCAACTTCCGGTTTCTACTTATTTATTAAACAATTACGCTTTATTATGTCATTATTTACAAGTTTAAATCAATAATAACACACCAAACCTTTAATCAATGTCATCTAGCTTTCAGCTTGGTCCTTTTACTTAAGTTTTTTATGGTTCTAAAGCCGAACAACGAATAAGGAAATCGCGCGACTACAGGGCACCGAAGATAATTTGATACTATATATTATAGGAATTTTTAGGAAAAGGGCAAAACTACCATGTGCAAACAATAACGTTACAATAACGTTAACTTCTTTTTTCTTTTGAATTTTACTCACAACGTTTTAGATATTTTTTTTTCATAAGTCCGGTATTTCAAATCGATCACCATGAAACAAGTTTCCGCGCATTTCCGCAAATTTCCACGTTTACTCATAAACCTGAAGAGAATACGTGAGTTTAGTATGATAGTTACAGAATTGGCCGAGTTGCGGGTCAAATAATCATCGAGGTCATTGATTTCTTGCTGTAGAAGCTGTTATTCTCTGTTTTCAAGATTCTAAAAGGAGTTCACGTAATACAGTTGATCAAAAGGAGAATATTATGCTTGAAAATTCTAATTTTGCTGTGCTTGACACGAGCTTATAATCCATTCGAACACGATAAAATTTTAGGCCAGTCCAAATTCAAAGAAGTAGCAGACGACAACTGTAAGTTGGTGAAATCTTTAATATCCTGGTGTTTATGGACAAAAAACATTGTGGATAATGAAGAAATTGCTTGTAACAAGCAATTTCCACATTTTCCACAATGTTTTCAAAAGCTTTCATAATGAGGGTCATTTAAAAGCGTCACTGTCTGGGAATGGGTTAAGACAATGCTAGATTTTGATTTCTATATGTGGATTTATGTTTTTGTGCGTTATTCACACACATATGTACACGAATGGGAATGCTGGTCTAAGTTTAAAGGAGGGAGGCTAACTAGGAAAGTAATAAATGAATTCGAACCGAATTCCACAGTTATGACCCTTTCAGCGCATTCCAACTTCTCAGTACTTTCAGTCCTTTGATTTTAGAGTCTTACCGAGTTGTTTTCAATTCAAAATTATCTTAGGTTGAGTTACCAAATTCCTAGTCAAGCCAACATATCCATATTACATAATTTTTTTAACCTATTTCTACACAATTCCAATTTTTTACGCCCCTCAAGAAAAAAGCAATGGAAATATTGTGGAAAATGAAGAGATTACTTGTGACAAGCAATTTCTTCATTTTCAATAATATTTTCTAACCCCCAAAGACTAAGATTTTTAAAACTTCATCTTTCTAAAATTGTTGTCTTCAGCTTCTTTGAATTTGGACGAGTCTAAAGTTTGTTGTGTGGTAATAACAACAGTGTACATTCCGCTATGCTATATTTCTTTTCCGTCTTAACAAGCATTACACTTGATTTTCTATTCATCGTAGTAAAGCCACGAATAGTGATACGCATTATTCATTGCCGTCCCCAATATTTCTTTAAATCGCGTGTAATTGGAGACGTAAATGTATTCTGACGTAACGAGATATACATCATGAGTATATGTCAATGAAAGATTAGATATATTTCATAATTTAACCTGCTAAAGCTCCCTGAAAGCCAGCGTTATAGTCGGTGGCCACTTCGTTTTTCGTGTAATCCTGTCGCAGATCGTCGTAATTATCAGATTTGTCAGGACCGCCAACTAAAGCTCCCAGCAGTATATTGGGATTCGGACCTGGATCCTCGATACTACAGGTGGTTTTATTCACGGAACAGGAGCTGAAATCAATTTTATGACTTAACTAATTAGAGAAGTGTAAAGGGTATTTTTGTTTTTATTTCTATATTTCAAACATTAATATCAAATTCAACGACAGACTGTTTATAGAATAACTGACCGATTTCTGGCCACTCCCACTAATTTCGAAAAGAAAAGTCCACTAACTTGATGAACGGCGTTTATTTGCAAAAAAATATGACTTGTAACGTCTATAAAAAGTTGGCAAACTAAACTGGTTGGTTGTTGACCCAACAGTCATAACTACAGCTTGAATAAGCTAAAGTTACCACTGTTAAGTCGCCCAAAAAACAAACAAAAAAACAGCTTCAGACGAATGTCGGCCAATGTTGAAGTTCAAAGTTCATTTCTAGTTTAAATATAAATGTATTATTTAATTTGTCGACTCACATATGGCTGTGATTGAAAGCCGCGATCTGTCAATTATCAAATTGACTGTTCGATATGTTATTGTCGATCAGAAGATCTTTTCAATAAAACTTTAAAATGTTACTATAATACTTGATTATGCAAATTCAGACATATGGCATTTTTCTACCTTCCTCTATGATGTGGGTGGGTGGGGTATTTATCGCCATAACCAATTTCATAGCTGATCCCATAGTTATTGTCACCCAGTATGTAGTTAATCTGAGACAGAGCCCACTTCTTGTAAGCTTCCGGATTTATACCATCAGCCGCTGACAACAGGGCAATGAACGCGGCGTTTGCTGAAAACATGCATTTCATCCATAGAAAGACAGGTATCTTCTTAACAAATAGATACCAACAACAAAACAACAACAACAAAAAACCCGCCTTTATCTAAATCACCTCATCTGAGAAAAGAAAACAAAAGCAACAGCAAATCCGCATGGTTTAATTGTATTTGAAGCTTGATCTTAAATATGTGTTCTTATGTTTTCGTCCATCTTCTATATTAGTGACATAAAGACGATAATACCCTTTTTGTTTTCCCTTTATATTTGACACTGTTTTACAATCTATTGTTTTCTTTGGCCTCGAAGAGGATAATATTCAAAATAAATTTACTTGTTGGAATGTTTGTATTGAATTTAACGCCGCTTTGAACATTTTTAGTTATATCACGAAGCGCTACCTTTTAAGCGCAATCTGGGTATCAACAGTATTAGGCTGAGGCTCTGAAATCTCTGGTGAAGGACATTAAAACGTGACCATCGGCGCGGCAAGTATTTGAACCCGCGACCCTCGATTTATCCCAGATCAGGAGTCCATGCAACGGCCCAAATATCGGAGTTTTACAGGGCCCAAATTAGTCGGAAATATATTCTACATTATTCCAATTCATACACTGGTTGTGCTTTTGTGAAAAAATGATCTATACTTACCTCCGTACCTATTAGCACCCCACATATCTCTCCAGACCAGTCCGCACGGTGTGGTGGGCACATAGCCACCAGGCATATAGCTGTTCATAAACATTGTCATATCCATCTTATAGGTCTTGTTTCTTGTCAACTCGTATAAAAGGAGCTTTAATAAAAATTGAGCCCATGCGTGACATTTCCAACCAGTAAACATGTGCGCCAAGTAAAGACTCAGGTCAGCCTGTGCATCTGCACAGTCTGATCAGAGTCTTCACTCTGCGCTCTGTAGATAGATACTGACCCAAAGCTTCTTCAAACAATCAGCGAATATTCTAATTGCCCCGAATGGCTGTCCAGGGTGCTCAATGTGTGCGAGTCACGCACCTGCGAAATTGTTGGAAATGTCACGCACAGGCTCAATTACGATTTGCATGATTGACGGATCGCTGGTCACGCCCACTGACCTCCGTCAAGGCTGTTCGACTGTTGTATTGTAAAAGAGATTATTTTGTAAATCAAATGGTCCGGGACATAATTCAATAAGCAAATTGTTTTTTGGTGGTTTTAACGTCATATCTACAGCTTGACGACGTATAGGTCACCAGCTGATATGCTTAACCTTATGATGGAATCAAAGTTTATTTTCGATCTAAATCTAATTGGACTGATTTGAATGATTTATCGATTTTTACTGAGAAGGATAATCCGCCAATTATTCGTTTTATAATGTTTTCTTTTGAAAACACAAAGTAATATCTATAGACGCTTAAGCTTGTTTTTCTATATTTTTCATTTGAGATGCATTTGGATTTGTCGTCTGCAGCATTTTTAAATTTGTACAATTCAAAATCTGATATTGTGTTAAAGTCTTACTCAAAATGACAGCAATTTAGAATGATGCGTTTTAGGTATATCTTTCATATACATGTAATTCAGGTTAATGTCTTAACCCATTCCAACTCATTCCCTCCTTTTTACGCCCCTCGAGAAAAAAGCTTTGGAAAACATTGTGAAAAATGAAGAAATTGCTTGTATCAAGCAATTTCTTCATTATCCACAATGTTTTCTATCCAAAAAGACAGAAAAATTCAAAATTCCATCAACTTGAAATTGTCGTCTGCAGCTTCTTTCAATTTGGACAGGTCTAAAATTTCACTGTGTTGGAATGGGTTAAAGATAGACATTCTTTGTCCGCAATCTTTGGTACATGGAATCAAAATGATAAAACCAAACAAGGCGTTTTTGAGAAGATTATTTTTAAAGGTCCATAAAACCATATTTTTCCAAAGTTCTTACTTGCTGGTTATATATAGCAAATATAGGCCAGACCAATCAAAAGGTATGTCTTCGATGGAACATAATATGCAATAAATTAGATTTAAATCGATCTGCATTGCTGCAAAATTTGATTTAAATCAAATGCCTGGCTTGAGAGAAAAAGAGTAGTTTCTGAGGAGACGTTTAAAGTAATGTTCACGGACTCGCGCACGCATTGACGGACCCAGAACATGCACGTCATCACACAAAAGCTCAACTGGCTTGCAGAAAAACGCCTCACATTTACACTGTAAAATGTATATTTAAAGGCTTCATACAGGTATACAAGTGACATGGCACTATTCTAAATTGACGGATCGCTGGCCAGGAAGTGCGACTTAGATGCTAAACGGTGTTATTTTGTCAAATTCATGGTCAGTTATATAACCAAGAAGTTGTTATTTCGCTACATAAATTTCATAGCTGAAGCTCGAAAAAGTCGTCAAATAAGCAAACATGCTTGCAGGCATTGTTGGAGTTCGCAGATCAGTTCACTCTCAGTCGGAATGATAATTTGATTTGTCAATTGGTTCTTTGTTTGATAACGTCAAGCTGTCAATAACGAAACGTTATTCTTTCCTGCAGGTAAGTTATGGTAACTACTTACGTCGGCGGCCATCATCTGATCATCCCAAGACAGAGCAAATCTGGGTCCAGGCTGATGAAAGGACTCCGCATCTTTTAGATAGTCTGACTGGTTTGTGACTTTGTACAGCCAGGAGGCAGCGACAGCCAGATCGTCGTTATCACTGCTCGAACTAAAATTCGGAAATGCAGTATACATTGACTTGATCGTGTACGTTGCGTTTATGTGATGAATAATTTTATCATATACCAAAATGGTTTTCATTTTAACCCTTGTCATGCTGAAACCGGCTTGTGCAGTCGGATCTTAGACCATACCACCTGTTTGTGCATTTTTAAGTAGGAATTTAAATATCAAAATATATATTGAGCCACAACTAGTATTTTCAGTGCTTTCAGCCCTTTGATTAGTTTAATATACTAATTTATTTCAGTTCGATTGCGACGAAAGTCTTTGGATTATAGAGTCGCTCTCTAACACTCACAACCCAGATGTTTTCACGTCCCTGAAAGAAAGACAGTGATTCAAATCCACTGCTATCCAATTCTACAGCTGGGTAGACTGGGGCTGGCTATTTAGTGTCTTGCCCATAAACACACCCCGGTGAAGGTGGGTCTCGAACCCGTGACCTTCAGATCACGAGTCAAGCACCTATACCACTCGACAACCGAGGCAGACTTTGATTGTCATACAATCTATGGAAAAATAATTTAACCAGCATGAGAAGGGCTAAGATCTATTCATTATAGGTGGAGACAATCGCACTCTACGGGGAACAAATCCGTATTATCTATTTAAAAACTTTTATATTGGAATCTTGCCGCGTATGAAAATTCGGTATTATTATTCTCGTGAATTATCCGAATTTCCTACGCGGGGACAAAACATGGATTGTTGAGTGAAATATCACATTTTCTTCGCTATTAGAATCCCATACAAGGATTTGCATGACTACAATAGCGTAATTATTCCTTATTTAAGTAAGAGAAAATGTCTAGGGTTTAAAAATAGGATAACAAATAAAACAAATTCTTGTTGAATATTGACCGACGGTGCATTTTGCCAGAAAAGTCAATAGTAAGAAGTAGGAATAAGAATAATAGCAGTCCGAAATAGCTCCCTTAAGAAATAATTTCAAATCAACAATGTTATCTGAATGTTTGAAGTTGTGCCTGGATGAAGCCAAAATTGAATCCCATGCGGAAATTGTCAAGAAATGCCGAATTTATTAAACGATCCATAAATAAACAGATAAAAAACGAGCCTTTGTGGAGTGCATATATGTTTCAGATGACGAGTTTAATGGAATCGGGATTTTATGAGTACGAATTTGATTTTCTATTTTTGACGCAAATCTTTGGGATACATCGTCAACATTCCTGCTCTTTAGGCATATAACTCCGTTTGTAAAATTACGTCCGTGACTTCCTTTTCACATTAAGGATAACGCGTTTTCTTAGGCTTCAGTTCATTTAAAAAGTTATTAAAATATTGTTTATATCACTCATGTACAAGAGAGTCACTATATCTTAGTCGGGAAACTGTCTTTATATACATTTCTAAATTCAACTTAAGGAAATGTTCAAGCAAGCAAAGTAACATGGATCTTATATGGGGAGAATATAGGCAAAATACCCATATGAGACCAAGGGGGTCCTTTACCGGAAATTTAGTCCTTGTTGGGCACATTTAAACACCGTATCAAAAAGAATAAAAAAGCAAAATGACGAAATCAAAACGAACAAACAAACAACAACAAAAAAGCAAATAAACAAACAAACATCTAAAGTTTAGTCACTGTAGAAGCTTTTATTTCTCAAACAAGATTGCCTTGTGTCCCGCAGCAGCTTAAAAGTATTATGTTAGACCAATATTGGCTGAATTTTGTTACGGAAGTGAACGAAAATCAACAATCAAAATTCAATAAATCATTTTCTTCTAACAATTGACCGATTGTTAACTTTACTTTAATTTTCACAATTATGAAAATAAAATCAATTAATAATTAATAATTAATCAATTAATAACATAACATCAAATCAAACCTGTCGAAATTGCACGCGAATTGAAAGATTTTTATTTTAGCTAACCAGGAATTGAACGACGTAAACTGTGCCTTTTAAATCATCTGTGTATTTTTCAAAATATTTAAAAATAGTTTCCAACTAATATTACTGATTAATCGGAATGTCGCGCCACATATTTTTTCTGTATACATTTCTATTTTTGCAGACAGGCTTACATTTGTGAATTTGTTTTGATGTCAGAATGAATTATTAAATGATTCATGTGTAGCTTTGCCCCTGTCCCAAATGTCTAAAAATGTTTCATTATTATGATATACTCTACAAATGTGTAGGTGTGTTGCCCATGTGGATATGCTAATGCCAATCTGCGAACCACATCGGGTCCTTGAAGTACATCCTAATGTCCTAGGGTCCCAGATGTTTCCAAATGTTACCAATTTAATATCTTAAAGGTAATAAGGGAACCGTATTGGTCCGTGATCAACGTATTATTACCAATATTTGTCCTACATTTTCCAGAAAATACCAATATAAGCTGTAAGTACAGATCTAAGAGAAATCCCAGTTGCACTTCCCATCGGGGTCCTAAAAGGACATCCCGTATCGGACCTTTATATATGGATTCTAAATGGGCCCAAAAAAGGTCTCACGATTTTTCTATTTTTCTTTTTTTAAGTGTGTGTGTGGTTTTTTGTTTGTTTGTTTTTGTTTGTTTGTTTTTTTTTTTTTTTTTTTTGCTAGCTGAGGTAGCTTCGTTCTTATCCAATTGAAGGCCTACTTTCAAATTCAAAACGTATATCAAATTTCTGAGAACATTTGGCACATGTAGCTTTCTTCTAAAAGGCCCATTTTGTCTTCGTTGACAGTATACCCCATCTGATACAAGAATCATGATAGTTGACCAATCGCGGCTGTCAACCAAAGAGAGGGAGGTAGATAGATAGAGAAAGAAGAGAGAGAGAGAGGGGGGGGGAGAGAGAGAAACACTTAAATCATTCGTTTTGACCGGAAGTGAAACTTGAACTGCGACATTGAAAGTAGTGGCTGTTTGCACCCGGAACTTTCAAGGCATTGACTTTAACCTATTTACATACATCTATATCCTCTATTGTATTTATAAGTAAAAGATCAGTCTAATATTAAAGACCGGTTTGTACGGGATTAATTTACTCCATGTCGGGGCTAGAGCGCAGTTGGTGGTGCGTCGAACTCTCAATCATGACAAATCGCGGCAAATATCCTTTCCGAATTTTGTCTCCCTCCAATGGGTGGATAATCGTAAACCTTAGTTGGATGGGCAGCTGTAGGCTCGCAAAGGATGTAGTGGTAGTACTTGTGCGAGAAATACCAGGAATCCATGATTAGATGCTCCCTCCGTCGCGATTTGACTGGAATATTGTCAAAAGTGGTGAAAAAAGCCATTCAATCACATCAAATTACTTCATGTTAACGCAGCGGCCTATACATTCCATAAAGGTAGATCTAAAATGACTCACACGTGGAACTCTTATAAAGTTATCTCGTCAGGCAGGTTAACCTATAATCTTAAGATAATACCTATAGAACTGCGCCGCCTCTGTAACACATCGACTATAGATACCACGATTGTCTTTCCCGAACTTGTACAAGCTTTTAGCAGCTTCGAGGAGCTTCGAAGCAAATTTTTCATCTGTGAAATATATGTGATAATTTGAAAAGTTCAACGACGCCATTGCTAAATATGTCTAATCGCATTCATAAAAATTACCGCTATTGTACACACCTCAAGGTAATTGCTATGGGGAAAAATATGAAAATACAGAAATTGCTTGTCCTAAGCAATTTCTTTATGATCCACAATATTTACCACCCCAAAAAGATAAAGGTTTTATAATTTCATCAACTATAATTCTCGTCTTCAACTTCTTTCGATATTTGAACTAGTCTAAAATTTTGTCAACGGATACATGTAGCTAGCCACGCCAAATGGACCCAACAACGATACTGTTTTGCTTAAATGTAGATGTAGGAGATTAACGATTTAGCTCTGGTTTAATTGAAGTATTTAATTGGCCAATCGATATTCTGATTGACAGCGACGATCCGTTAAAAGAACAAGGTGGCTAGGCTATAATAAAGCTGTAAAAATCTAATTACTCTACAGTTTGAGATCTAATAGATTATTTCAAAGGTTATTGTTAGTCTTCATCTTTTTGATTACCTACTTTCGATGTGTCTTGTCACTCTGTGCAATTTATCAAATCGTCGTATTAGTTTGAAGTTTTGTATAATTCCACAAAAGCTGAAGATGTTTAGTTCGTTGGAAAGGTCTTTGAGAGTTCTATATCCCCTGAATTCGGATTTGTTTTTGTATTTTCAATATATATTATGGTTCTATATGCAGTTCAATGGAATTGCAGATAGAACATATATAATGAAAATCTGTTCTACAAAATAAGAAAATAAATGTTCAACTTTCAGGATTAATACGACGACTTTACCTCCACAAATTTCTGTGAAAACCTGATAACCGGCAGCCATGGCGGAAGCTGTGTCAGCAGCTACGTCACTTCCGGGACATGACGTATTTACTTTGTAGGCGGGTCTACTCATGTTCATGTTCTCAGGACGGCCCCAGAAGTGATGGTCCAAATTACCATCACCCACCTTAAAAGATGACGTTTATATCCGTTAACTCCGAACAGGATTACAGGGAATGTGGTTTATTAAAAGAAGAAATCTGATTTATTTCGGTTTAGTTATATTCGTTTCCCCGAAGCTTATGGATAACACTTGCTATTATACATGGACAAAAATCTTCGATTTCCTAGTTCGTCTTAGACCATTTCTTTGTTTTCATTTTATTTTGTTTTTGTTCATATTCGTTTGATCATAAACGAATTCTTGAAAAAATCGAAGAAGGAAGCACTTCTATTCATTTCTTTCTTTTTTGTTTTCCGTTCAACTACGACATTTTAGCAAAGTTTTGTCAGCAAGTTTGTTGTTTTTTCGTCAATGAAGGAATCGTACCTGGACGTAAAGCGTCTGTTCATCTGGGATCCAGCATTTAAGGAAGTACTCTAGCGGCCATTTTATCATATCACACATCATGTCTGTCTGGTTCGCGGCTTCATATCCATCTCTAAACTTCAGTAATCCCCATTCTAACACCCACGTTGAATAGGACATAGGTAAATTGAACTTTACGTGGTCTCCGGCTATAGAGATCGAAAACACGTAAAATAAACATTGTTGTATAGTTATTTTAGTTTTAACATGACCAGTTTGACATCACAACTCTAATTTTTTTTGTCTTTTGCGGTAGAAAACATTGTGGATAATGAAGAAATTGCTTGTGACAATACCGTAAAAGCTTTTTTACCCAGAGACGTAAAAAATAGTTATTTTTGGAAATGGGTTAAATAATGTTTAGGACTTTTTTCTGTCGGTCTTTATCATTTATAATACGCGAAGGGCATATGCTGTAATGTTTTCGTGTCAAAAGTAACAGAAAAGCAAAGCTCTGTGTGAATTACGTGGAATAAAAAGAAACCAAAAACTGAAAGAACTGTAAGCCAGCAAAGCGTTGTTTTGTTAATTTATCTTCTTTGTCTTAGACTTGTTCAAATTGTAAGAAGTTGTAGTCGACAATTTCAAGTAGGTCGCAATTAGAATTAAATAGCATGTTTTTGAAGGAGTTCTCTACACGATATGATCAAGTGAGCTAAAAATACCCAGGAGATGAACTTGCAGACATATTTAGCAATATTCCTGAAATAAATAAGAACTACTTTTTATGGCGTATGCATTTAACGGATTAAGTGGTCAAGCTTACAGTGGCAGTTTGCACTCATTGGACTCTGAGAAGACCCCAAGCCTTAAGCCATCAAATCTGACGCTTTTCTAGCTAAAAAGGCAATAATTTATTTTTGCTGGCAGATATACTTCGACTTAATACTGACCGTCATACCATCCTCCTGTCAGATCGTGACCTTTATCTCCGTCGTTAAGAGCGGAGTCACTTCTCCAAGGTATCGGGTTATTCTCCGGCAACTTTCCAGACCTCTGAGCGTCGTAGAACAATATTGATAACCTCAATGCCTCATCATAATCATGGTTTGTTTGATTACCTATGGCAAAACATAGAAATCAACCGTGATATTTACGTTGGTCAGACTACACTTAGTTTGAGTGTCATATACGATTGGATCAATAACAGAGTACCTTAGACACGGGTAAAGTATTGAAATAGTACCTTTAATCAATATTTCTTTTTATGAAGTAATTGACCAATCACGGCTTTCAATCAAGGAATAAAACGACCAATCAAATTATTTATTCAGCCCGGACCTGAGCTTTCCAACTCCTCCCTTGGCTGCCATTTCTTTATCGTTGGTTTGGTGACTTAAACGTCGTAGCTACAGCTTTTTCAAGCTGTAGCTACGACGTTAAGGTCGCCAACCAACCATTCTACTTATTTGTAACTTGCTACTGGCTATAAATTGTGCAAAATAACGCTGTTAAAATCGATGCGTAACTTCCTTTCGGAGTAAATGGGCGGGGTCTAAGGAGTCAGTGGGCGGGTCTAGCGATTGGTCAATTGACATCACGCCCACTGACCTCAGACGGGAAGTTCGATTTAGATATTAAAAGGCTTTATTTTGAAAATACATGGCCGATAACATGTAACAAGGAGGTGAAATGGTAGGTTGGCCACCTGAGTGTCGTAACTTTATCTTCAATAAGCTGTAGTTACGATATTTTAGTCGCCAAACCAACAAAACTGCTTAACTTCAATGTTGGAGTTCAAAACCCGCTACGGTCCGAATGATGCCGGTCCATTTTTATGGACCAGTCAATTACTATATGAATTAGAAATGTTTCAAAGTGTTTCTCTAACTACCTTTATAGTTCATTCAAATATTCGGACTAACATTTATGAAAATCTTTGGGAAAGGAAGCCAGGTACTGCCATATTCACTTACCTCCGTTGCTATAATGTGTAGTTGTGCCTAATGGGCCAGGTGCTATAGTAACTGAACTAGGTCCGCCTCCATTGAGTCCTAAAATAAGTAAGTTTACCTACAATGCAAATTTTGTCTTAACCCTAGTAATACTGAATTAAAAATCCTCTACAGAATTGCAGTAAAAGCAAAGGGTTATAGGTACTGAGAAAACCATTCGCAGGTTTACATTTAATTTAAAAAATATCATATTAACGGTTCCGAAACAAAAAGTAACAAGCAGGTGGTGTAGACTAAGATCAGACTGCACATATGTTAAGACTGATCTTTGTCTATACCTCCGGCAAAAGATGTAATATTCCGGGTTCAGCATGACAAGGGTTAACAAGAGATTTCAGCACATATGTATACAAACCAATGTTCAAAAAGTATTCTTCCTACATGGTTACGAACAAAATAATGGCAAACGTTAAATGAGAGCATTTGGTACAGAAAATGCTTTGATTAACCCATTACCAGATGACAGAAATTTAGACAGGTAAAATTTGAATCTGTATCAAATACACATTTTTAGTTTTACAGTTAGTGTCATGCCCCGTGATAAAATTTTTACCCGTGCTAGTGCTAGCAAACATCTGTGGATTTCATATATTGTTACATAGGGAAAATTACAACAGTATCTTTTTCTATTTGTTGTTATCGTGTTCGAGAATCGTGTGTAAGTATTTTTTAAAAAATAGTTACACACGTTTCGAGAAAACGATAACAACATATAGAAAAACCAAACTGTTGTAATATTCCTTTTATTATATACTTTTAGGACATGACATTAAGAAAATTCTCTTAAACGATTAAGAAATAACAAAAAAAAAAAAAAAAAAAAAACCGAACGTCAACATACAAAAAAGGAATACGTGTTTAATGGTACTTGACGAATACGGTTTTTTGGTCCACGTCGAATACGGATTTTTTTCTGTCGGGTTGTATCAGATAGCCAGGTTTTAATGATATTAATCATATGTATATAATAAAGTGTGATTATGTTTATAATTTCATACCTGTATAAAAACAAATAATATTCACACAATCTCTTAACCCATTCTAACACAAACACAATTTTAGACTGGTCTACAATTAAAGAACATGCAGACGACAATTTTTCGTTCATGAACTAGTTAGAGTGTTACATGTTTTTAAGACATTTGTGAGAATGTCACAATTCCTGTTAAATTGACGGGTCGCGAATGTCAATCAAAGAATCAATCGACCAATCAAATCGACATTCAAGTATTTTTCCTGGTTTGATGCCTTTAACTTTTTTCAACTTAACTTTATTTATGCCTAGTTTAGATATAACGATAAGGTCGCCAACAAACTATCTCACTTTTTTGTTGCATCTTACTTGCCGTAAATTTGGCAAAATTACGCCGTTTGATATTTCAATAGAACTTCTTGTTGGAGCACAATGCGCGGGACCAGAACTTCTTGTTGGAGCACAATGCGCGGGACCAGAACTTCTTGTTGGAGCACAATGCGCGGGACCAGAACTTCTTGTTGGAGCACTATGCGCGGGACCAGAGGTCTATCAATTCTGAGTGAACGCCATGTACCTCGCAAAGATTGTAATTATGACATGGTAAATTCTATTGAATATACCATTTGAAGCGTTGCTATGATACCTTCAACATAGAATGTCCCGACAGGAGTAGTGTCACCCGAGTATCTCCCAATAAAGTCAATCACGAGATCGTCACCACTGTTGAGGGTACCATCCCAGGGCATGTTCTCTATGATCCATTCTCTACCGTCCGTCTTGTTGATGACTGTACCCTTCCAAACCTGTATGTGAATGGATACCATTGTTTAAATGTGTTCAATTTGTTGCTAACTACATTTTGAATAAAGCTATAGTTAAAACATTTTGCTCGCACAAGGACAATTCCCCCTTTCTGCTGTAAATTATAAAGTCATAATTCAGTGAGAATTCTTGTACTCCAACGGCGAGAGTTAAGGAAAAAAACGTTCATTTAATAATTCAAGCATACAAAAATTATAAGCACACACTATACACATTCCTTTTCAACTGCTTCAGTTATCCACTTACTTTTTTATACCCTTGCATTGAACCAAATATTAACCCTTGTCATGCTGTATAAATTACCTTACAAAATTGCTGTAAAATCAAAGGGCTGATAGCACTGATAGAAATTGTTGTTATTTGAAAATCAATATTTTTCTAGAAATCAATTTCATAAACAACTCTGGCAGGAAAAGTACAAGCAGTAGGTGAAGACCAAGATCAGACTGCACTTATGTGCAGGCTAATCTCAGTGTGCACCTCCTGTCAAAACTGGAATATTCCGGGTTCAGCATAACAAGGGTTGATATATTCTCAACTCCGAAAATTACTTGTCTAAAACATAACTGCGATACTATTAAATCATTGATTGATCTCTTGCAACGCCCACTCCTGTCTGACAAGGTGGTCCGACTGAGACATAGAACGAAGTTAGTGTGAATGATTTATGGTCGATATTATAGAACAAATATGAATCGTTGAGGGTCGACCTAAACCGAGGTAACAGCATGAATAAGCTGTAGTTACGACCTTTAAGTCACCCAAAAACATAATGTAAAAGGTGAGATATTCCCTCCGAGGAAGGAAAAAACTGTTTAACCAATTCCAACACAATGGAATTTTAGACTGGTCCAAATTGAAAGAAGCTGCAGACGACAATTTCAAGTTGATATAATTTTGAATTTTTTTGTTATTTTGGGTAGAAAACATTTTGGATAATGAAGAAATTGCTTGATACAAGCAATTTCTTCATTTTCCATAATGTTTTCAAAAGCTTTTTTCTTGAGGGGCGTAAAAAGGAGGGACTGAGTTGTAATGGGTTAAACAATCTAACGTTGATTTGTTCACGGGCCGCGGACAGCGCAGATGGTACTGCGTCGGACTCTCAACCATGAGACTCTCAATCCATTGTTAGATGCTCTAGCCGATATGACTGAAATACAGTTAAAAGTGGCGTAAAACCCAAATAAAACAAACAAAATTAGAGTCAGAGTCTCTTATCAATATACAATCCAGTAAATCTTTTGTGACGACGTTTTACCCCTTACCAGACGGCAACATTTTACACTGGTCCAAATTGAAAGGAGTTACAAACAACAGATGGAAGTTTGTGAAAATTTTAGATTTTTCAAACATTCTGGGAAGAAAACGTTGCTTTTTGCAAGCAATTTCTTCATTTTACAGAATGTTTTCCAAATTGTTTTTCTGTATGGGCGTCAAAAAGCCCCAATGTGTGGGAACGGGTTAAAGGAGATTATGGATGAAGTTCTTCAGAAAGCGAATTTTGTTGTTTTATTTTCGTTTCTTTAGTGTTAGTTTACATTTTGAGATCGAGTCGAATGTATTCGATTCTTAACCGGAAATGTTCGATAGTCTTCCTCATTGAACATTATATGCAAAAGCGTTGATTTCTAAACTTTACGGAATACCTCGATAATCTCCTTGTCCGAGCGGAACTGTATGCTAGTTGTTTGACTGACTAGCGAAAGTGAAAACGTAAGCACCGACGTCATCATTTAATGTTGCATCAAGTAATTTCTTCTTTTTCCACAGCTATTTTCTTAACCCATTCCTATTCAGTGACGCTTTTAGACGCCGCCAAGAAAAAAATGCCCTGTGAATATTGTGGTAGGTGAAGAAATTGCTTCTTACAAACAATTTCTTCATCATCAAAAACGTTTTCTACCTCCAAAGGTAAAAAAGTCCATTTTTATATTTTGTAATTCGTGGGGAAGATATGACTTTGAAATACATGTTTGAGTTCAGTATAGAACTCCCGCTCTAATCAATTATTTGATTGGCCAATTTATTTTTTATTTATTACGGCGATCTTTGAATGGCAATCAAAACATTTTCCCCACTTTCTCTAAGGTAAGCCTATGGCTTTTTGAAATAAATGACATTACAATGTAACTATACCTCAAGTTCATCCAAGGGCTGATCAAAGATCAGATGAGCCTTCCATCCGTTAATTAGATGATCGGCGTGTATGGTGAAGTTGCCCTGAAATGCTCCTCCCCATTTATTGCTGTATGAAATAGGCGAGGCTGCCATGGACAGAGCAATGTTGACAAGGAAGAGGACAAACATCGTAAACGTTGGTCACGAAGCGCACTGGAAAAATATTGACTCGGCCTACTTATAGCGCACTAAATGGGTAAAAAATCCACTTCAGGTAGTACACGCTATATTAAACGTGTGCTCGAGTAAATAATACAGGTGCGCTTACAAAATGTAGGTGTGCACGCATAAATATTGAGCATTCAAGAGAATAAAATGTGCACATACTCCTAAATTACAGATGAACGCACAATATGAAGGTGGTTACTTTTTACGCGTTCACGCTCTTATATTGAAAGTGCAAGCGTTTGATAACGCGCAGCCTCTAGAAAATAACACTTTAATTTAACAAGCCCATCTGTATAATTTACGAGTGCACGCGTTCTTTTGTACTTAGACTTCTTAACCTTTTCCTATTCAATCCCTGGTTTTTAAGTCTCAGTGTTTTACACTTGAGAAAACATTGTGGAAAAAGAAGAAATTGCTTATAACAACACACTTTTTTCTACCCTACTGCATGAATATCTTCCCAATAAAATCATCTTTCGTTTTTCGTCTGCAAAACCATTGAATTTGGTCTGGTCTAAAATTATGCAAAACAGGAAAGGGTTTAGGTGGACGTTTGACCAAAACGGTACAGCATAGTTACTGCAACTGGATTTTTCGATATAAGACCGGGTTTCTGCGCCAAGATATATATTGATTGGTTAATCCGGGAAAAAGCGTCACTTGTTTATAAGGAAACCTTTAAGATCATAACATTGACTCCTGTATTGCTCTCACAATTTTTCGACTTTCGGTCACTTAATCCCATTCCCACAAAACAAAATTTTAGACTGGTCCAAATCGAAAACAGTTGCAGGCAACAGTTTAGATTTTTTGGAATTTTAGATTTTTCAACTTTCTTGGTAAATAAATGTGGAAAATGAAGAAATTGCTTGTTACAAGCAATTTCTTCATTTTACACAATGTTTTCCCTATCGTTATTCGCAATGGGCGTCTAAAAGCGTCATCGTGTCGGGATGGGTTAAAAAGATTAATCTCGTTTCACAAGCGATAAAACTTGAACTTATTCTCCATTATGCGAGGGTACACACAAAATGATGCGGGTTAGGAGGCAAATTCTAGTATCTCAGACAGCGGGCTACAAGTTAAGCAAACAACATCAATAATAACAACAACAAACAGTATGTTGAATCCCTGATTAACTTTCAAGGATAATTTAGTTAAATCAGTATGTGGTTCAGTTTAAAATAATCAAACCTCGTTAACGCATTCCCGTACAACCCTGCTTTCAACGCTCCGTCAAAAAGCAAGAGCTTCGGAAAACCTTGTGGAAAATGAAGGGATTGCTTGTTACAACAAATTTCTGCATTCAATGATTCACAATGTTTTCTACCCCGAAAGACAAAATAAATATATACAAGTAATATATGAATAAGTGCAGTTTCATCAACCAGAAAGAGTCGTCTGCAAGATCCTTGAAATACTAACCCGTCAAAAGTTTTGTCGTCTGGCACTAGGTTAAGTTATAAGCGAAAATAACCGCATATCAAACCAGGGAATTGGAATTGCATATTTTCCCCTCTTGTCCCTAGACAACTAAGACATGATTTTCTACTTATCCAGAATAAAAATCAACTTATCCGCAAAAGGGAAGAAATGAATTTTGAGAAAACATTGTTGTTAATGAAGAAAATACCGAAACCAAGCATTTTCTTCATTAAAATCAACGTTTTCTACCACGAAACCAAGCATTTTCTTCATTAAAATCAACGTTTTCTACCATTCAATATAAACATTGTGATAGCCCTCCAATGAGTATTTTTCTTTATCTTTTATATCTACATTATTTTACACTATTCCAAAAATTGTCCCGGAATTTACTCGTACCGGCAAAGTGACCTTGAAAGATTAACTTGACTGCAAGAAGAAATTACCATACTGGAAGAGCCGGGCATGTGGATTCAAAAAAAAAAAAAAAAAAAGGAAAAATGAAATAAATAAGTTGTCTGCCAGTAGAAAATAAAATGCTAGAAGAGTCGGGCATGGAAATTCCACATTAAAAAAATAACATGTCTGCAAGTCGAAAATACCATGCTGGACGAGTCGGGCAAGGAAAGTCAACATTGAAAAATTAACTTGTCTGCAAGTAGAAAATACCATGCAGGACGAGTCGGACGTGGGGATTCCATATTGAAAAATTAACTTGTCTACAAGTAGAAAATACCATGCTGGACGAGTCGGGCATTTGAATTCAAAATTGAAATAATAACTTGTCTGCAAGTAGAAAATACCATGCTGGATGAATCGGGCATGGAAATTTCATAATGAAAAATAAATTGTCTGCAAGTAGAAAATACAATGCTGGACGAGTCGGGCTCGGGATATCCACATCCCCGCTAACAGTTGATGGATCGCTGGCTTCACCGTCTGAGCTCCGACAGGACTTCCATTAGATATTATACGGCGTCATTTTGAAAAAAAATATGGCCAGTAACGTTTAAATTGCAGCTACGACGTTTATACGGCGAAACCAACAAAATGTTTCAAAGAAATGTCGGTTAATGTGGGACTTCAAAGTGAACTTCCGGTCTAAATGAGTGGTTTGATTAGTCGATTACTTCAACCAATCAGTTGATGCTCACATTGTATAGTGGGGGGCCACTTTGGGGAATTTATGGTAAATTAAAGTGATCTACGACAAGGTGTAGAAATGATCTCTTCCGTTCACAAGTAAATATGAATTTTTAATACCAAGTACGCTCGAAACAACAAATCAAAATATAGGCGGATTTGCTATTTTCTCTGTCACTATTCACACTTTAAACCAAAGTTATTTCAGTTAAAAAAAAAGTTACTTACAGAGGTCGTGAGTCTCTTGATCTATTTGTTGACACCGTTATCTCTACCAGTCGTGGCATCTCATTTTGAAGCACTGTCTATCTCTGTTAGAGGCGACCCGGAAGTACTCGCAGAACGAGTAGTGGTACTACGTTTTGAACAAACAGACAAACAACAAAAAACGCAACATCAACAACAACAAATCGTTTCATACCGGCATGAAAATTTATCAAAATGATAATTTTAACAATGGAGTTCCGTACAAATTTCGTTTTTTCATTTTTTTGCTGATCGGATGTGTGTTTTTGTTTCTAGTTGTAAGAGATTATGCGTTTTGTTTGCTTGTTTATTTGTTTGTTTGTTTTGTTTTGTTTTCAATGAAGTATGAAACGAAAAACCCTGATCATCCGGATGCAATCTAGTTTCGGTACGAAAGACGCATTTCAGTTTATGGTCACACTGTAATTACTCGATCTAAAATTGAGGTTTTAGCATTTTAGCAGAATTCTGTAACACTTCCCACAATAATAAGCACAGTCAATATAAGCTACAAATGTATATAGCCAGAGCACCTATCCATGGTTTCCTGATAATACCAGAACTACCACTTCATCCTTTCCGAGCCTCCAGCTGCTCATCTCACCTAAGTTAACGATTATCCACCCCTTGGCGGGAGACAAATACCAGAAATGATATTTACCGCGACGGGGGAATCGAACCAAAGACCTCAAGATTGAGAGTCCGATGCGCTTTCAACTGTGCCATGGCCGCGTTCTTTTACATACAAAATGATACTAGGACCCATGTAAGAGGGTCAGTTCTTGTTAAATTAATGGACATAAATTTAGCTGTAGTATTTTTAGCACTGCGCTGCATGATCTGCGCCATCTTGGTGTTTGTTCCACCAAGAATGATATTGTGGCCTACAAAAAGTCTAACATTTACTTTACGGTGAATATATCGCATTGAATTAAATTTCAAGTGAATTTAGGAGATTTAACACAAAGAAAGAATATTTATCATGAAAATATCATTCATAAATATTGGAAAATCAAATAATTTACCTATATCAAATTTTCATGATAATATGGATAGATTTAAGATATCGGCATTTTTTGATAGATACTTTTTTATAACAGTTTAACCCATTCATACACAACCACGCTTTTTGACGCCCCCAGGAAAAATAATTTGGAAAACATTGTGGAAAATGAATGAATTGCTTTTAAGCAATTTCTTTATTTACTACAATGTTTTCTACCCAGAAAATTGATTAAATATAAAATTTTATCAGCTTTAAATTGTTTTCTGCAACTCCTTTCAATTTGGACCAGTCTAAAGTTTTGCCGTCTTGTAAAAGGTTAATAAACCTTTGGTTGAAAACGTACAGATCACAAAATTTAATTGTTGTTGACTTTGGAGGCTTTGTTTCTCTTGTCATTCTCTGTTCGACCGCGAAAAGGTTCAGTTAAATATTATTTCGTCGGTGGGCGAATAGGATGTCGTAAATACAGCTTTATCCAAACTGTATTTACGACATTTTGATCGCCAATCGACGATTAACATATCTGTCTCTCAGACACACGTATTTCCGATGTGACATATCGTCGGTGAGCGAGCAAATGTAGTATCTACAGCTTTATTTAAGCTGTAGTTAAGTACTTTTGCTCGCACACCGATGATAAGGTTTCCCGAATCGCTTCTGCTGTTTTTAGCGGAATTTAGATTTTCTTTGAATTATCTATTCAATAAAATATCTTTCAACAATTTTTAACAAGCTTTTAAACGGTATCTCGCCCCAAAAGACTTAGTAAAATTTGTATGATTTCTCTCTATAGGTTGTCCCATCTAGAATTTGGTAAGATAAATCATCAGCAAATTGAATTGACCAATCGGCTGTCAATCAAATTATCAGCCGACCAATGAATCATTTGGACTGGAATATGAGTTTGAACTCCGACATTGGCCGCTATTTTGATGAATAATTTTTGTTGGTTCGGCGGCTTTAACGTCGTAGCTACAGCTTATTCCATGTTGAGGTCGCCAACCAACCATTCTACTCATTTGTAATATGATACTTGCCATAAATGTTGCAAAATAATGCCGTTAAAAATAGAAGCGGACCCTCTTGTAGGAGTCAATGGGAGGGACCAGAGGAGTAAGTGGGCGGAGCAGTAATTGGTCATTAACCCTTGTCATGCTGTATGAATTACCTTGCTGAAATACTGTCAAATCAAAAGGCTGAAAGCACTCATAGAACTTGTTGTTATAAAATCAATATTTCTTTCAGAAATCAACTTCATAAACAACTCTGGCAGGAAAAGTACAAGCAGGAGGTGTAGACTAAGATCAGCCTGCACATAAGTGCAGTCTGATCTTAGTCTACACCTTCTGCCAAAACCGGAATATTCCGGGCTCAGCATGACAAGGGTTAATATACTAGTATGTAATGGAACGTCTGTCTTTGTTGAACACATCAGGACCAAAGACATCCTAGTTTCAAATTGTATATGTACACACATTTATTTGTCTTTCGCATCTTCTTTCTATTTAAAAAGTCTAAGATTGTGACATGTTTTCACAAGCTATGATTGTATTTTAGCAATTAGAAATATCCCAATAATGTTAAATGCCTTCAATTTCCAATTTGAACTATACATTTACAATACCTTTTGGATGACAGAAAGTTCCATTTAGATATCTAATGACATTATTTCATGAAAATTTTTGGTCAGTAACATGTAAAAAAGTAAAGTGGTTAAGTAATGACCTAAACGTCGTAAAAACAGCTTGAGAATAAGCTGCAGTTACGACGTTTAAGTTGCCAAGCCAACAAAACTAGCTAGCATAAATGTCGACAAAGTTTGGATTCACAGTTTACTTCCGGTGTAAATGTGTTACAATGTATATAATTGGCTTATTGATTTTTGGTGAATTAAACATGCAATCCGTCAATTGAAAGGTAATACAACAATTGGTTTTTAGATATACATTTATATACTTTCATCAATTTATAACACATTCATTAAAGAAAACAACAGAAACCGCTGATTACAGGACTAACATTTTCTTCGCGGAGCCGGAGGAAGAGCACCATTTTGAGCGAATTGGTAGAGGCCTGAAAAGAGAAAAATATAAAACCATAATTGCCTATTTACCATACACCAGTAATCAAGACACGCTTACGGTATTTCTTAGTAATGGTTTAATTATAGGGATATCTTATCTTCTGCAACTACTTGGCCTCTATTTGTACAACACCAGCCAATAAAACGCACGTAACGTATCCATCAATTCTAGTATTATCATAGTGATAGTTTACCTTCTGCAATTATTCATCTTCTACGGTAATTGTGTCCCTATTTATCCTACATTTGTCATCGAGACAGGTAACGTATTAAACCCTTCCTACACAGTGAAATTTTAGACTGGCCCAAATTGAAAGAAGTTGCAGACGACAATTTAAAGTTAATGAAATTTTGGATTTTTTCAACTTTCTGGGTAGAATAGCTTTGGAAAACAATGTGGAAAATGAGGAAATTGCTAGTAACAAGCAATTTCTTCATTCTCCACATTGTTTTCCAAAGATTTTTTTCCTTGGGGCGTCTCACGTCTCAAGGCGTCACTGAGTGGGAATTTCTACTTCAAATTATAATCAGAAATGTGTAACGATTTCTCTTTATTGGTATTGTCAAGGTGATTATTAAACCTTTTGCAGTATGTTGTTCCCTTTTTCTCCTACAACAGTCATCAAGGCATACATAACGTGTCTCTTATTGATTGTAATATTTGAGCTATCACGCGAAAAAGGGGACCTTTTAGGGAGGGCGAAGTATCGATCATAATCAGCCTGCGATATCAATGCACGCGAACGATAGTCTAAACTTGTTCCTTCTATTTCTGGATCTAGAATTGTCATCCCGTCTGAAATGGTTCTTAACTAAAATTTATCTAGAACATCTCTGAAATCAAATGTTGCTTTTTTTAAAAACGAATCTTTGATTGACCTCTGCACTATACTATCTCTTTATTAAAAAGTTTTAAAAGTTCACAATAAGACTTATTTTTTGCATAAAGGATGACATAATTAAAGAAGAGTATCTACATAACACTATAACATGCATCCGTAAAAATATATGCGTTTTTTATTTTGAAAATGATTTCCCGACATGTCTGAATTATAACCGGAATAAGATATGGTGTATTCGTATCAATTTTCACATTTTGCATTCAGATAGTTGCTTCGATGTATCGAACACGGAATTCATTGGTTTCACAGCCGGCGATATTCACCAAAATAGAAAACAAATGAAAAATATGAAACTCTTTTAGGACGTTATGAGTAGTCAGTCAGAATATAAGTAATGGATACTCACCGGCCAAAGCACCCTGGAAGCCGGCGTTGATATCACAGGCCACTGCATTTTTCACGTAATCATCCCGTCTGTCTCGGTAATTGTCGGCATTGTCCGGTCCTCCAACAAGTGCGCCGAGAAGTACATTCGGATTCGGACCGGGATCTCCAATACTGCACGTCTTACTGCCAAGGGCACAGGCACTGAACGAATATATATCAATTAGAATCAGACATCCGAAATATTTAGAGAAAGTGCTTATTGACTAACCGTGACTGTCAGTCAAAGAAACAATCGACCAATCAAATCATTCATTTCTACTTAATGTGAACTTTGAACTCCAACATTAGTGGACATAAATGTTAAATATTTTTGTTGGTTTGGCGACTTAAATGTCGTAACTACAGCTTATTCAAGCTGTAGTTACGACGTTTAGGTCACCAACCAACATATCTTTTCCCTTTTTTTACACGTTACTTGCAGTCTTTTTTTTTTAGAATCGAAGTGGATTTTTCTGTTGGAGTTAGTAGGCGTGGCCGACAGAAACATTGGGCATGATCAGCGATACATCTAAATTTCGGATTCTATATGAACATGTGAATGACATTTCCAAACAACATCACAAGTGCGCGATGTACAGACGAAGAACTACCTGAATAGCCAGACAGTGAAATAAGAAAATCAGCTGATCGTCCTGGGAGACTTTGACTCAGCATCTATCTATAGAGCACTTAGTGAAGATGCAGATCAGACATGCGGAGATAAAGGTTGAACTGGGTCTTTACTTGGCGCGCTTATGTATTTGAGCAATCGCGGCTGTCAAACAAATAATCATTCAACCAATGAAATCATTCACTTAGACCGGAAATGAAATTTGATCTCCAACATCGGTGGGCATTTTTTGTTAATCTTTTTAGTTTGTTTGGCGACATAAACGTCGTAACTACAGCTAAAATAAGCTGTATTTACGACGTTTAGGTCGCAAGCCTACTGTACTACTTTTTTGTGACCTAAAAGTCGTAACTACAGCTTATCCAAGCTGTAGTTACAACGTTAAGGTCCCCATATAGAATGGTTCCCGCCGTCAGTTTTAACAAAGCCGCTTATATAACAAGTCGACTGTGATACCAGTCTACATGTACCCCCAATTAGTTTGAAAAATGATAGGAAATAGTCAGAGAGCGACACAAACGTCGAAACTACATTATGACCAATGCGACAAATAGCGGTATACAACAGAAGAAAGAATGTTGTATGTAATATTTTTTTATTATTTCAGCGAATGCTGCCTTTATCGCGACCATCGCCGCTTTTACAAGCTAATGGCCATAGATTTGTCAAATAACGTCCGTTAAAATCGAAGTGATGCTTCCTGTCGGAGAAAATGAGCGGGACTAACGAAGTAAGTGGGCGGGGCTAGCGATTGGTCAATAGTAGGACAAAGTCACACAAAGGCTCTTTGTATATTGCTCACAATCACGTTAAATGATGTCACTTAAATACGTGAAAAAAATTGGAATGTTTTTATGACGTCACAATAACCAGATACTTACTACGACTCGAACCAGTTTGGAAAAAAAAAAAAAGTTAAACCATATCTTCGTCACACACTACAAAATTAACAAGAAAACCATACTCCAGACTCAAAATCATAATTAAATATGACAATTGAAATTATAAGATCAACATAATTCTACGCAGTAAGCCTACAATTCACGTAAGAAGTTACGATATATTTTAAAATATGACCCAACACAATTTAAGGTTTGTTTACATAAAACTATGACTTGAATGATGACGTTTTAACTTTCGCTAGTCATACATACAACTAGCTAGGTCACGGAGATCAATGAAGCCGTCTGTAAAGTTTAGTCATCAACACATGGATTTATAACAGTCATTACCGAAGATAAGCGAATATTTCCGGTAAAGTATAGAGTGCATTCGTCTCGATTTCAAAATGTAAACTAACACAAATTGAAATCGACAAGAAAAACACAAAATACTCTTTCTAGAGAACGTCACTCATACCTTACTCTTGCATATCGATATTAAGAAGACCCTTGTTCTGCTTTAGTGACCAAATAAGCGATAGATTATTTCAACTATTTTTTTATTCCACGGACGGCAGATATGGCTTAAAGATTACCACAACTTTTTATACCCAAAAATACAATTTTTTAAAGTACCCTCGAAAAACTCGGAAATTAAAGTTTACTTTGAAAATTCGGTCTAAAGTAATTACACTATGTTCGTTTAATTCTTTGATTGCCATCCGCAATTCATTAATTTCATTACATTCCGTTCAAGAATTTCCATTCTACTTTACCTGTTCCTGTGATAAGGTCGTGTCGGGAATTTTGTTCCAAATCCGATCTCGTAACTAATGTTATATTTATTGTCTCCCAATAGATAGTTGATCTGGGACATGGCCCAGGGGGTGTAAGCGTTTGTCTGAATACCGTTGTCAGCAGCAATGGTCGCGATAAAGGCAGCATTCGCTGGAATGATAAAAATATTAAATTTAAGAGATGAAGAGAATAATTTTTGTTTTCATGGAGGTATGAACCGAAAAACCAAAACCTAATCACACAATGTATGAAGCGGATTCATACATTGGTTGATTAGGTTTTCGGTTCATACCTCCATGAAAACAAAAAATAATCTCTTCATTTCTTATAATTTAATAGCATCGAACGGAAAAAAACAAAAGCTTTACAAAGTTTGATACCTTTTTGTTTGGGACTATTTTGTGCGGAAGCATACAAAATTGCTGCGTGCTCAAAATTTTGTTCAAGGAGTAATGAATATTTTTTTTCGACCAATCAGAACGCTTGTTGTTTGATAGACGAAACTAAAAATTAAATAATACACCCTTCTTTCTTCTATTGTATGCCGCTATTTGTCGCCGTTGTCATAATGTAGTTTCGACGTTTGTGTCGCTCTCTGACTATTTCCTATCATTTTTCAAACTAATTAGGGGTACATGTACACTGGTATCTCTGTCGACTTGTAATATAAGCGATTTTGTTAAATTCGACGACGGGAACCATTCTAGTTTGGGACCTTACAGCTTGGATAAGCTGTAGTTACAACTTTTAGGTCACAAAACAAACAAAAAGGCTTCACATAAATGGCGGCTAATGTCGGAGTTGAAATCTCAATCCGGACTGAGTGAATGATTTGATTGGTCGATTGATTCCTTGTTTGTCAACTGCGATCGGTCAATTCATTAGTGACATATTTTGCCTGAGTCAAAAAACACTAATAGCAACAGCAAACCCGAAACAACAGCAGGGCAACAACAACAATTCATTATTTTCTGCATTCAAGGCCTACACCGATCTTTAAAGAAAAATATTCCATGCATTCCTTAAAATTTAATGCTGTCAATCAAAATAAATGAATAATTTTATTTAAAAACCACCGGATCTACTTTGTGTGAAAGCATTACGCAATAGATGAGTGCTCAACATTTTTGTTGTTGGAAGCATGATTTTGTTTTCAGTCAATCAAAACGCTTGAAACTTGATACACGAATCTGAATTTAAAATATTACCGCACAATCTCTCATTCGATGTCTAAAAGAAAGGTAGCTTTAGAAGACATTATGAAAAAGGGGAAAATTGCGTGTTTCTCAGAAAAAAATTCTCTTCTATTTGGCTCTTACCATTAAATAAAATACAACATCAAATGTCGTCTGCAATTTCTCTCAAGTTGGATCAGTCTAAGCGTTTGTTGTCCGCCACTATGTTTATATAGCTAGACCAATTCCCACCCAATCCCCCCTTTTCACGACCCTTAAGAAATATACTTGGGCCCTTTTGTGGACAATGAAGAAGCCGCTTGCAACAAACAATTTCTATATTGTCCACAATGTTTTCTACCGAAAAATGTTAAAACTTTATAAACTTGAAATTACTGTCAAGACCTCCTGCCAAAACATATTCCGGGTTCGGCATGGCAAGGGTTAAAAAAAGAACAAACTATTCAATAAAAAGAATTACAATAAACACATTATCTTACCTGCGTATCTATTCGGTCCCCATTGGTCCCTGTACGCCAGCCCACACGGAGTTTGGGGTACCAGTCCCCCGGGCAAGTAACTGTTGAGAAAATTCTCGATATTCGTTTTATAGGCGTCTTCTTTAGTGATTTCGTATAACATTACCTAAAATGAAGTAAGAACATTTCAGGCAACAGCATTTAAATGACGGACGCCTTCTGAACTCCAACATTGCAGTTCGATTTAGGTTTTTATTGATTAATTGGTGTTTGATAGCGCATCGACAGCTGTGGTCCTTTAGCCCGCATGAAGTTTTGGAAATTATTCCCCCAAATACAACACCATACATTAAATACACTTACAGTTATTTGATATTTGTATACAATATTTTTGCCCTTTCTGATATGAAAGAGGACACTTGTGTACCAAAAGGAAAGAAGGGACCTCCTATCGACCTTGGTCAGAGTGTGCTGACTGCAACGTGCGATGTTCGACAAGTATCGACACTGATTAGACTGTGGGCTGCACAGACTATAACCGTGGTCGAAACTCTTTTCGTCTTTGAAGATTTTCTGATTTCTCGAACGTTTATACTGCTTCATTTCATGTTTTATTTTTTGTATTAAAACTAATTACAATGTATGAATACGCGAATACATAAGGGTGACTAGATTTTTCGGTTAATACCTCCATGAAAACAAAAAATATTCTCTTCATTTCTTATAATTATATAATATAATTATAGTATCGTGCAAAAAGAGTAAAAACTTTACAATTTTTTATTCCTTTTTGTATTGGACTATTTTGTGCGGAAGCATACAAAATAGCTGGGTGCTCAAATTTTGTTCATGGAGTTATGAATATTTTTTTCGACCAATCAGAACGTCCGATTTCGATAGGCGAAACTAAGTGTTAAATTATTATCATTACAATTCTCAAATAATAGGCCTGAGAAATAACTAACTCTTGTAATGCTGAGATAAAATCCTATACAGAACAGCTTTAAAATCAAAGGATTGACAGCACTTGGAAGTCTGATTGAGGGTCAATGTTTCTTTTGAAAATTGATTATTTAAACATTTCTTGATTAAAAGGAATAATCAGGAGGTGTTGATCAAGATCAGACTGCACTTATGAAGACTGCCAAGACAGGAATATTCCGGGTTCAGCATGACAAGGGTTAATATCAAATCTATTGCTATTCAAGCGCCTGGAAAAAGGTTGTTTATTCTGTCCAACATTATTTTCTGTATCAAGTACACAACATTTTTAGTTTTACAGTTAGTGTCATGTCCCGTAGTAAAATCTTTACCCGTGCTAGTACTAGCAAATATCCGTGAATTTCATATATTGTTACATTGTGAAAATTACAATAGTATCTTTTTCTATTTGTTGTTATCATGTTCGAGAATCGTGTGTAAGTATTTTTATTGGATACCTACACACGATTCGAGAAAACTATAACAACAAATAGAAAAAAACACACTGTTGTAATATTCCTTCTATTATATACCTTTAGGACATGACACTAAGAAAATTCTCTTAAATGATTAAGAAATTACCAACTTTCCGAAAAAACCCGAACGTTAATACACAAAAAAGTAGTCCGTGTTTAACGGTACTCGACGAATACGTTTTTTGGTACACGCCGATACGGATTTTTTTTTCTGTCGAGCGGTCTTAGATAGCCAGATTTTAATCCATATCTTTTATAGGTAAATAATAAACTTATATATTGTTAAATCGCAACAACGTAACAGTAAAAGTTATCCGCAATGTAGCAATATTTCGAAGACGCTGACCTAGGTAATATACTTACGTCTGCTGCCACCATGACGTCATCCCAGTAAAACGCCCACCGGTTACCGGAAATGTGGAATGATTTTGCGTCGTTCAAATAGATTGATCGCTTGGTTGCCATGTGGAGCAGGGATGCAGCAACGGCAAGATCGTCTTGGTAGCTGTTTGATCTGGATATAAATTTAATTAACCAATCGCTGGCCCTGCCCACTTATTTCATTGGTCACGCCAACTATCTCCATCCGTAAGTCCCGCTTCAAATTTAAACGGCGTTATTTTGGAACTTTTATGCTGGTAGCATGTTACAAAATTGAAGTATAGTTTGTTGGCGACCTTAACGTCGCAACTGCAGCTTGAATAAGATGTAGTTACGCCGTTTAAGTCGCCAAACCAACACATAATATTGACAAAAATGGTGGCTAATGTCGAAGTTCAAAACTCATTTCTGATCTGAATGAATAATTTCATTGGCCGGTCCGTCTTTGGATTGACAGCCGCGATTGGTCAATTGGTGGTCAATGTAAAAGTAAGTTAAACACCTTTAGGTAACCTCCTGTTACAACATGATATGAGCAAGATAATACATCTGATTAGTCAAATCTGTTATTGGTTGAAATTCGGGGATTACCAGCCACATCTACTGACTCAGACAGGAAGTTCCGCTTGGATATTAAATGACGTCAATTTACAAACAGTTTTGGCCAGTATCGTAAAACAAAAAAATGGAATGGTAGTTTGACGACCTAAACCTTGAGTAAGCTGTAGTTACAATAATACATGTCGACAAATGTCAGAGTTTAAAGGTCACTTCTGGTCTAAATTTTTAACTATCAGTCTTTTATTTCTTCAATCCGCAAATTCAGCCTTCAGTAATTGTTTTTAAAAAAGATGCAGCTTTAAAGTTTTAATATATACTACTAAAATTTTGCTAAGGATAAGCTTTTCGTTCAACGAATTAATATCTCCGGCGGCGGCACATATCCTGTCTGACATTTGTCTCTCACCAATGGTTCGATAATCGTTAACCTTAGTGGGATAGTAGCTGGAGGCTAGGAAAGGATGTAATGTTAGTACTGGTGTGAGAAATACCAAGAATCCATTGTTAGGTGCTCAAGTCGCTGCAATATGACTGAAATACTGTTTAAAGTGGTTTAAATCTCCATTCAATTAATCAATCGACGAAATAATGCTCAAAACAATCGACTCATCAAAGGTTTTGGTTAACATTCGGACTTGATGACCCTGTAGCGAAAATCATATACACAAGGATCTCGGAAAAAATCATACCCACTGAAAAGTGTTTCATTTACCCTTGTATCATCAATGCGTAGGTACATTTAGCGAACTTTCAACAAAATATCAAACATTTTAGATTTATATCCATTTCAATATAGCAGATAGACTTTACAGGGGCCATCTAAGTCATGATGAGATGAAAGGAACATTGGGATGCTTCATTTTGGGTTATCCCAAAGGAATATTCCTAATGTCCTTAGTGCATACCGTAGTGTTGTTTGTAGAATGTGGAATCGGTTTATTATGACCGGAAATGTTACCATTTTGACAACGTATCCACGTAACGTTGAGACTTCCAGAACGCTACCGGCGTGCGCATTAGTACTCAAATTATCAGAAATCGTTTGCATTGTTGCTGGCCTGAGGCCACATCACCCGATGTCACTCGTAAATACGTTTACGATGGGCACGGGATCATGTTACTTGGACCCAAATTGCCTGGGCTCCATTCTTGTTTATAGATGAGTTCCATGCAGGTTTTGTGTGGAAATACATGCAAGGGTAAAGAGAATGCAAACATGAGCCTTTTGCTCTAGTTTGGGTGCCAGATCTTGATCGGGCTCAGTCCAGTTATGGTTTGGGAGAGAATAAGTGCTCTGAGGAAAACGGACATCCACGTCAACGGTACATTGACGGCTCTCAGGTATGTAAACGATATCTTGAATGTTTACGTTCGTCCATATGCAGTTGTTGTTTCTCAAAATAGCACCGAAGCATTCGAAAATTTATCACAATCTCAATACCTAAAAACACCTAAGTAGGAAACACAAAAATACTTGTGTAATTTCGTCTTGATACGAAAAATATTAATCTAGAAACAAAACTATGTCCTTAGCAAATTTCGAGTAATAAATAGCATGACTGTGATCTTTAAGGCAACGAAATATATTGCAATTTATCTGCACGACTCTTCTTGCTTTTTCGACCTCTTTAATAATATCGATGTCTTAGCTTCTCATTTCAAGATGAGTGGTTTCATACGATCCATATGAGCATTTGGTATATTTGTTGCATGCTGACAACATTCACAGACATTTACATAATTCATATGACCTTCAGGTGATCTGAATATTCGACCTGGTATATGACTTATCGAGTAAAATAGAACCTATTTTGAGAATAAACTAAATGTATGTTAACCCTTGTCATGCTGGACCCGGAATATTTCGGTTTTGACAGGAGCTGTAGAGAAAGATCAGCCTGCAAATAAGTCCAGTCTGATCTTAGTCTACACCTCCTGCTTGCACTTTCCCTGCCAGAGTTGTTTATGAAGTTGATTTCTAAAAGAAATGTTGAATTTTGAACAACAAGTTCTATCAGTGCTTTCAGCCCTTTGATATTACAGCAATTCAGTAAGGTGATTTATACAGCATGACAAGGATTAAAATGTCCTTTCTAGACTCGGATAATCTACCGAGACCAAACGTTCAATTAAAGTTAGTCTACGATGTCTGACCTGGGTCTATACTATTCGCTTTCTTCACAGAAGATTTTGTAGCCAGCAATCTCGTCATTTCTTCTATGTATTCAGCCCGAATAGACAAAGACAAAAAATTATATACGTGGAGATAACAAAAATGCTTTTAACAATATTTTTCTGTTCATGGTTCACAACATTTTCTACAAATAAGATATATTTCGTAATTCAATTTGACCTTAATCTTACCCATAGAAAGCTGCAGCTCCGTTCACGCATTGACTATAGAATCCTCGGTTTTCCTTTGCCAAACCATATATGCTTCTTGCAGCTGTTAACAGTCTTGTAGAATACGTGTAGTCTGTAGAAAAGAAACACGATTTTTTTCGTTTGTTGCATTCATACGTTTCCCTTTTTCTATTTTACAACTGATAGATCGCCGTTGTCAATAAACTCTGATACCATTCCCACACAAGGGCGATTTTGGACGCCCCTCAAGGAAAACATCTGGGATAATATTGTGAAAAACTTGTAACAAGTAATTTCTTCATATTACACAATTTTTCTACGCAGAAAATTTAAAAAAAATCTTAAATTGCATAACCTATGAATTGTTGTCTGCATCTCCTTGCAATTTGGACCTATCTAAAATTTTGTTGTTAGGGAATGGGCCCATTCCGACGCAACAAAATTTTAGACTGGTCTAAATTCAAGGAAATTGCAGGTGATAATTTATATCTGATGAAATTTTAAGATTCTTATTTTTTGGGGTAGAAAACATTGTAGATTAAGAAGAAATTGCTTGTAACAAGCAATTTCTACATTTATCACAATGTTTACCAGCCCTTTCATATTGAGGGGCGTTTAAAAGCGTCATTGTGTGGGGATAAGTTGAGCGATTTTGTCGGTTTTATGACATTAAAGTCGTAACTATAGCTTATTCAAGCTATAGTTATGTTGTAAAGGTCACCAACCAACTCCCTTTTTTGTTACATGTTATTGACCATACATTTAGCAAACTATGTATATGTAAGTCGAACCTCCTGTCAGAGGTGAGTGGGCGTGGTCAGCGATCCGCGAATTACTTTTACTAATGAAGACTTGTATTATGTTTATCTCTTGATTTAACCCAGACGGCAAAATTTTAGACTGGTCAAAATTGAAAGGAGTTGCAGACGACAATCTAGAGTTTATGGAATTTCAGATTTTTTCCACTTACTTAGTAGAAAACATTGTGGAAAATGAAGGAACTGCTTGTAACAAGCACTTTCTTCGTTTAACACAATGTTTTCCCAAATGTTTTTCTTATGGGGCGTCCAAAAGCGTCACTGTGTTGGAGAGGGTTAAAAGGATGGCTATATCCTCATTTTACGACGAACTGGAATTCGTTAAATTTATTCTGCTGTTAAATGCACATGTAAGACTAAATCAAAGATCTAATAAATCTAGAATTATTGAAACAACAACAACAAACAAACAAGAAAAACTCTAACATATCCTCAAATCAGATCTATGTAGCCTTTTTTGCCCCTTTCTTCTAAGATCCACGTTACTTCACGTATGCGTAGACTTTTATGTTTGATACAGTTGAAAACTTGAACACGATCTACCTTTGCATCTCTAACTTTATACCATTTTCTTCTCGTTTTTTTTTTTAAATGAATCTTTATTTCTCTCTAGAATCATTTGAAACAGTTTACAATAAACATTTATATTAAATACTCACCTGGATTTCTTGTAAAAACAACCATTTCAGGCGGATAAAATTGCACTCGGCAGAAAAAATCCTATTACTTATGGTTAGAGGACGTCATATTCTCATTAAAATGACCTGACGCCCCTAATCGTTGATTGTGGAAAATGTTCGTGATGTTCCTTTATTTTATGTTGCCGCCGTCATTGCGCAATCGGTGGAGCGTCAGTCTCCTAATTTTCAGTCATGGGACATCATAGACTGTTACCACTGTCGACTTCAATAAAGCTTTGTTAAAGTCGACGGCGGTACCGGTCTAGGGATATCATGGATTCGATACCCGGCTTTCCGACATTTGTCTCTCACCAATGGGTGGATAATCATAAACCTAAGTGGGATAGCAGCTGGAGGCTAGGAAAGGATGTAGTGGTAGAACTGGTGCGAGAAATACCAGGAATCCATGGTAGGTGCTCAAGCCGCCGCGATATGACTGAAATGCCGTTACAATCAATCAATCCATCCATCCATCAATCAATCAATCTTATATTTCATATAGCTTTTGTTGTATATTCTAAATGGAATACAATGATGTAGCAGTGATACAGACCTTTTTTTAGATTCTCGCCGTGCAGAAAAAAATATGATATGCCACTCGACCATGGTCTCGAGAAATATCAAAATTTTCCTAAGAGGATCGAATCCAATACAAGGTTTTGCATCACAAGTATACCATAATATTCCTTTTACCTCCGCAAATATCTCTAAAAACCATATTCCCGGCAGCCAATGCGGCAGCTGTTGCAGCAGCTACGTCACTTCCTTTGCACGTCTTGTCTATTTTAAAGGACGGTCGCGACATGTTCATGTTTTCCGCACGGCCCCAATATGAGTGATCTTCGAAGGCGTCACCTACCTACAAATATTCTATTTCGTCTTTACGTGTAAAGTTAAACTAGTATTAAGCGAACACTAAAGGACGACCTAAATTTGGTCGTTTAGAGAATGGTCGCTTTATACAATGATGGATCTGTTCGACTACACACATCAATTTTTTGCAGGAGTTACACTTAATCCTTTGTTAATGGAACTCATTAGAATCGTCTCAATGAGACGATTCTAATGAGATCTATCAACATAGGATTTAGTTTTGACAATCTTATTAGCAACCCCCCCCCCCAAATTATGAAGACCCTTTTATTGTTGAAAGGGAATTTTGATTTCGGTCGATTATTAAAGGTGGTCGCTTCATCAAGATTGACTGTATGTAAGTAATACGCAGATTAACCCATTACCTCAAAGTACCACTTTTAGACGCCATGATGAAACATTGTTAATGAGACTTTGTGGGAAAAGGGAAATCAACTTGAGACAATTGGTTTTACCTCATTTTACACTAATTTTCGATTTAAGCAGACATTAAAAAGTCTTATCGTTGGTGGGCGAGCAAAATGTCGTAACTACAGCTTTATTTAAACTGTGATTACAACATTTTGCACGCCCGACTACGTTATATACTTTCTTTCGGTTTGGAGCAGTCTAAGAATTTGTCGTCTAGTAATGGGTTACGCAAAACACGCTTTCGACGCGCACGTGCATTAATAGGGTTCTATATTTCATCCAAGCAGTAAAGCTTTTCACAATCAAGAATTTTGGACAAATACTGAAGCATTCAAGTAAGTCTTTTTAAAAGTTATTACAGATATACTTAAAATAACTTTCTTTCAAATTTTCAATTACATGTATTCTTTATTTTGTATTCATAATATACCGCCTTCGTTAGTCTTAGACTTCCTTTATGCATCGCCATTTTCGGTTGCTTCCAATACAATTTCTATTATATTTCAAAGAAACTATATTTTCTCTATTTTTGACAAAAAATGACTTTGAAATGCCGAATCCAAGCAACAGCCAACAGCCCAATTGACCAATCGCGGCCGTCAATCAAGGAATCAACCGACCAATGAAATAATTTATTCAGCCCGGACCTGAGCTTATCAACACCAACATTGGCCGCCATTTTGTTTACCTTGATGGTTGGTTTGGCGACTTAAACGTCGTAACTACAGCTTATTCAAGCTGTAGTTACGACGTTTATGTCACAAACAAAGTATTTAACTTTTTGTCACATGCTGCTGGCGATAATTTTTGCAAAATAACGCCGTTAAAAATCGAAGCGGAACTTCCTGTTGGAGTTAATGGGCGGAGCTTAGGGAGTCAATAGGTCGGGCCGGCGATTGGTCAATTGAATGGATTTCTAACGTGATCGCAGGGACGTGTAACAATTGATATTTTACTATACTAGAAACATGAATATAGACAAGGGGTTGAACTACAAAAAGTACGAAAGTGCCTTGTGCGGATGAAGGTACTTTAGTAGCGTAAATTGCGGACATTTTGTGTTTAATGATGCTTAAATATAAAGGTTCATGAATATTCTACCCGAATGTTGAACATTTTGAGCAACAGAGATATCGTGCTTGAAACGCAATCTGAATTGTCGGGCGAATCGAGGGTATTTTTGTTGGTCGGGCAAAACTGTTCAACAACTGCATATGGAGTCTCACTCACCCTATAGGGCTTAATATCACGTTCCGATCTAAGATTGACCAGTTTCACTTTACTATTGAATATCCATTAAATAACTACTTACAGTATCATAATGCCTATAACATTACAGATTGAGGGCACACAGATGGATATTACAAAACGTGTTGAAAAGTCCGGATACGTCACTCTTTTGTTTCATATGAAAGAATACATTTGATCGATGGAAAATCAAATTAACAGAATCCGCGAAACAGGGCCACCGCAAGCGCCCAACGAAATTGATTCTAAAACACAGGTAAAGAGGTCAAGGTGCAAAGTTATTTCCGACTAAGAAAATGTCATCGATTATCTCGATATTTCTGTCTGTCTTTAAGATTTATATTATTCATGCTCATCTTTATTTTTATTTATTCATTTTTTTCGAGTAGATTATACATTTACCTTAACATTATATACATTGTTCAGAATAAAAATCACCTTGTTTGAGATCAGAATGGCTACTTCATTCGTACGAGGTACGTTCGTACTTTTTGTCAAGTTCAATCCGTTGTCTATATTTACGCACCTAGTATAAAAAATATTCAATTTTCACAAAATCCTGTGATTCTGATGAGGTCGCAGAGTTGGTAAAGTGGAATCCTCTTAATTGCTACCCTGATAAAAGCAATTCACTGCTGAATTGCAACTGACTTTATGCACAAATATCCAAAGAACAAATAGCTCCTTATAATAGCAACTTCTGGTTAATTGCAACAAAAGTGTTGACAAATTGGAGTTGCAATTAATAGGATTCCACTGTCTTACTTTTAGCCCCGGCTTTAATTAATAAAATTCTGACCATACATCTAGAATTTGCTAAATTGTGTTCAACGGAAACATGTTATTTAATGACAAACAGCTTACACTTATCATGCTGAATAAAATCCATTTATCAAAAATGAATTAAAATCAAAGGACAAATGTCACTGTAGGTCTAGTTCCCAGGGTCAAAATTTAGTTTAAAATTGATCTTATGAACAATTCTGTCTTCAAAAGGACAAACAGGTGTTGAAGACTAAGATCAGACTGCACATGTGTGCAGGCTGATCTTTGTCTATGCCTCCTGCCAAAGCAGGAATAATCCGAGTTCAGCAAGATAATGGTTAATCTTTCCGTTTTAAAATTTATCTTTCAACTTTTGTACTCAAAATTTAGGAAAAATACCCAGATTTCCACTGTATATAAAAAATACCAAAAAATGTCGAACTGTCATAACGGCCAGCGTTGCTGGCGATCCGTTTGTTTGAGCTGTTCGTACGAATTTTAGGTTCCTCGATCCGCTTCTCATAATTTACGGAACGCAACTATCAATCAAAGAATCAATCGACCAAACAAATCATGCATTTAGTTGATTGATTGATTGAAACGGGTTTAACACCGCTTTTAACAGTATTTCAGTCATATCGCGATGGCTGGAGCACCTAACAATTGATTCCTGGTATTTCTCACACCAGTACTATCACTACTTCCTTTCCTATCCTCCAGCTGCTATCCCACTTAGGTGTACGATTATCCACCCATTGTTGAGAGATATATCATGCATTCAGACTGAAAGTGAACTTCGAACTCCGCCATTGAACGACATTTATACAAAGTAATTTGTTGGTTTAGCGACCTAAACGTGGTAACTACCGCTTATGCATGCTGCAGTTACGACAATGTAGTCGCCAAACAACTATGTCATTGCTTTGTTACATGTCATAAATTTACCATAGATTTTGTAAAATGACACCGTTTGATATCGAAGCTAAACTTCCTTGTGAGAGTTCAGTGGGCGTTGTCAGAAATCAGTTAGTTACCTGTACATAAAGTTCGTCCTTAAACATAGGTTTAGACTTCATGAAGTAGTCTAGCGGCCACTTTAGATTATCACACATCATTTGTGTCTGGCCGGCCGCAGCGTATCCGTCCTTAAACTTCAAAAATCCCCAGGCTAACACCCATGTAGAGTAGGCCATTGGAAACGTGAATTTGACGTGGTCTCCACCTGAAAGCCAAATTCGGGCTTCGTTTATCATAAACATGGAGAAAAGAGGAAGAAGAAAATATACCGAGCGTAACTTTAAACGATTTTTTTTTTCAAAATGAAATAGTATTCAAAGGTCGGGGTAAATAAACAAGCAAACAAATATGCAATAAAAATAGATAAAAAATATAGAAAGCAGTTTCTTCTTTACGAACACTGTTTTTTACCCAAAAATTTAAAAGATTAATCAACTAGTAATTGTCGTATGCATCTTCTTAAGAAATGGACTTGTCTTAATTTTTTATCGCCTGTTAACCGTGTAATAAACAAACAAAGTTTTTAACGTTGTCAGTTTTTAAGATATTGGCATTTAATCAGAAATACATTCATATCTAAAAATTTTAAAAAGAAAATGCATGAAAGTTATTTTTGTTTTTCATTTAGACAGTTTTAACCGTTTCCTGTTTTGCAAAATTTTAGACTCGTCCAAATTGATAGAAGGTGCAGGCGACATTTAAAACTGGATGCGATTTGAATATAAACCATTCTATGTGGAAAGAAATATTTTGGGAAAAGGAGAAATATCTTGTTACAAGCAATTTCTTCTTTTCCCACAATATTTTCTCAAGTAAAAATTGATAGCAACGTAAAATCCCGTGTTTGTACAGGAAAGGGTTAATGGATAATGGCCATTTTTTCCTAAATTACGATAATGCTTTTGACGCTATTTACCCCGTGGAAAGGAGTTTATACCACTATTCTTCATTTTCTTTTGAGGGAAAGACAGGATATAAATTCTCTGCATTTTATACCACTATTCTTCATTTTCTTTTGAGGGAAAGACAGGATATAAATTCTCTGCATTTTATACCACTATTCTTCATTTTCTTTTGAGGGAAAGACAGGATATAAATTCTCTGCATTTTATACCACTATTCTTCATTTTCTTTCGAGGGAAAGACAGGATATAAATTCTCTGCATTTTATACCACTATTCTTCATTTTCTTTTGAGGGAAAGACAGGATATAAATTCTCTGCATTTTATACCACTATTCTTCATTTTCTTTTGAGGGAAAGACAGGATATAAATTCTCTGCATTTTATACCACTATTCTTCATTTTCTTTCGAGGGAAAGACAGGATATAAATTCTCTGCATTTTATACCACTATTTTTCATTTTCTTTTGAGGGAAAGACAGGATATAAATTCTCTGCATTTTATACCACTATTCTTCATTTTCTTTTGAGGGAAAGACAGGATATAAATTCTCTGCATTTTATACAACTATTCTTCATTTTCTTTTGAGGGAAAGACAGGATATAAATTCTCTGCATTTTATACCACTATTCTTCATTTTCTTTTGAGGGAAAGACAGGATATAAATTCTCTGCATTTTATACCACTATTCTTCATTTTCTTTTGAGGGAAAGACAGGATATAAATTCTCTGCATTTTATACCACTATTCTTCATTTTCTTTTGAGGGAAAGACAGGACATAAATTCTCCGCATTTTATACCACTATTCTTCATTTTCTTTTGAGGGAAAGACAGGATATAAATTCTCTGCATTTTATACCACTATTCTTCATTTTCTTTTGAGGGAAAGACAGGATATAAATTCTCTGCATTTTATACCACTATTCTTCATTTTCTTTTGAGGGAAAGACAGGATATAAATTCTCTGCATTTTATACCACTATTCTTCATTTTCTTTTGAGGGAAAGACAGGATATAAATTCTCTGCATTTTATACCACTATTCTTCATTTTCTTTTGAGGGAAAGACAGGATATAAATTCTCTGCATTTTATACCACTATTCTTCATTTTCTTTTGAGGGAAAGACAGGATATAAATTCTCTGCATTTTAAGTGGTATCACCGGTTGGTTCCAGACATTGAAAACGGTGACCCATTATTTTAACACGCAACATTTTCAAATCCAGATGATTAGTAAGTAGTTGTATAGATAAACTTTGACATATCCTTCTGTGGCGCAATTAAAATCTCGTAACAACTCATTTAAAATGAAGTGACGCGATTTGGTAGCCTATCACGATTTTATACAAATTATTTCGATGCACGTAAATTGCTATACATTTTAGATTCTAAACAGCAGGAAATCGATTATCCCTCGTCATGTTGTATAAAATACTTTACTGAATTGCTGTAAATTCAAAGGGCTGAAAACACTGATAAAACTTGCTGTTCTATAATCAATATTCCTTTTAGAAATCAATTTCATAAACAACTCTGGAAGAAAAGGTACAAGCAGGATGTGTAGACCAAGATCAGACTGCACTTATGTGCAGGCTGATCTTTGTCTATACCTCCTGCCAAAACCGGAATATTCCGGGTTCAGCATGACAAGGGTTAAGTCTAGGTACTCACCGTCATACCATCCACCTGATAGATCAATACCCACGTCCTGGCCGTCCGTGAGAGCCGAATCACCCCGCCACGTGATTGGATTAGAGAAAGGCAAGCGTCCAGATCTCTGAGCGTAGTAGAACAATATCGACAGGCCTAGTGCATTTCCGTAATCGTATTTCATTGTAGACCCGGTCGATGGGGGCTGGGAAATTCCGAGGGTTGGCACTAACATTACTGGTTCTAATACAACAAAAATACATATAATTCGTCAAGAAAAGAAAACAACCGAGGCGAGTTCTTTCCCTCGAGATTTTCTAAGTTTCTTATTTAGATTTCAATCTACATTAAGATTTTTAAGCCTCTAAATAAGAATCTTAAGAATTATTATTGAGGAATTTAAGCGTTCTCAGCATTCGCTTAAACAAGTAGCCCTGACAACGTCGAATATAATCATTCAAAAATAACAAGGTTTTCTTTAGGGATTCTCAAAAACCATTATATAGTGCGGTTTTCATCGCGACGAAAATAACACACATTTGTATTGTAATCAATTGAGAGCTGGCTAGACAAATAATTTAGGACAAAGCAGTTTGACTTAGATAGACTGTGGTTTCGGCGTATTATTTTCAAACCAACATAAAATCTTTAACACTTATGTCATAGTTCAAAGTCCACTTCCGGTCTAAAGTGACAATTTGAATTTCAATTGATTTTTTATTCAATTTTTATCAAAGGACCATGACTCTGTGAAAGTCAATTGACCGTAACAAAAATATGCACAAATTCACTCGAAGTTTCGTGTATCTATAAAAATTAAATCAAATCTATCTAGAAGTTAATTAAGAAAATGGGGATAAAAATTATCATCGATGAGTTATAACTCTGTATAAAGTCTATACACTGTAATCCAAATAGATTATGCTACACTAGTAATCGAGAAACTGAGCGTAGAAGAAAAAGTTGCAGCTGACGGACGGACGAACCAACAGATGGACTGACAAACAAGCAGACTGTTATAAACCACATACAAAAATTAACCAATCGCGGCTGTCAGCCAAATAATTAGTCGACCAATGATTGTTTTTTCATTTAGACTTGAAGTTAACCCTTGTCTTGCTGTATAAAATCCCTTATGGAATTGAATTAAAATCAAAGGGTTGAGGGCACTGATAGTACTTGTTATTCAATAATCAATATTTCTTTTTTAAACCAATGTCATTACTTTTCTGGCAAGACAGGTACAAGCAGGAGGTGTAGACCAAGATCAGACTGCACATATGTGCAGGCTGATCTTTGTCTATACCTCCTGCTCAAACCGGAATATTCCGGATTCAGCATGACAAGGGTTAACTTTGAAGTGAAACATTGGCAGCCATCCATGTGATGAAGTTTAATTGGTTAGACGACGTAACTACACCTTATCTAAGCTGTAGTTACGATGTTTCGGTCACCACCAACAATTCTACCTTTTAGCTATAAGCTACTGGCCATACATCTTGTAAAGTAACTCTGTATAAATTAGAAATTTCTGCCGGGATCAATTGGCGTGGCCAATGTAGTGAGTGTGCGAGGGACAGTTGAAAATTCAACAAAATCAACATATGGGTGAGAGACATTGACGCATGTTATGACCTTTTCTTGGAGAACAAGACTAATTCTTAAGCTTGTTACCATTGGCGCATATCAAGCGACGCCCGAAAATAGTTTGCTGGCGACCTAAACCCAAGCTTTAATGAGTTGTAGTTGAGGCGTTTGCGTCGCCAAGCCGTCAAGAATGCTTAACATTATTGTCGGCCAATGTCCGAGCTCAAAGCTCCCTTCCAATCAAAATGAATGATTTGATAAGTCGATCGATCTTTTGATTGACAGTCGCGATCTGTCAGCTAACCTCGTCAATTTTGACTAATCACAGGCAACGCATATTCACTCCGACAGAAAGTTCAAGTGAGATATTCAACAGCGTTAACCAATTACCAGACCATAACGTTATGGACTAATCTAAGTTCAAAGAAGTTGCAGACAACTATTGTAAGTTGATGAAATCTTCAAAATCGTTGTCTTTTAGGGTAGAAAACATTGTGGATAATGAAGAAATTGCTTGTAACAAGCAATTTCTTCATTCTCCACAATGTTTTTCAAAGCTTTCATATTGAGGGGCGTTTAAAAGCGTTATTATTAATTTGCCAAATTTATAGTCAGTAACATGTTACAAGAAAGTAAAATAGATGGTTGGCGGCTTTAACGTCGTAACTACAGCTTGAATAAGCTGTGGTTACGATGTCAAAGTCACCAAAATCAACAAAGATGCCAAGCATATATAGGTCTTTTCTGTTTTAAGTGAATGGTTTATTGTTTTCTATATATTGACCTCCGCTATCCGTCAATTAATTCAATGTCAAGAGCAGGTAGAGCAGAAGCGATACAACCTATGCTCTTTTATTGAATAGAGATCTTTTGAAAGGTCAAACAACTAATTAACGAAGCATTTATATGAAGATCCGAAAATCCGATTGAACCAACAATGGTTTGGTATTACAAAAAATAGCCAATGGTAGGTCAATGGTCATTTTCATTTTAACACTTGGAGAACTTGCCAAAAGTACGATTTTTTTTTCGATCCTGTTAAGCCAGTGCAATCTCAATAAGGTCTGTATCAAAGGAAACTTGACTGGTAACAAATTATCGGGTAGTGAAACGAAGCAACTACAGATCTCAATCCACATTTAGGTCGCCCGTCTACGGGATACTGCAAAGATTGTCGTGGGACATACTTTACATGTATATTTGTTACTAAGCAATTCCTATTAAAAGATATTGTTCTTTGTGTCTCTATATAAAATAAAATCTATTACTTATACTGTGTTTTCGTTTGGCAACGAGGATTAAGATCATTTAACCAATTACCAGACGGCAAAATTTTAGACTGGTCCAATTTTGAAAGGAGGTGCAGACAATAATTTAAAGCTTATGAAATTTGCTATTTTTTCAACTCTCTTGATAAAGGACATTGTGAACAATGAAGAAATTGCTTGTAACAGGCAATTTCTTCATTTTCCACAATGTTTTCTAAAGCCCTTTTTCTTGGGGGCGTCACTGATTGGGAATGGGTTAAACGTTTTAAACTGTTATGTCTTATCAAATAAAGAAATATTTCTCTCAGTCTTCTTCTTGTTTTGAACAACCTTTGACGCAAACACTAAAAAGTGACTAACATCATAATTGACGTGTATCTTGTAGGATATGGCGTTATTAGATAATATTAGGTTGATCGGTAAATATTTATATTTCACACTCTAACAACATTTCTGCGCAACGTAACCCATCGATATTTTCTTTTTGTGTATGTGTGGACTATTACCTCATTTATTGAGCAATATGTATGACCTCTAGAGCATATGTAAGGTTTTTCTAAGATTTGGCAAAATTGCCAAGTTTTTTTTTAATCCCAAGTGACCTAATCTCGATACAAAAAAAAAAAAAAAAAAAAAATCCACCCAACAAATTTTTAGACTGGTCAGAATTGAAAGAAGCTGCTGACTATAATTTCAAGTTGATTGAAATTCATCTTTTTTCATCTACTTGGATAGAAAAATATTATGGATAAAAAGGAATTGCAGGATTCAAGCAATTTCTTCATTTTACACAATGTTTATTTTTCTAAATCTTTTTCCTTGGTGGGCGTATAAGGGAGGGATCGTGTGATCGTATGCAAGGTTACCATTCTAACCACATCACAAAAACACAAAGGCTCATCTGGAGCACATTATGCCCAGGTGAGCTTTAAAACGAGATGTTTTCAAGTGAAAAGTGTTGCAGCTCCTGAAACTCTGGAATTGGAGATTTTACCAAGTTATAGTGGCCATGAGGCCTATATTAAATAATTCAAATATTCATTAAGTGATCGTATAAATAACTCAACGTGGCAATTCTTTAAGTATTTTAGTTGTTTTATTTTTGATTATTTTTTATAGGTCATATTCATTTAATTTCACGTTTTCTATTGAAACATCGCCACCATCAGAAAGATTGTTTATTTCTAATTGCCTTTTTGACTTGTGCTGAAAATGGTTGATAGAACAAGTAAACAATATATTAATATATTTATGGCATATCCTAAGACCTGAAAGTGAACTAAACCAACTGGTTTTTTAATGTTATATGGTCGATTTTACACTAGTGAAATAGTTATGCAAATGAGCTAAATCTTATGATAACGCCTTATCGTTACCGTGAAAATGACATTGTCATGACGTCATTTAACAAATGACATGTTGTTGTAAAATGACGTGATATGTTTTGAGGAATACCTTTTACCAATAAAGTTCGGGATATACCAAGCTTATCAAAATCGCCATCAATCGTTATAATATAACTAAAGATAACTCGTTTAATAAATTCGGAATTTAACCACTCAATCAATGTTCCCTATGAACATGTTAGTCTGCCTCCCTTAAATCCTACGATGACTCCTGATGGCATTTTTTTGTTAATGCTCGGCATCCATGCTAGAATTGTTCCTTAGACTATTACAAACAAGATAGGGGTGGATGCCCAGCTTGATTTTTGATTTAAGGTCACAGTGAGGTCAAAGAGTTCAAAAATCAAGAAGAAAAGGCTTGTAGCTACATTATCCACAATGTTTTCTATAAAAAAAGACCAAGATTTTAAAGGTCTCGTAAACTTACAATTGTCGTCTGCTACTTCTTTGAATTTGGCCTGGACTAAAATTTTATCGTGTTGGAATGGGTTATAAGCTCGTGTCACGCACATCAAAATTAGAATTTTCAAGCATAACATTCTCCTTTTGATCAACAGTAATACGTGAACTCCTTTTAGGATCTTGAAAACAGAGAATAACAGCTTCTACAGTAAGAAATCAATGACCTCGATGATTATTTGACCCTCAACTCGGCAAATTCTGTAACGATCATACTAAACTCATGTAGATTTTCACTTCATGTTTATGAGTATACGTGAAAATTTTTTGAAATGCGCGGAAACTTGTTTCAGAGGGAACGATTTGAAATACCGGTTTAGACTTGTGAAAAAAGAATATTTAAAGCGTTGTGAGTAAAATTCAAAATAAAAAAAGACATTAACGTTATTTTAACGTTATTGTTTGAACATGGTAGTTTTGCCCTTTTCCTAAAAATTCCTATTATGATGAAGATAGTATCAAATCATCTTCGGCGCCCTGTAGTCGCGCGATTTCCTTATTAGTTATTCGGCTTTAGAACCGTAAAAAATCTTAAGTAAAAAGGACCAAGCTGAAAGCTAGAAGACACTTGTTAAAAGTTTGATGTGTTATTATTGATTTAAACTTGTAAATTACGACATTATAACGCGCAATGATTAAGTAAATATGTAGAAACCGGAAGTTAATATGTTTACATTCTTATTTTTAAAATCTTCTACTTTCGTTTTGCATCTATTTGATTTTTTTGAGTAAAAGCTGTAAATCCCACAACAATCGCGTTTGCTTGATGCCTACGACCCCCCTAAATCGCTCTAGAATGTTTTAAAGCACTGGGCGGCGTGATTATTGTAAAAATGCATTTACGACCTGAGCCATATTTGTAAACATTGCCTATCTATGGTCACATGACTACCACATCTCACTTGAGAACGCGTGATAACCAAACACGGGACGGCGAATCACACACACACACACAAAAAACCAAATTACTGCGCTGATTAATGCCTTATTTTTCAATAATTTAAAGCAAACTAAAGCATGTTTAGAAGTCTCTAAACGATTTTTGTATCACCCTTTATATGTGCCATTTTATTGTCTTTGGCTACAAATAACTGATTGTCCGTGGCAAGTTGAGAAGAGAAGTAAACCGAGGTGTATCCATATCTAAGAGATCACGTGATATGTGTTATCAAAAAACCCGAAATGAAATTGTCTTTTGTTCATTTTGCGGATTTGTTAAATCTAAGTTGGAATTGCTCCGTATTCCAACCTAATCAGCAGGATATAATGACGAATTGTATAATCAGGTCTCAGTAACACATTTTACACGAAAAACATAACTGTTTGCAACATATTTATCACCTTATCAGAATATAATTTTTTTTTCACTTCCAGAAAGTGAGATGGTTTGTAATGTAGAAAGAGTGCACGTCGCCTAGCATCCGGTAAACAAATACATCCAAATTGTCGCTTTTTAGCTCTGTATTTACTGGTACAGAGGCTAGCAGTGTGCACAGGGTAATTAAATAAGTGTCATTTTCCTTTATAGAGGCTAATAACAAAACTATTGAACAGAAGTCTAGAACTCTTCTCAATCAATTCCCACTTAGTGACGCTTTTAGACGTCCCCCATGAAGTTTTGGAAGACATTGTGGAAAATGAAGAAATTGCTTGTCACAAGCAAATTCTTCATTTTCCACAATGTTTTCTACCCAAAAATTTTGTTTGTTTGTTTGAATGGGGTTTTACGCTTCTTTCAACAATCTTTCAGTTATATCGCGGCGGCTGGAGCACCTAACATTGGAATCCTGGTATTTCTCACACCAGTACTATACCATTACATCCTTTCCCAGCCTCGAGCTGCTATCCCACATAGGTCTACGATTATCGACCCATTGGTGAGAGACAAATAGTTGGAAGGATGAGTGCCGCCGTCTTGGATCAAACCCGGAGCCTCTAGATTGACAGTCGGACGAGCTACCAACTGCGCTATGACGGCGGCTTACCAAGAAATTTGAAAGAATCCAAAATTTCATAAAATTTAGACAGTCCTCTGCAACTTCTTTCAATGAGGACCAGTCTGAAATAATGCCGTCTGGTAATGGTTGATATTAAAAGAATTCAAAACCTGTGTTGATACAAATTTCAAAGCTCAAACGCAATAAAAAAAAAAAAAAGAGATCACCCGTTTCTAAAGAATTCCTGTTTCGGGGCAAGGTGTTTCACAAACACATCTTGTTTTTCTGTGTTTTAGGGAAAAGGGTTAAAATTTTGACCTTAACCTTGATGAAGTGACCTTCCCCAGTTGCACCTTGTTGAGACCTATCTACATACCAAATATTAGCATTGTGACTTAATTGGGGTTGAAGTTATAGGAAAATGTTTAGTTGGCAGGTTAAGTTTTTGAGTAACGTTTTAGGGAATAGGGTTAATATTTTGACCTTGACCTTGATGAAATGACCTTCCCCAGTTGCGCCTTGTTGAGACCTATCGACATACCAAATATTAACATTGTTAGCAGGGTTGAAGTTATAGGAAATGTTTAGCTTGCAGGTTAAGTTTTGCAGACATACAGACAGACGGACAACGGTAAAACATTATGCCCCCGATCTATCGATGTGAGGGCAAAAAAAGTCGTCTTTTCAATAAAGTAATGTCTCTAATGCAGTTTTCAGAAAATTTAGCACAATTAGAATTAGTAATACAGCATGTATAGCAATTGAAAATATCACAATGACGATTATAATATGAAAGCACACCTATTTGACCTTTGACCTTGTTGTGGCCTTAATTCTAGGTTTCAGACTGGGCATCCACCCTGGAAGGTTTTGTCATATCCTAAAGAATATTACTATTATGGATGCCGAGCATTAACAAAGAATGCCATCAAAACAATTTTCTAGAGCTAATACGAATTATAGTCGGTAAACTATGTTACTGGGAAAGCAAAAAGGTACCAGCTTGAAAATCTGTAAATCAAATATTTGAAAACAAACAAACAAACAAACAAAAACAAAACAAAACAAAAAACCCGACACATATCAAACAGTATTTGCCGATTAATCACAATAGGCCAATCGCTGCTGTCAGTCATATAATCGTACGAATTCATTCATTTTGGTAGGAAGTGAACTTTGAACTCCGGTATTGGTAGACATTAACTAAATCACTTTCGTTGGTTAGGCGACTTAAACTGTATTAAATATGTAGTTACGACGTTTATGTCGCCAACCAACGATTGTTATTGCATATAACTATCAAAAGATATCGAAAAATAACACAGTTTGATATGAATGCGGAACTTCCTGTAGGAGCTGGGCAGTAAAAAGGGTCGGATTTGTTTAGCTTGTCTGGAAAAAAATCTATAATATGACCTAAGGCCCGGGAGAGAAATAAATCCATTGAATAGTTTTGATTTTACACGGGTAATATAACACTAGTGTAATAACTATTCTAATGAATTCGACCAAAATGACGTCATAGAGCAAGTAATTTCATAAACGGTAATATGATTCGCGGAATATCATATATGAAAAGCTTAGATCATACTATAAATAGATTATCAAATTCGTCTTCATAAAATCACGAATTAATTAACTTCGTTATCAAAAACACTTCGTAATCTAAAACAGATAAAAACTCGGCAGAGCCTCGTTTTATCTGTTTATATAGATGACTCGTTTGAATAAACTGGTATTCCATGACTGTTCATTCAATATCTTCTATTCATGTTTTGTTGTATCTTCTTGCAAATGCTTAAGTTCACGCATGAGAAAATTTATAGCTTAAAAGCCTAGTTTAATCCTTCTTTATTTGACCCCCCAATGAGATATATAATTAATCACCCACGGTGTGATTTGGTGCACAGGTTTCTAATTTAAGTCAACATATTTGTGAAATACCGAAAAAATAAGACATACTATCAGACTGATCTGGTAACGAAGTTGGACCCACGGCAGCTATGGGAATATTCGGGATCAGGTCCAAAGTATTTCCGGGATCAACGATTGAAACTGGTGGTACTTCATTAACTAAAATAAATAGATGATACATGGATCCAGTTATGAACGTCATCAAATTGACAATATGACAATATGAATGATCATATAATAATTTGTATTGGATCCTAAGAGCTGAATGAGTGAAGTTTGGCCGATTTGAGCCACTTGAACTACATTGAATTACCTCCCGATGTCAAAATAAAAAAGGTAGAGAAAATACAAAGAATGTTATTCTAGTTTATTAAAAACAAGTATGTTAATAAAATCAAACTAATAAGATTCGTCATAATTTAGAACAGCCAATAAACTCTTGAAATAGTTTCAACGATGTAAATGTAGTTGATGAATGTTTAGAACGGTTGGACGGAGTTACTTGAATGAAACCCCCAAAACTCTTCACTCTTTAATAGAATTATGGTACCCTCCTTAGGTGTAAAGTTGCTGTAGCAGAAGAGATAAAGAGAAAAAAAATCGACGCTGGTTAGAATGTATTCAGAGATAATAAGTTGTTTAAGGGTACACTGTGCAACATTGAGGATGCATTTTTTCTTTCTAGGCCAAGGTTCCTGTCGAATTGGCCTTTTTAACATTACAAATTAGTAAATAAACCCCACTATGAAATATTACACGTTCGTGGTTAATCTAATATAATACCATTTCAAGAGCGTATAATTAGTAAGATGTGATCTTGCAGTGAAAAACGATTAACCCTTTCCCGTTTTTCAGAACTTAAGTCTTGTTCAACATGAAAGAAAGTGCTAAAACTAAAAGTGAGTGCAATTTGAAAAGTAACCAATCTACATGGTTGAAAGTATTGTGGGAAAAGAAGAGAATGCTTGTTACAAGCAATTTCCTATTTTTTCCACAATTTGTATAAAATCACAGGGACATAAAACCAGGAATTGAACAGGAAAGGGTTAATGAAGGATGATTAATGTTGAATGATTATTCTATATTCAGAAAATAACTGCAAAGAGCGTAACGTCGGCGGGCGAAATAAATGTCGTAATAACAGCCATGATAAAGTTGTATTTACGACAATTTGCACGTCCTCGACGCTAATGTTTTGCCTCTGTCTCCTCGGGATGCGAGGTTCTCGCAGTCGAATCAAAGACATCTTTAAATTTAAAGAAAAAAAAAACAATTTAATGCTCATTGGCTTAGCCGACTGACCTCGACAGAAAGTTTTTAGATATAAAACGGCCTTATTTTGCAAATGTTTGGTTGGTAATCTCTAACGTCGTAACTATAGCTTCAATAAGCTGTATTGATGGTTACGACGTTTAAGTCGCCAAAGCTACAAAAATGTTCACAATCAATGTTGGACATCAAATTTTATTTACGGTCTAAACGAATGATTTTATTGGTCAGTCTATTTTCTATCGAAAGCGCGATCATCCTAGGTACTGGTCATGACTACCTACCTGTGACTGCAACAGTAACATCTGGAGGTAGATCTGATGAGAATTCTCCCAAAAAATGTACAGTGAGTGTATCTCCACCAGTAACGTCGCCATTGTAGACCTGGTTCGTCACAGTAAAGGTTGTATCGTCTGTGTTGTCAGTTATGATTCCTGTAAACACCTTAAAGACACAATAAATTATAGACATGGTTAGCCACAGTGAATGTTTTGTCGTCTGTGTTGTCATTTATGATTCCCGTAATAGGTGCGGTTCGCCCAAATGTTGACATGAGATCAAACGATTAACCAATTTGTTGCAAAATCGATCCCTCGATTAGAGATAAATGAATTTGAAACAACGAGAATCATCCGCGTTAAAACATTCCAATACAATTTCGGTTTTTATGCCCCAGAAGATAAAAAGCTTTGGAAAGCTTTGTTGAAATGAGGGTACATGTTGTTACAAGCAATTTCTTTACTATCCACAATATTTTCTATCCCAAATTACAGATAGATTTAACACTACAACTGCCCTGAGCTTGGTTCCGAATAACCAACAAGCAATTTCTTCTTTTTCGAAAATATTTCCTACCCTAATGAATGATTATTTTCAAATTAAATACACTCTAAATTTTCGTCTCCAAACCTTTGAATTTGGGCAGTTCTTAAATTTTGCAAAACAGGAAAGAGTTAAATATTAGTCGTTTTGTAATAAGTTAGCAAACTTACTTGAAGTGTATCTAGAGCTGAGGTGAATGTCAGTGTGGCCGTCCATCCATCAATATCGTTGGTCGGGGCGACATCAAATGTACCTTGAAAACCTCCTTTCCAGTAATTAAAATATGGATGTTGGGCTAAACAGCCCGACACATGTACAAACAGGATTGCTGACAAAAGAGACCTGGAAAACAAGCAGTTTATACCGTGTATGTTATTAGGTATACGGTTTCTTGCCGGGGTATATGACGGTTTGTTCCCCGCTAGAGAAAACGGTGTCACCCGAGCCGCAGGTGAAGGTTGACATCGTTTTCTCCCGCAGGGAATAAACCACTGTCATGTATCCCAGCACGAAAACGTATAACATTTTATTATACTGCAAAGTTTGAAACTATTTTTTCATCGCGTGACCCGTATAGGGCTTCCATACTAATTCATCCTGGGGCGCCTAGTGACTTCGTGTGTTCCACGAAATTTGTTGACAGTGTTGGGAATGAAGAAAGCGTGGACTCAAGAAAGGTAATCTTTTTTATTTTTGTTGAAAAGTTGAGTGAACTTCAGGACTTATTTAAATTATGTATTAAAGTATGTGTCTATTTATTAGATCAACGGGGCTGTAGAGTCAAATTGGAGATCACCACTCCCTGACTTCATGGGCGAACATCCAATGCACTTTAGTTAGAGGCCTGGATTTAAATCCTAGCAGAGAAGGTCTTACACGTTTGACGGTCAACCTGATTTACATAATGACGACAATTTCGATTTATAGATATGACTGGATTTTGACAGCGTTCCCCTGTAATCTGCAAAGTTTGTAATCAAAGTACGATCCTTGTGACATCGAACCTTCAATTATTACACTTACACTACAATCATGTAATAAACGCATATTAGGAAAAGTATAATACAGGATATGTCCCTTATTGAAAAAAAAACCGACAAACTTTTTTAATACAAAGTTTAAAAGACCTGTCAAGGATTACTCGCTTTACTGTGTAAAACTGACGAAGCGAGAGTCGATTGGCCGCCATAAAAAGTTTTGGTCAAATCGCCGCCGTGGCTCTTTCGGTAAAATACTTGATTTCTTACCTTAGTGCAGTGCACATGTTTGAACTCATGTATTCATTAGCCAATCAAATTGCGACAATTTCTTTGTAGAAGTATAAGTTCGTTTCTTTATCCTCACTACCGAAGCATTTGTCCGTATCGACGACGCCCCCTAGAAGACATCTTCGCTATCAAAGGGTGACGCCAGGTACGTGTCTATTCATGTGAATAGACACGCAGTGGGTGACACCCTTTGCTAGCGAAAATGCCAGAAGACGGTTAATTGTCGCTAATTAGCTGTCACTGGGGTATAGTTAAAGGGTACAAATGGAAACTACTGCGATCTTCGCCTGGTTCTATAACGTGCTCGATGTTAAGCACTGTCACATAGAACGTCAGTTTAATGTCTCGTCAGAAAGACAATGTTGTTGAAAGACGGGTCAGACCGGATTTCCAAAGGATACATATATTACTTAAGGCGATGCGGATTTATACATAAGTGTGAATAGTTTTTTTTTTTCTTTTTGTTTCAAACCTCAATGAAAACAGAAAGTATTCTTTTCATTTCTCATAATTTAATGACATCAAGCGAAAAAACAAATATTTTCCTTTTTTTCATTTTTATGCAACTACATCTTGTGATGAAGTAGACAAAATAGCTGCGTGCTCAAAAATGTGTACATGGAGGTATGATTTTTTTTTGCCAATCAGAACGCTCGTTTTCGGTAGACCAAACTAAAGAGAAAGTATTTAATTTTAATTAACGATCCATTGAAAAACGATGAAAACGAAAATTGGCCGAGTCCTGAACACGACAGAATTTCTCAGACGCTTTTTTGCCCTACGTTCTTCTGGAAATGAGTATGTCCACGTAAAGCGTGTACAAAGCATGTGTGGATCGCGTTCTCTTTCAAAGAATAAATCTTTCGTTAATACCGGCAGTGAACTTTGGACTCAGACATTTTTGTGAAGAATTTTTGTTGAACTGGTGATTTGAACGTCGTAACACAGCCTTTTCGAGCTGCAGCCATGACGTTAAGGCAGCTAACCGACCATGATCTTTTTGTCACATGTAATTGGCCATAAATTTTTCAAAATAACATCGTAAATGGAAATAGTACTTCCTGTTGGAGATCAGTGGTATTGGCAAGTGATCCACCAATCACATAGTCCTTTATTCATATAACAAGTACGAGTTCCTGAAAACCTGTTGTGTTAGCTGACCATTCGCTGGCCTCGAACACTGACTCCCTAGGCCCCACCCATTAAATCCGAAAGGAAGTTCGACTTCGATTTTATCGGCCTTATTTTGCAAAGTTTGTGGCCAGTAGTATGTAACAAAAATGTAAAATGGTTGGTTGGTGACCTAAACGTCGTAACTACAGCTTTAATAAACTGTAGTTATGGCGTTTAAGTCGCCAAACCAACAAAAAAAGATTAACAGAAATGGCGGCTAGTGTAGGATTTGAAAGTACAGGTCCGGGTTGAATAAATACATTGTAATTTGATTGGTCAGATTATTTCTTGATTTACAGCCGCGGTTGGTAAATTGCTGTGAATTCTAGCATATAAAAGAGACGAAAATTGACAAAAATCGCTAACCCCGCCCGAACTGAGCTCCACAGGGAGTTCAACTTCGACATGAAACGGCTTTATTTTTCAAAATCAATGTCCAGTACCGTGTAACTAAAAGAGAAATGGTCGGTTGGCGACATAAATGTTGAATAAGCTGTAGTTATGACGTTATGACGCCAAACAAACAAAAATACTTCACGTTATGGTCGACCGATGTCCTAATTTATATGTCATTTCCTTTATAAAAGGATTTGGTTGGTCGATTGGTTCTTTGATAACCATCGCGATCGGTCAATTATATAAAATGAGTTTCTGAAACTGCTTTATGCTGATTTTATCAGCACATAAAAAAGAAGACAATTCAACCATTTGACAAATCACAGCTGTTATCCAAAGAACCAGGCGACTTATCAATTAAGACAATTAGGCATTGTAGTAAATTTTGAAATCCGAAATAGGCCGACATTTTGAGAAAAACCATTGTTAAATGTCGTAACTACAGCTTTTTCTAACTGTAGTTTCGACGTTTAGGTCGTCAACAAACCTTTTTATTTTTATTATTACATGTTACTTGCCATAAATTTTGCAACATAATACCGTTTAGTATTGAAATGGAACTTCCTGTCGGAGTCAGTGGGCGGGGCCAGCGATTCCTTAATTACAAGACGACAAATTTTTAGACTTGTCCATGTTCAAAATGTAAGACAGCGATTTGAAGATGGCAAGATTTCATGAATCTTCCGTGTATCAATAAAGAAAACTTAGAAGCAATGAAGAAATTGTTTTGTACACGCGATTCATTTATTTCACAGAATGATTTCCCGTCCCAAGATTTATTTATTTTTTTTTTCAGATTGTCATAAAAATGGAACTGCTTGGGAATTTGTAATAATCAGTTGCATCTAGGAAATTTAAAGCTGGTGAATTTTTTTAACAAACTTGAATATTAGGGTAGATTGATTAATTGAAGGGGTTTTTACGCCACCCTTAACAGGATTTCGGTCATATCATGGCGGCTGGAGCACCTAACAATGGATTCCTGGTATTACTCACACCAGTACTTCCACTACATCATTTCCTAGCCTCAAGCTGCTATCCCACTTATGTTAACGATTATCGACCAATTGGTAAGAGACAAATGTCGGAAAGGATATGTGTCGTCCCCGGGGATCGAACCCATGACATCCCATAGTTTAAAAGGCATTGTTTAAAATGAAGAAATTGGAGCAAATAACCAATCGCGGCTTTCAATCGACCAATCGAATCCTTCATTGATCGGAAGTGAAATTTGAACTCCGAAATCGGCCGATATTTCGGTCAAGTATTTTGTTTATTTGGCGACTTAAACATCGTAACTACAGCTTATTCAAGCTGAAGTTACGTAGTTGAGGTAGCCAGCCAATTCTGGTCCAAATGTAGAACTTGATTTTTATAGACAGCTGGATTGCTCGGGATGATTTAGAGTACATAAAAACTTTAGTCATATAGAAAATTATCTTCGCTTTTTTGAAGCTAAATCGCTTATTTGCACTTGACCTTGAAAACATTTAAAACTGAGTTCAGTTGCTTCTTTCTTTCTTTTCTTTCTTTCTTTCTTTCTTCTGTAAAGGTCTTTATATTAATGGCCATGGAAACATCATACAAATATGTTGTATCTTAACCAGCAGGATAATTTAGACTGGACCATAATGAAAGGAGTTTCAGACGACAATTTCAAGTATATGAAGCTTAAATCACTCTAAAACTTTTTGGATAGACAACATTGTGGTAAAGTGAAGAAATTGCCTGTTCCAGGCAATTTCTTCGTTTTTTCCAAAATGTTTTCCTTATTGTTTTTCTTTAGGTGCATCAAAAGTGTCAGTGTGTGGGTATGGGTTAATAAATAATTTTGATTTCCAAACTCGACTTTGAATCCTTGCATGAGACAGTATTTGATATTTAACTTTTTAATAGCACCGAAAGAAGGTAATATATTTTTTTCGTTAATGGTTTCTTGTACTCACACACACTAACTTGAATATGTCCTACATTTTGCCAGAACTATTCTTTTTTTCCGAAACTCATTTTTGCCAATTCCTAGGAAGGATATTCACTAAAAAATATTTTCTATTAGCCACGAATACACAATTCTAAGATACTTACCAAGCCATTTTCACACAAGTGTTCGGGTTATCACAGCGGTTACGTTCTACTTGAACCTTTGACTTTCTCAACCTTTTACCGTCGAATGACGTAGTGTTTATGGCCATTTCAAAATCATAGCGATCATTGAAATAAATGGCTCGTGAATAGCCATACCTCATTTTCACTGGCGCTTCGTTTACTTTATCAGATGTTTACTTTTTTATTTACACAGATTGAATCTTTACCTCTGTAACATCTTTCTATTTGGCTAGTCTTAAATCATCTGATAAAAACGTTTTATAACGATATCATTAAAACGTAGCTTTTTTCACTTTGTCCAACTGCGATCATTATTAAGTACACCATGGAAACGATCGCTTGCACTTCTTTTGTATACGAAATGAATTGAATATAAATTTAAGTACCACTTGCCTTTGCCATGGCGTTTAAATAAATTAATTAATGCCTGAGTTCAAAGTTCACTTCCGGTCTAAATGAATGATTTGATAGGTCGACCAAACTGTTGATTGACAGCAGTGATCCGCCGTTCAATCAGCAGTGCTCTCATTCTGGACACAATTCCAGATTTTATTTTCAGGAAGTTTTCACTCAAAAGTTTTTTTTCATATACCCCACCGCTACCCCTATATCATAGAAATAATAGAAATAACTTCAATATCTTTTAATAAATAGAGCCTGAGGTACATTCTCTCCTGTAAAGATCCCTAATTCAAAGTCTGTTCACAGCAAACAAGTTGGAAGAAGAAGAAAATGTTTCTTGCATTCCCATTGCCCACGATATTTCCTCTTTATAAGCCTTTTCCTTTGCCGAACTAGATTAGACACGTTTGATTATTCTTATACGCAAAATATTAAAGATAGGGACAAATCGTTTATTTTCGTAATAGTAAAACGACTAAATTCCGATGAATTAGGGGTACGACGAAACGAAAAGGTCTGGGAAAAACTCAAACCCAAGAGTCTGTACAATGTATATATAGACACTTAGTTAACCCTCGAAACCGTCTCTGAGTACATATCGCGACCGGAAGATCAATGATGTGATAGCAAACTTATTTTATAAACCCTTGTCATGTTGAACCCGGAATATTCCTGTTCTGAAAGGAGGTACAGACAAAGATCAGCCTGCATATACGTGCAGTCTGATATTAGTCTACACCACCTGTCTGTTCTTTTCAAGTTAGAGTTGTACCAGTACTTTCACCCCCTTAAGTTGATTTTAATGCCATTTTGGAAAAGGATTTTTATTCAGCATGACAAGGTTTAGAATTTTTTTTTTGATTTTGCTCGACAAGTTGACGTGCGTGGCATCATCCAAAAGGGAGAGTACTCTAGGAAACTGCCGAAAGGAATCGGGTAATATAGCGGCTTCTACGACGGATGTCTATCACTGCCTCGGTTCAACGGTTTTGAAGTGATTTAAAGACGTGCCTTATTTCAACAGGACATCCATAGGCGAAAATCATTTTGTGACCGTAAAAGCCGGCCACGTCTATTTTCTTGATAAGTTGATAAGTTACAGAAATGAGATACTTTAGATCAACGGAGAATGATACAGTGTACTTTAGAAGTCTTTCAGAACAAAGGCCAATGTCCATAAAAATTGGCATATCTTTAAGAAAACCTTATCAGAAACAATTGCATGATATTGTTTGAAATTGGATAACAAATCTAACATTGGACCGCGTTTAATCTTTTAAGGTTTACTTTAACGCGAAGTTTGCTTTTAGGAGAAAACGCACTAAAAGAAAAGTAAAAGGTTGAGTTGCATTGATCTTGAACAAATGATTCAAACTATTTGTTACTATAGGAAAAACGGAATTCAGGAAACTGAACAATTGCGGATGTCAATCAAATATACTTTCGACCAATGAAACATCATTTTGACCAGAAATGAATTTTGAACTCAGACATTTGGCGCCATTTCTTTATCCTTTTTGTTGAGTTGGCAGCTTAAACGCCGTAACTACAGCTTGTAAAAGCTGTAGTTACGACGTTTAGGTCGCCAACCAACCATTCTACCATTTTGTTAAATGCAACTTGCCATAGATTTTACAAAATAACGCCGTTCAACATCACAGCGAGACTTCCCGTCGGAGTTGATGGGCGTAGCAATTGGAGTAGTAGATGAGGACCGCGATTGGTAAACGATTTGAGAAACTCTTAACTGCTAAAGTTGCTGTCACACTACAGCGTATAGCACCATCGTACGCCGACGTATGAGAAATAGTGTACGTTGCATACGTTGGGCATAAATTTGCATATGTTATGAGTACGCTGTCATACGCTGACATACGTCGTCGTACTTCGAGTGTTTGCATGCACAAAATTTCCTACGTTTGCCGACGTATGGATAGTACGTTGCTCGTAAATTTCATGTACGTAACTTATAAGTAATGCATATGTCTATGTGCATTACATGTAAGTTACTAATACGTTCGCATAAGTTGCCATACGTGAAAGTCCGTTGGACGCTTTTGTAGCGTGTGCTTAGCGTGTGCACAACGTGTTTGTAATCTACAAGCAACGTACTCCCAAGTTATGCTCAATTTATGCCAAACGTACATCGACGTATTGAGCGTATGTCTGACGCACTGGGAGCGTACTCAGTGTACTTTGAACGCACGTAGAACGTACTGAACGTATTTGTAACTTACGGGTAGCGTATCTGCAAGCGTTCTGAGTTGGTCTTGTTCAAATTTGGTACACATGAGTAAATCATATCACTCAGATTGGTGAGAAATGTAAGACCATGGTAGACTTAGACGAGAATATCAGCTAGCCATATTGAATCACCAAAATAATGTGATTGAAGCTGTCTTGTACATGGCTGGTTAGATCCGAAGAAGAAGAGACCAGCGGCGCGGCCGTGGGATCTGGTTAAGACCATGGATTCAAAGGCTACGAGAATTTGGACTGTACGATCAGTTAATGGCGGAACTACGCAACGAACGTCTCGTGCGCTACAAGCACGCTGTGCAAAAGTTTCGCGATCGTTTGGCATACGTTCCTCATTAGTTCTTCATACGTTCCTCATAAGTTAAGAACGCTAGGCAAACGCTGGACGTACGCTGTTGTACGCTTTCATAAGTCATGTTACGCCAGAGGTAAGCAATGCATAAGTAGCTCATACATTGAACATGCGCTATTCATTCGCTCAGTGCGTTGCACGTACGCTTTGCATAAGTTCAAACAGAGGCTTTCTCTCATTTTTTGGTGACTTTTCTTCAGCCGATGACAACTTATGACAACGAAATGATTTCTTTTCATGTGTTCGGCATACGTTGGCTTATAGGTTATAGTGTGGCAGGGGCATTAATCTATTAATTAGTTAAAGCAATGTTCATACGTTGACAAAGGCTTTATACAAACAGACCATATCTAACGTTTATTTCTTTAGATTCCTTTCGAAAATATGTAAGGGGAACGTTTAGCCTTTTTTTTTTGTTTGTTTAATGGGTTTTTTAAATTGCCCGATCGTTGACCACGCCTTCTGACTCCGATAGGAAGTTTTAGTTAAAGGGCGTTATTTTTCACAATTTATGGCCAATTACATTCCGGTGTAAATGTTCGTTTCGATTGACCAATCCTATTTTGAAATGACAATCACGATCGGTAAAGAGATCTGTGATTCAAAACGATAACATAATGTAAGATCGGATTAAAGAGTTGTGAGGATGGGGATGGGTTATTTTGTACGTTAAACAGTTTCTTCGGTTAAACATGACAGTCCAGTAGTTAAGTTCTTTTCTTTACCCTTTCCCGTACAATCCCTTGTTTTTACATCCCTGTGATTTCATAATTGAGAAAACATTGTTACAACCAATTTCTACTTTTCCGCAATATTTTCTACCTTTTTGAGTGGTTATTTTTCAAATTAAAGCCACCTTAAATTCCCTGCAAAACCTTTGAATTTGGACAGGTCTAAAATAAAAAAAACAGGAAAGGGTTAAAGAATGACTTGTGCGTGACTTCGAGAAATACTTTTCCGGAGGATTAACAGAGATATCACAAGCACCGCTGGTAAGGTTTGAACGCATGGTGTTTTACGTCTTCCCAGTGGACAGCATTTCAAATTTTTATCATCTCCTCAATGATGCGTGTGTTAGGGGAAAAACATTATGCGAAAGGGGAAATATAGTCGTAAAGAGCAATTTCTGTTTTCTCATACCCTTTTCACGCCATGTTGCTTTTATTTTTCATAAAATAAAAACGTATGGGTGTGTGTATGTGTATATATGAGTGTACATGTACATGTATGCATGTCTGTATGTGTGTATGTATGAGTATAAATTACATATATGCATGTCTGTATATGTGTATGTATGTGTATAAATCCTTTTTGAAGATCAAAATTACCTCTTAGAAAGTTAGTCTGTATATGTGTATGTACGTGTATAAATTCTTTTTGAAGATCAAAATTACCTCTTAGAAAGTTTTACAAGTCCTCGCTTTTCTCCATCTTTTCACTCTCCATTTTTCAATCTCTTTCCTCCTTTTTACATGTTATTAACCGCCATTTTTCCGGGAAATGATACGCTTATATTTTGTAATACATTTGTAAGAAATGTATACTATGTTCATTACTGTACATCATAGACTGCCATGTCTTATTGTGAATAAAGATACATACTTTAACACTCCCAGAATTGTCGTCTGCAACTTGTTTCATTTTGAGCTTGTTTAAAATTTTATTTTCAGATGATGGGTAAAACAAAGCTAATCGAGATCCATATCATATAACCCTTTCCAGTTTTGCAAACTATTAGACCTGTCCAAATTCAAAGGTTTTGCAGACGAAAATTTTAAGTGAATTCAACTAGAAAAATAGCAATTCAATATGGTCGAAAATATTGTAGAAAAAGAAGAAATTGCTTGTTACTAGCAATTTCTTCTTTTTCTACAATGTTTTCTCAATTATAAAAACAAATTTTAGACCTGTCCTAATTCAAAGGTATTGCAGACGAAAATTGTAAGTAAATTTTCTACAATGTTTTCTCAATTATAAAATCACAGGGACGTAAAATCCAGGGGTTGACCAGGCAAGGGCTAATAAACCATCTTGTTTTGTATCTATTTACCCATTTGGTGACCGAAAACATCGTTTATCGGTTACATTAAAATCTGTTTCTGTATTGATCCCTCCATTTTAAAGAAAGGTATCGATGGCTTTGTTTGTTTTGATTTTTCATATCACAGATTTTATTTAACTTTATTTCTTCTAAAACAATATGCTGTAAAGTAGTTTCGGGAAAATAAGAGGACGTTTATCAAAATGAGCCAGGGTATTTCCAACGTAGCCCATGTCGGCTTTTAATGTTCTTATGATTACGCAGACACAGTTGAAGTGAATATTCGGACGTATAACGTGTAAATAATGGGGCGTATAACGGTTGGAATCACACTCGCTCAAACCTACGTCATCATAACGCGGTCTATACAGGTGTACAAGGGTTGTTTGATTAAAAAGACGGTGGCCTAAGGCAGTGAGAAATGGCTTAACGGCTCTATGGCTCTTGTAAGAACAGACAAGGAATTTCATACAAAAAGGATTTCTGAATAATCCGTTTGAATTGTTCACAAACTTGGCTTAACAAATCCAGAATAAGCCAAAAACCCGCCATGAAAATCTTTGTCGAACAGAAAACGAAGATGAATTTCTAAATTATTTTATGGTGGCATCATAAGATAATTCTGAAATTTATTTTCGTTTCGACAGAGCTTTCAATAGCGGACTCGTGATCGCTCTGAAATTATTGATATAGGGATCTGTAAACAATTGTAATGAAATTTTAGGATTCCGCTTGATGCAAATTTTCCCCTATGATAGCCTAGAGCCTTTGACCTAAATATTTTATTTTATTTTTCAACGTCGTCTCCTTGAGAGCTGACTCACATTATCCAACGATTTTGAAAAATTTGGATACCTTCCAAATGTAGAAGGTAGCATCAATAGCTTGTTTGACTTCATCACCACTGCGAAAATAGCAATCGCCGTGTTCTCTTTCTTCCCTTGGGAGTAGGGTCAGAGGGTGCTAAATCAGGTGAATAAGATGGATGCTCAATCAGTTGGAAACAGCAGTCACGGTAATAGGGAACCTGTGTGCTGAAGCATTGTCCTGATGGAAGGGCATTTCTACGCAGTATCTCCATGAAATACAGAGTTTTCCGTGCCGTATTTCCATGGTTTTTACAAAGATGCCACATGATGTCAGGATAATTGATCACATTTATAGCTGATCATCTTCAATAAAACCCAACATCAGCACACCTTTTTCATCCCAAGAAACTATGTTCGTCAAATATTTTGACCAGCCTTAGAATTTTGTCGGCTGGTAATATATAAATAAATGGAAACGTAACGGAGTATTTGGACAAATTTCGGACATGGATCAAATATTATATCCAAAATCAAAAAGTCTTTTACTAGTTGAAGTTTTTGTAACCTTTTTATACTTTTCATAAAATGTGTATGTTGACCCAATTTTAGCAAGAAACGACAGGTTTTATAAACATATATTTATTCTTGTACGCAAACAAAGTATTCTGAATATATTGGTCTCAACATTTTGCTGCAGGTGCCTGTGGAAGCTCATTGTTCTCCGCGAAATGTAGTAGACCTGAAACACAGTAACATTGGAATTGAACAGACATAAAATGCATATCATTTTATTTATTTCTACACCTTTATCTGATCTAGGTAAAGCATAACACGAATATTTCATGAATTTAAACAACATTGTTTATATTTTCCATTAGAACGTGTGACAAGTAATTCAAGTGTAATGTAATTGACCGATTTACTTCTTTGGCCCTGCCCATTGAGTAAACTTTAGTTACGACGTTTAAGTCACTAAACCAACAAGAATGTTTAACAAAAATGGCGGTAAATGTCGGAGTTCAAAACTCATATCTGGTCCCAAAGAATGACTTCATTGGCCGACTGGTTATTTGACTGACAGTCGAGATTGGTCAATTGTGGAGCAAAACGAGTGTGTACCTTGCAAGACATATTTCATTCAATGTGAGAAATTAGTTCTTTCTGCATTTTCTCAATAAATGTTTTTCAAGTCTGTGTTTGACTTTGACATAGTTTAGAAACGGCCAGGGTTTACATAAAAATGACCGACACAGCTGTTAATCAAAGAAACAATCGACCAACCAGATCATTGATTTAGACGAGAAGTTGAATTCAAACTCACACATTGGCCGACTTTTATGTGCAGCAAATATGTTGGTTTGGCACATCGTGGCTACACCTTTATCAAGCTTGTAACAGGCAACCTTTATTTCTCATAATGTTTCTCTAATTCTTAAGAGAGGCATAAAAAGCGTGATTGTGTGGGAATGTGTTAAAGTTATACCATATTCACAAACATTATGTTTCATGATTTTTCTTAACTTAGTTCCACACAATGACGCTTTTTGATGCCTCTCAAGAAAAGAAATGGGAAAACATTGTGTAAAATGGAAAAAATGCTTGTAACAAGCAATTTCTTGATTTTACACATGTTTTCTGAAATAAATCTAAAATTACATTAGCTTTATATTGTTGTCTTCAACTCTCTTCAATTCAGTCTAAAATTTTGACGTCTGGTAATGTGTTAGATTTTATAATATTCACGTTTTTCGTGAATTTACCCGAATATTGTCGTTGTTTTCTCTTTGCGCACACATAAAAAGGGGACAAAAACCTACCTGCGAGAGCCCCCTGGAAACCAGCGTTATAATCACAAGCTACTTCATTTTTGACGTAATCATCCCGCCTGTCATCATAATTATCTCCATTGTCAGGACCTCCGACTAGAGCTCCTTTCAGCAGATTGGGATTCGGTCCTTGGTCACCAATACTGCATGAATTGGTATCCGTGCGACAAGAACTGAAAACAAACGAAAGACGCTCACCAAAAAGGATACTCCATTGGTTTAAATGATTCAATATCATCAGCAATTGCATCTAGTATTAGCCCGACATGTGTTTTGTATTCTTATTTAACTGTAAGTACAATGCATCCAAAGTTTTTCCCTCGAAGATCTGTACATCAATCTCTTAATCTCTTTACACTTCGCACACTTAAGCTGAGTTAGTCCTTTATAAGCAGGTTGTAAAGACAGATCTTTTTATACAACCTATCCATCTAACTTTCAGAACTGCGCGGATTAAGCCAACGAACTGCAAGAAAACTGAATAAAAGTCACATCTTAATACCAACTTACCTTCCTCTGTGGTGGGCGTGTTCTGGGTATTTACCACCAAAGCCTACTTCATAACTCATGTGGTATTTATTATCCCCAAGCATGTAGTTAATCTGTGACATGGCCCAGTCCTTATACTTATCTGTCTCTATACCGTCAGCGGCAGCCATTGTTGCAATGAATGCGGCATTAGCTGAAATAAGCGTTGCGTCTTAGCCAAAAACAAATTGATTCAGATTGAAAGGCGTTGCAGGCGGCATTCAACCCATTCCCACACAATCTCTCCTTTTAACTCCTCCTCAATAAAAGTTTTGGAAAAAAATGTGGAAAATAATGAAATTGCGTGTAACAAGTAATTTCTTCATTGTCCACATTTTTTTCTATTTAAAAGGACGAAACAAAAATAGAATTCCATCCACTTTAAATTATCGTTTGCACCTTCTTTCAAATTGGAACAGACAAATACTGTCATATGGGAATGGGTTAAAAGTGACTTTGCACTGAAATAATTGTAATGCAGGGTAGAATACATAATGGCATATGAGCGCATGCATGCCATTTCCAACCATACACAAGTGCACCAAGTAAAGACTTCTAATGGCCCCGAATGGCTGTCCAGGGTACTCAAAGTGTGCGAGTGACGCACATGCGAAATGGTTGGAAATATCACGCATAGGCTCATATCTGAACGTCCCAAGTATGTAAGTCTAACAAATATACATATTCTATGATAGTTCAATGATATTGCATGTTTTACTGAATATTTTTTTTATTTGAACATATACATGTACCTACTATGAATTGGGTTCTTTAAAGCAAACTAACGCAGAATACAAACCTGCATAACGGTTTGCTCCCCATTGGTCTCTGAAGGCTAATCCACACGGTGTTTGAGAAACGCTCCCACCGGGCATGTAACTATTGACAAAACCCGTGACGTCATTTTTAAACTTATCGTCTCTTGTTAGCTCGTACAACATCAGCTGAAAGTAATAATATCTTATCATATGATCTTTAGTTTTTTGAAGGTTTAATTAAGACACATGAACACAATTATCAAAGAGCAATCTATAATAACGTCTGTTCTTAACATGTTAAAAGTATATTAGTATCCAGCAGTAAATTTGAATGTATCACCAAATGTCCCAATCTTTGCATAGGTTTCAAACAAAAGCTTAATTGAGAGACGCTATTTCAGCGCGTTGAAAACTGCACCCCTCTTGTTGGAAATGTGGTTTAATACAGCCCGAAAAAGCTGAAGTTACGACGTTTATGTCACTAAACAATAAAAATTCTTCAAACAAATGGCGGCTAATGTTGGTGTTTAAGTTTCAATTCCGCACTGAATGAATTATTTGATTGGTCGATATATTCCTTGATTGAAGGTCACGATTGGTCCATTGTGACAGTTTTTGTGCTCTAAAATTTCTCTTTTTCTTTATAAATCGCCAAACCAACAAAACCCTCGGCAAATGTCGGATTCCAAAGTTCAGTTCCGGTCTAAATTAATTATTTGATAGGTCGATTGTTTCTTTGTGTGACAGAAGCGATAGGTCGATTTTATATTCCGTGATGGTTTTTCGGAAGAGCACTCAGAATATGAGCTTTAAACTGGCGTATCTCTCTTAATAACCTACCGATTCAAGTACAAGCGGGAAGAAAAATTAACAGCGTAAAGTTGAAAATTAAAAAAATGAAAAAGATATGACTAGTACAGATAAATGACCAATACTATTTGTTGGTTTTAATGGCAATATCGGACATTCATTCTCCGGGTTCCATCCCCGGTCGCGTACTCTTTCATTTCCGACATTTGTCTCCTACCAATAGGTGAATAATTTTAAACCTGGGTGGGTTCGGAAACTCTTGGCTAGGAACGGATGTAGCGACAGTACTGGTGTTAGAAATACCAGGAACCCATGGCTCGGTGCTCTAGCCGCCGCGATTTAACTGAAATTCTGTTTAAAGTGGCGTTAAACCCAAATCAATCAATCAATCAATCAATTAATCAATAGTAGTTTGATATTTTGTCTTTTACGTAGTGCAAACTCCTCATGAAATGTTAAGATACAGTGTGCTTGTCGGAGTAGACCAACATTGAGGTACATGTATTGAACTTATGTGAATGTTATAAGGGATTTGAACCATTGAGAAGATATCTTAACTCATTTCCATACAACGATGATTTTTGTCGTTCCTAAGAAAAAAGGCTTTTGAAAACATCCTGGATAATGAAGAAATTGCTTGTTGCAAGCAATTTCTTTCTTCATTATCCACAATGTTGTCTACTCCAAAAGACAAAGAATGCTAAAATGTCATCAACTCAAAGTTATCCTCAGCAACTTCTTTGAATTTTGACCAGTCTAAAAGGTTGTCGTCTGTTAATGGGTTAAAGCCAACAGAAAGGCTAACGTACATCAGCGGCGACCATGGTATCGTCCCAAGATAGAGCCCATCTTACTCCAGCTTGATGGAAGGATATTGCATCATCGATATATTTATTATCATTGGTAGCCATATTGAGGAGGGACGCAGCAACAGCTAGATCGTCACCATCACTTGTCGAGCTTTGGAAATAAATCAAAGTACTGAAAGTACTGTAAGCTAGCGAAGCATTGTTTCGTTAAATAATCTTCTTTGACAAAGGTTATCATGATATACAAGCGGGGTTAAAGTAACCCAGGAGTTGAACCATTACAACGCGACAAAATTTTAGACCTGTTAAAATTAAAGGAAGCAGACGACAATTTCAAGTAGGTTGAGTTTAGAAAACATTTGCCTTGTATGGTAGATAACATTGTAAACATTGAAGAGAGTGCTAGTTACAAGCAATTTCTTTATTGTCCACAATATTTTCCAAAGCTTTTTTCTTGAGATGCATAAAAGACCAGGTCGAGTGGAAATGGGTTAGATAGCCTGCTTTTGAAGGAGTTCTCTATAAAATAAATTCATGCGGCCATATAAAGCACCGAGAAAAATAAGTCTGATCAGGGTCTCCATTATGCTGAGCATAATGGAGACCCTGATCAGACTTATTTTGAACAAAATATGCCCAAGTAAAGTAAAATACCTTGGCGATGAACTTGCAAACAGAGTTTGCAATATTCCTGAAAAACGTATGAACCTTTTTTATGGTGAAAGAATTCAATGGGTTTTGGTGGTTAAGCCCCCGGTGGCAGTTTGCACTCATTGAACTCTGAGATGACATCAAAATTGTATTTGTTATCTAAAGCTATCAAACCCGACGGCGGCACTCATCCTTTCCGACTATTTGTCTACCACCAATGGGTTGATAATCGTAGACCTATGTGGGATAGCAGCTGGAGGCTAGGAAAGGATGTGATGGCGGTACTGGTGTGAGAAATACCAGGAATCCATTGTTAGGTGCTCCAGCCGCCGCGATATAACTTAAAGATTGTTGAAAGCGGCGTAAAACCCCATTCAAACAAACAAACAAACTAAAGCTATCAAAGCTGACGCTTTCCTAGCTAATAACTGTCAGCTATGATAAGATTTCAAAAAACAAAACCGAATATGCGTATGATGAAGTTGCGTGATATAATTCGACGGATTTCGAATACTCGTTCCCACATCTAATCAAAAGGAAAGTCCCTCTTAACTGAGGGAAGGGGTAAAGTCTTTCAACGAGAGTCTTATAAGGGTACACCGAAAAATATTAGAAAAACACGATAATGTTCTATTTTTATCAAATGGAATACAGCGAACAAGAAGATGTAAATATAGTTACAAAGAGAACACAGTAAATCAACCGATATAGGATAGCAGATGGCTGTATTTTATTTTTTGTGAGTGGTATCACTTACCCGTAGAAAGAGGCAGCCTGGTTGACACAGCTCGTGTAAATACCTCGATAACTCTTTGCAAAAGAGTACAAACTTTTAGCTGCACCCAACAGTGAAGTGGCATAACTTTTATCTGAAGTACAGAAAAGATCTATTTCCTCCAGCATGAAGTTCAAAAAGTAAGAAAACTCTAACCACAATATGTATATCGACTGACGTAGAATTTCTCATATTGAAATCGAATGAAATGTTTAACCTTTTCCTGTTGAAACCCGTGATTTTACGTTCCTGTGATTTTATACTTGAGAAAACATTGTTGAAAGAGAAGAAATTGCTTGTAACAAGCAATTTCTCCTTTTTTCACAATATTTTCTACCACATGTGATGATTTCATTTCAAATGGCATCATATTTTCATTGTCGTCTGAATTTTGACTAGTATAAAATTTCCTTAAACGGGAAAGGGTTATGACTCAAATTACTGGTGCAATGTTGAAACTTTGAAAAAGCGATTATTAAAACCATTAAAACCATTAAAAATGTCCCGTACAAGCCCTGATTTTTATGTCGATGTGATGTTATACTTTAGAAAACATTGAGGAAAAAGAGGAAATTGTTTGCAACAAGCATTTCCTTGATGTAACAAGCAATTCTTCTTTTTCCATGATATTTCCTCTCTTATAGAATGGCTACTTTTTTAATTGTACTTACCTTTTCAATGATTTTGCAAAGGATTAAATGCACCAAAATAAAATAAACATAATCAAAATGATATTTCCAAAGCCTTTGTGATGGAAAGTTTTTGCAGATTCTAAAAAAGAGGTCGACATTCAAACATTCTTTCCATTTTTTATTATTATCATTATTGATTTACGCGATGAAATTTAACGCCGTTTGGAACCGTCTTTGAGCTATATAAAGCCAAATCTCAAATATCCGTATGCTCTCTGGGTATAACAAGTTCTCGACTGGGACTCTGAATACCTTGCGGAAAGATATACCAAGATACCCTGTGGCTCGGACGGGACTCGAATCAGCAACTCTCGACTTCTCTCAGATTAGGAATCTACCGCCGTAACCGTTGATCCAAGCAGGACCCTATCATCCTGTGCTGTAGATCTGTCTTTCTACGAAATCGTCCTGATTTTTGAAAATATTTATTTGTCAAAATGGGGTTCTTTTAAAACCTAATAACAATCTATACCCAATTTACCTCCACAAATATCAGAGAATACCATAGAACCAGCCGCCAATGCAGACGCTGTCGCAGCAGCTACGTCACTTCCGGGACAACTCTGTGTGACCTTGAAGGCCGGTCTGTTCATATTCATGTTTTCGGGACGTCCCCAGAATGTGTGGTCCTGGTTACCGTCTCCAACCTTTAACAAACACGGCACGAGAAACGCTAAAAGGGGGCCACGCAGGAAGTGCGATAAGTATTGACATTGTTCATATTGGGCTATTAGCGAATCGCGGTTGTCAATCAAACAAATCAATCAAACAATAAAATAATTCATTAAGACCGGAAATGAAATTTGAACATTGACATTGGTCGGCATTTATGCGAATTTCTTTTGTTGGTCTAGCGACTTAAATGTCGTAACTACAGCTTTGACGTTTAAGTCGCTAACCAACCATTTTACTTTTTCTGTATGTTAATGGCCAAAAATTGTGCAATATAACGGGTTTTTATTTCTTAGTGGAACTCCGAGGCGTGGCCATCGATCTATCAATTTGACTACGATCGAAACGCGTTTATCATTAAAGTTTACACATGGTTGACTTCTTGCTTGATCCAATCCCTTTTTTTCATTGAAAACCCGAAGTGTTCTATTTGGCATTTATGGTTACAAATAAATGATATGCAGAACAGTCAATCTTGTATTAAGCGACCATTTAAGGGATGACCAAAAGAATGGTCGCTTATTACCCTTTTTGGCGAAATTGTTCGACTACATGCAGAATTATTACAGAATTCTCGCTTAATCCTATGTTGTCGGAACTAGAATCGCCTAATTGAGACGATTCTACATAGTTCCAACAAAATAGGATGAAGTTACGATTTTACTTTTTGGCAAAAGGGATTTCGTTTGTGGTCGATTAATTGACGTGGTTGTTTAACTCTTGTCATGCTGTTTAAATTACCTTACTGAATTGCTGTCAAATCAAAGGACTGATAGAACATGTCGTTCAAAAATCAATATCCTTTTTAGAAATTAACTTCATAAACAATTCTGGCCGGAAAAGTACAAGCAGGAGGTATAGACTAAGATCAGCCTGCACGTAAGTGCAGTCTGATCTTAGTCTACACCTCCTGCAAAAACCGGAATATTCCGGGTTAAGCATGAGAAGGGTAATAGACATGGTCGCCCGAGCAAAGTCGACTTTATTTATTATGGAAAGTATTTGCTGTAAGGAAAGTAAGATTGGTGACTAGTCGTTTATTTTCAACAGTGTTTTCCAAAGTTCTTTGTTTTTTCTTGTTTGTTTGTTTCTGTCTTGAGGATCGTGAAAAAAACGGATTTGTTTTGGAGTTAGTCAGCAGAGTGCATAGATCAAGGTGTGTGTAAATTTAGTATGCAATACATTTTTACGTTACTAAAACTACCTTGTCATGGGGCCCCGGGTTCGATTCCAGGCCGCGGCGAATATCCTTTCCGACATTTGTCTTCCACCAATGGTTGGATAATCGTAACCCTTAGTGGAATGAGCAGCTTGAGTCTCGAAAAGGATGTAGTGGTAGTACTGGTGTGAGAAATACACGGAATCTGTGTTTAGGCGCTCCAGCCGCCGCGACATGACATAAATAGTGTTAAAAGGTGGCGTTAAACCGATTCAAATGATCTACACTATGAAATCCGAACAAGATTGGCAAAAACAGGCCCTTGTGATCCCTACTTGTACATAAAGAGTTTTCTGATCCGGGATCCAGCATTTCAGGAAGTAGTCTAGCGGCCATTTTATCATATCACACATCATGTCTTTCTGTCCGGCAGCGATGTACGCATCTTTGAATTTGAGGAAACCCCATTCTAGCACCCAGGTAGAATAGGCCATTGGAAGATTGAATTTGACATGATCCCCAGCTGGAAAGGAATTATATCATATTATTGCAACAGCAACAACAACAGAAATTATGATAAAAATAAATAATTAAAATGCAATAAAATGAAATATGATACAATGAAAATTCCCAAGCAATTATCATCAAGAAATATTAGTTTCGTTGGCTTTTGCTACCCAATAGATTTGGAAATTGTTTAAATGCTAAAAAAAGAAGCACACAAACACACGGAGTATCAAATCAGGAAAACTTTGAAGGTTCTTATAAATCAACTTAAAATTTGATCATAGAATAAGGAGTTTCAATAAATTTGTTGCAATTATATTAACCTATTCCCACACGATCCCGCTTGTTGACCCTCCCACAAAGACAAAAAGCTTTGGAAAACGTTGTGGAAAATGAAGAAATTGCTTATTACAAGCAATTTCTCCATTAACCATATTGTTTCTCACCCTAGCAAACAGTGATATTTAAGATTATATCAACTGTAAATTGCCGTCTGCAACTCTTTAAAATTTGGACCAGCCTAAAATGTTGTCGTTGTAAGGTAATGGATCGTGCTAGTCAAAGTCAAAGTTCATTGTCTTATATAAATACCCACCGTCGTACCATCCACCACTAAGGTCACGACCCCCATCCCCGTCATTAACGGCAGAATCCCCCCTCCATGGTATCGGGTTGTTACTGGGTAACGGGCCGGATCTTTGGGCGTCATAAAATAGTATAGACATTCCCAGAGCAGTGCCATAGTCGTACTTCATGGATGATCCAGAACCTTGCAATAGATAATTGACGGATCTCAGCTGTCAATAAATGAGCCAGCCGATAAATTAAATCATTTGTTTATAATTTAATTTTTAGTTTTGTCTATCAAAAACGAGCGTTCTAATTGGTCGAAAAAATTTATTCATAACTCCATGAACAAAATTTTGAGCACGCAGCGATTTTGTTTACTTCCGCACAAAATAGTCCCATACAAAATGGTACAAAAATTTGTAACACTTTTGTTTTTTCGCTCGATGCTATTAAATTATAAGAAATGAAAAGAATATTTTTTGTTTTCATGGAGGTATGAACCGAAAAACCTAATCACACTATGTATGAATCCGCTTCGCGTATTCATACAGTGTGATTAGGTTTTTCGGTTCATACCTCCATGAAAACAAAAAATATTCTCTTCATCTCTTAAAAACCAGAAAATGATATTTGAATTCCAACATTGATTGACATTTTTTTTGAAGCATGTTTGGTAGTTTTGGCGACTGAAACGTCTTAAATACAGCTTATTGAAACTGAAGCTACGACGTTTGGGTTGCCAACCAACACTGTTAATGGCCATAAACATAGCAAAATACCTATTTAATATCGAAGTGGAACTTCCTGTTGGAGTCAGAGGGCACCGCTAGAGATCCGTCTATTGTATTTTTTTTTAAATAAAACGTTAGCGAACAAAATGGAAATAAGTCTTCTTTGCATATAAGCAAACGGGCTAATGACAAATTGTTTATGAATATTATGTCTACTATCGCCGTTTTGTTAAGTTGAATATAGTATCGTTTAATCATTTTCTGTGTTTTTCTTTTTTTTTTTTCAATTTTAGATTGGTCCAAATTGAAAGGAATTGTAGACGACAACGAAAATTGGATGCAATTTGAAATGAAACCGTCCTATGTGGTAGAAAATATTATGAGAAAAGGAAAAATGGCTTGTTACCAGGAATTTCGTCTTTTTCCACATTTTTTCTCAAGTATAAAGTAACAGGGACGTAAAAACCAGGGATTGAACAGGAAAAGGTTAAGATAGGAAGAGATGCGTCATATATATGTACATATATTTATGAAGATGTTTGATCCTAAATATTTATATGGGTAGACTTTGGGTTTCATATGGAGAGATAAGACCGTGGTTTGGACTTGAAGCTAAAGTAACCATACCACTTGAACTCGGTTTTGCTGGAGTGATAGGGTTGCCTGGCCGGTTTGTTGTTGGTTTTATCGGAGCCTGTGTTGCTGGCTGGTTGTTACCAGAAGTACCGGGGTTCGATCCTCCAGATCCACCAGAACTCGATCCCCCAGATCCACCAATGCTCGATCCTCCAGAAGTGCCACCACTCATGCCAGCAGCTGAAGTTGAGTAAAAGAAAATACTAAGGCCCTAACTTTTCCCCTTGAATTAAAGTCGCATTCTCCCCAAATATAATTTTCTTACTTTATTGCATTTTCTTACGAAAAAAGAAGAAGATGAATTACCGCTATGAAAGTCGACGTTGTTTAAATATAAATTTCTGAAGAATAAAAAAAATGTTGTTAACCACAAGTTCATGTTCAATTGAGACAGGGTTGAATGAACAGCGGAACTGACTTATCGAAATGACTCCTTTTAAGGGTCCCATCGCGTTCTTATGAAGTCTATTTAATGCACATCTGTTCTACAAGTTCGAATTTGAGATGGTTTATATACCTTTCTGGAGAAAAAGCACATATCCTTTTGATACTTAAAAGATACAGTAAAACTTGTCTTATGCGACCGTTCACAGAACGGTCAAAATTAGGTCTCTTGAAAGAATTTCCGCTAAATATACTTTTTTGTGACATATTTGAGGGATCAATTCGACTGCATATATAGGTCATTGTAGGATAATTACGTATGTGTTTTCCTATGTTGACGTTCTCATTTGGATCGTCTCATTGAGAGAGATCCGCCAATATAGGATTTAACTTTCACAATTTTATTAGTAAAAATCGCTCAACTATGAAGATCCTTTGTTTTTGTAATGGGAATTTTGGTTCTGGTTGCTTAATGAAAGCGGTCGCTCAATAGAAGTGGTCGCTTGAGCAAGATTGATTGTATGTCATGTTTAAAACAGGTTCCACGAAAGAAGTATTTATAAATTGACAGGCAATTCCTACTGCAATAAAAACTCAGGGAAAGTGAAATTGGTTATAAAAACTTAACAAGAAGACATTTGGAACTCCACTTACAAAGATTGTTTGAAACTTGGATGCAATAGTTCATAAAAAGGAGTTTGAATGATAGACAATTCATATTGCATTAAAAATGTTAAATCGCGATTTCTCAAATTAGGCACTTACTTCAAGTTTCCAAAGCTTAGTAAATTTGAATTAGATATTAATCGAGAATTAAAAACGTAGATAGAATTATTCGAATGAATTTAGATAACCTTAAATCTTGGTCGGCGAGGCCGCCTTAACGTGTTCTTAAAAAAACATTTCGACGACGAACTAACAAAAAGATACGCTCTCCGGTAGGTTATCGGTATTTCTCGATGGATTATTACTCAATTTTTTTTTAAAAAAGAATAACAGTGAAATTATAAAAAATGGGAAACACTATTTAGATTAAGTCAGCCCTACGTTTGTTCATTACGCAATACTGAAGGCCATCTTTGAGGGACCAAAGACACTGGTGATTTTACAATGAAACAAACAATTATCATCTATTTTCTTTATGGCTGCAATTAAGAGCAACGACACTTTTTATCCAGACTCGAGATTTTAGATGTACCTTCAATAGTAAATGTTCCTGGGGGTGGTCGGTCGCCTGAATGACGTACAATAAACTCAATCTCGAGGTCTTCCCCGGGGGTCAGGTCTCCATCCCAAGGCATGTTTTCTACCAGGAATTCATTATTACCAGTTTTCTGTACTAGCTGGGCCTTCCAGATCTTTACAAAAAAAAACTTTTTAAGCATTTTTTCTGAATATTAGTATTCCTTTTTTTACTATACATGTTCTATCGTATTGTCAAAGTGGATATTGTTGGTTGTTTCATGAAATATACATTTAAAACGATTCGCGAACATTTTTTTTAAAATTTAAACTCGTTTCTATTTTTTTGGCATTTTTATTCAAATAGTTTTTCGCTGCTTTATCTAGAACTGAAACAGCATCTCTATCGTTCATGATATGTTCGATTATTTGTTTTGAAATCGTTACAAAGAAGAAAAAAATTAAAGATTAGTCTATTCACATCTTTTTAGAGTAATCTTATTTTCATAGTTTTTTTTTTTTTTTTTTTTTTTTTTTTTTTTTAAAGAACATACTTCAAATGGTACATGTATTGCTTGCAAAGTATATATCTTTTCCATGTAATATTACTACAAAGCGAAAAGACCTCCGGTACTTTGTTCCCAAAATGTGTATTTTTCAATCATTGAACATACGAAGAGCTATTTTTTCTACTACTCTAATCATAATGTCTTCATAATATATATACCTGAGTTCACTTTTTGTGGGCATCTATGTCTCGGCTGAACGTGTCACCTCCGATAATCCGAACATTAAACGTTTCTGCCTAGGTTATTTATATCTCGTGTGTATACATATACACACAAGACATATGTAACCTAGGCGGGAAACCTAGGTGTATACTCATATGTATTGTAAAGCCGATACCTCGATTGTGTCTACAGGCCCGGCAAAAGTTAGTCGCACTCTCCATCCATGAACCACGGCGTCTGCGTGTACTGTAAATCTACCCTCAAAAGCCCCATCCCAATGGTTCACGTAGAAGAGATCGTTGGCGCCAAGGGTACACGAAACGCAGGCTAACAGGACAATAACCAACATGGTTCTATGAAAGAGCAACATTAGTAGAATTGAGCACTTGCATAGCATCTTAACCCTTTCCACACAACAAAATTTTAGACTGGTCCAAGTTGAAAGAAGCTGCAGACGACATTTAAAGTTGATGGAATTTAAAATGTGTTCGTCTTTTTGGATAGAAAACACTGTGGATAATGAAGAAATTGCTTGATACAAGCGATTTCTTCATTTCCACATTGTTTTCCCACGCGTTTTTCTTGAGGGGTGTAAAAAGGAGGGACTGTGTGGGAATGGGTTGAACAACTCACGGATCGTGGTTGTCAATATAAGTATGAATCGACCAGTCAATTTATTTAGATTTAAGGTTTATTTTAAGAACGATTTGGGAAACAAGTTCTTCCAATGTTAATCCCTCTCGGTTCTGCTTCTTCGAGAATACACCAGTACTCGCGCCGAATGTTGGCCAATGACAGAACCAAGATAAATAGCCGCACCCGGGAATCGAACACAGGGCCTCTTGTTCTGAAAGCCGAAGCTTTATCAGGTCCTCTAGACCTCTACCACTGCCACCAATCAAATAATTCATTTCGACAAGAAATGTGTTAAAGATCTAAAGATAAGTGCCAAATAGGATAGAAACATTATGAGAAGAGGAGAAATTGCTTCTCCTTTTCTAACGATGTTTTTGAAAGCTATATTTCTTCAGTCCGTAAAAAATGCAGGTTTCAACGTTGATGGATTAGATTTAAGTGATGTCCATTGATGTACTAGAAACTCTGAAAGAATACTTTGTCTGATAGAGGGGACTAAAGGTGTTACCTAGGTCGCCTGTGGTGGCTTATAACTAAGCTGTTATCCTGTAGATTAATATGTCTTATAAAATTACTTCATTAACCCATTACCACACATCAAATTTTACGTCTGATCCAAATTGAGAGAAAAACTGAATACGATATTTTTTAGATGATCAAATTCTAAAACTCTTCGTTTATTGGTGTAGAAAGCATGGTGGTAAACGAAGAAATTGCTTGTGATAAACAATTTCTTCACTGTCCACAATGTTTCCAAAAGCTTATTTACTAGAGAGTCGTCAAAGGGCTTGATTACATGGGAATAGGTTAAAAGAAGTGAAGACAGAAATTGTACATTTAATCAGAAAATTCTCTTACCCTTTCCAATGCAGTCCCCTTGAAATGAAATTTCGAGACGAGATAAAATGTTACTTAGAATTATTCAATGAATTATGGTCGCGGCAGAAGTACATGAAGATAAGCTCTGTGACTAGTACTTAAATACAGGTCGATCCAAAATATATTGCAGGTTAAATAATTCTAATAACTTCATCGATTTTCGATAAATTTAAATCTCTCTTAAGGTTTTTTTTTTTTTCATTTATTTATAATTCTATTTTTTATCTTTATTTTCATTTCTTTTTTTATTCATTTATATTTATTTCTTTTTGTCTATTTATTTATTTATTATTTATTCTTTTTATTTGGCTTTTTTATTTGGACCCAAATTTAAAGAAGCTGTAAACGAGAACCTTTTGTTGATGAAATTTTAGAACCCTTTTGGGATAGACAAAATTGTGAATACTGAAAAATTGCCTATATTAAGCAATTTCTTCATTTTCCACAATGATCCCCCCATAAAAAAAGGAAGATTGTGAGGGAATTGATTTATTGTCATCTTTACCAAGACAGTATCAAAAGCATGTTATGCCAATTCAGATTAATATGTCCGTAAGCTTTAAGTTCCTAATAACAACGGATGAGTTGAAGAGTAAATGAATTTAATTGGGAAGTGACGGCAAAACCCCTAGAGATACGATCCCTATTATGCAAGTCAGACACCAGGGTCCCTATCATGCACGTCAGACTTGAAAACCTCTATCATGCACGTCAAATGGCAGAATTCCTTTCGTGCATGCCAGAGGTTAAAAACCCAATCAGGCATGTCAGACGTCAAAATCCCTATCATGCATATCAGACGTCAGGATCCCCATCATACACCTCAGACGTCAGGATCGCTATCATGCACGTCAGACGTCAGGATCTCTATCATGCATGTCAGAAGTTTAAAAACCCAATCCGGTATGTCAGATGTAGGGTTCTCTATCATGCACGTTAAACGTTAGGATCTCTATCATGCACGTCAAACGACCGGATTTCTATCAAACACGTCACACGCCAGGATCTGTATCAGGCACGTCAGACGTTAGGATCCCTATCATGCATATCAGTCGTCAGGATCTCTGTCATGTACGTCAGTCGTCAGGATCTGTTTTAGGCACGTCAGACGATAGGAACCCAATCAGGCTCGTCAGACGTCAGGTTCCTCATCATGCCCGACAGACATCAGGATCTCTATCAGGCATATCAAACGTCTGGATCTTTATTATACACTTCAGACGTCAGAATCTCTACCATGCACGTCAAACGTCAGGAGCTCTTTCAGGCACGCCAGACTTCAGGATCTCTATAAGGCAAGTGAGACGTTAGAAACCCAATCAGGCTCGTCATACTTCAGGATCTCTGTCATGCATGCCGGACGTAAGGATCACATTGAGGCACGTTAGACGTCAGGATTTCTTTCAAACGAGTCAGACGTCACAATCAGAATCATGCACGTCAGGCGGCAGACTCTTAATCATGCACGTCAGACATAAGATTTCTTTCATACAAGTCAGATGTCAGGATATCTATCAGGTACGTCAGACATTAGAAACCCAATCAGGCACGTCAGACGTAAGGATCTCTTTCATGCAAGCCTTACGTAAGAATCCCTATCATCCCTATCAGACGGAAAAAGCCTTATCATGCACGTCAGCTGTCAGGATCTCTATCAGGCACGTCAGACGTCAGGATCTCTATCGTGCACGTCAGACGTCAGGAACTCTATCAGGCACGTCATACGTCGACATCTCTTTCATGCATGCCAGCCGTCAGAGTCCCTATCAGGCACGTCTTTCGTCAGAATCCATATTATGCACGTCAAACGGCAGGATCCCTATCATTGATTTTGTCTGAGTTTACAGACAATTCGACGACAAAAATATATGAAGTAAATTGTGTTTGGAGTATCAAATAATACGTTATGTCATGTCACTTTTTTGTATTTTAATATAATAAGACTTAAAAAAAAACATTTCAACAATTCAGGAGCTGACGAGTCGCTAGCCACGCAAAGTTAACTCCTACAAGGCAGTTTGATTCAGGTTTAAAACGATATAAGTTTGCTGAATATATTATCTTGAACATAAAACAAAGGACAAATCTTTGGTTGGCACCTAAACGGATTAACTATAGCTGAATAAGATATAGTTACAACATTCATATCTCCCTTACACGGCAATATCTTATTTCAATATCGGAGGTCACCACTTCTGCTAAAAAGAAATGATCTGAATGGTCAATCAATCTTTCGAGAAATGGCGATCCGCAATTTAGCCCATGATCGAATCTTTACCAGAAAACATCTAATGACGAATTGATGTAGTTACAATGGTTTTGTGGCCTGTCGACGGATAAGGTTCATACAAAGATAAATTTCAGTTCACTGTATCAACAACTTGATCGGACAATCGATCTTTATTGACTGCAGTTATTCGTTAATAAAATAAGCCTTTCTGTGGGCTTAACCCATTCACAGACGAAGAAAAGAGAAACTTGTAACAAGCTATTTCTTCTTTCTCCAGAATGTGTTCTACCCTACTGAATGGTTATACTTTTAATTATGTTCGTCTTTGATTTTGGACAGGTCTAAAATTGTTCAAAACAGGAACGGGTTAAGGACGTCTCAAGCTCGCAAAGAACAATAAGATAATTAAGTACTTAATTATGAAACTGTTTATATGGCGAAGTTTGCATAATTATAAAAAACTATGATATTTGCAAGAAAACTATAACGCTGAATTCATTGGAAGGTCTGATCACATATTCAACGTTACAGAAAACAAAACTTAAATGCACTTCTATTTCGAACATGTGTTATTTTCAAAGGGATATCTAGGCAAGTCCGAAACTTGAAACAAGATTTATCATGACTTTTACTATCGCTACATTAATGTTTTTTGTGTTTTTTTTTTCAAATTGACGGATCGTGATGTCAATCGAAGATTCAATCTACCAATCAAATCAATTTAAACCGGGTGAAAACTTGAACTCCGACATTGGCCTACATTTAATATAAATAATTTTAGTTGGGTTGGCGATTTTAACATCGTAACTACAGCTTAATCAAGCTGAAGTTACGAGATTGTCTAAGTCGCAAACCAACCATTTTTACATTTTTGTCATATGTAACCATCCAAAGATTTTGAATATTCAACGTTTAACCCATTCCCGCACATTCCCTCCTTTATACGCCCATGAAGAAAAAAACTTTGGTAAACATTGTATCAAGCAATTTCGTCATTATCAACAATATTTTCCATAAAAAAAGCCGAAAAAATTAAAATTCCATCAAATTGAAATTGTCGTCTGCATAATCTATAAATTTGGACAAGTCTAATATTTTGTTTTCTGGTAATGGGTTAATATCGAAGTGGAACTCCCTGTTTGTGCGGGGCAAGCGGAGTGAGGGTGCGGAGTCAGCGATCGGCCATTGCTTTCAAAACGGTTTGTTACGGGACGTTGTACACAATCAAGATCTCATGAATGAATTATATGAATCCATTTTTAATGAGATGAGCCTCGTGACGTTTCTAAGTTGATAACGGAATACTGTTACACAAGAGTATGAGACTGCGACGATTAAACCGTCTATACGATATTTAACCCTTGTCATGCCGAACCCCGAATATTCCGGTTTTGCAGGAGGTATAGACTAAAATAAGCCTACACATAAGTGGAGTCTAATGAGCCATTTCAAAATTTCCTGAAATCTTATCGTGGTACGATGCTGGCCGATTTACCGTGCGATTGGGGACAAACTGTTGGCTCTTGGTTGTTCACAAGGTAAATGCTAACAACGCATGACGATGGACGAACGACGGATATCACACAACTACAAAAGCCCACATTACATGTAACAGTGTTGTACTCAGGCGAGCTAAAATTCAAATCAAATAGACAACAAATATCTATACTCTGTTTATTTCACATTCAGAATTTTATTTCAAATCCATACAATAAGTACCAAACTATTTAGCATTTTGGAGCTGGTGATGCTGGCAGATTGTTGTTTACAGCGAAATGGTAAAGACCTGGAAAGAAAATGAACGATTTGTTTTAAATTTTGGATCGGTAATTATTTATTCATGGTTAACATTTACGTGAGGTCAATGCGGTCATAAAATACTCTGACTTGAATTAGAAATAGTATACACAGGGAAAATAATATTTCGATGGCGATACAACATCTCGTATTAAAAAATGATATTCCACTCCACCTTCGGTCTCTTGAAATATCAAAATTTCCTACGCAGCTCAAAGCAAATACAAGATTTTGTATCTCTATCGTAGCAAAATGTTTCTTTTTTATTTAGTTTGAGCTGCGGAGGAAAATCGTGTTGTTTCAAGCGAGAACGAAGGTCGAGTGGAATATCATTTTTTTCCTCCGCAGCAAAAGCAAATACAAGATGTTGTATCGCTATCGTAAAATATTCAATTTATTATAAACCCGGTTTTATATTGAATTATTTCATTTTTTTAAATCTCTATTTCTAAAAGCATTTTCCTTCTCCTTTACCATTCTGATTAACTTTATGCGAATTTTGACGTTATCTACAGAATGAAACTTGCGACATCTAAGACTACCTTATGTAGAATCGTATTTGACACTGTCAGATACGCATTTTTTTCTGAGACATGACCGATTTTGTCTGGGTGGAATATATTTTACTTTGCAGGTATACAATAAATATAACTAACAGATAGTAATTATAACAAGACGTTAACGTATTACGTGTCGAATCTCCCACGCGACGACGACCCTTCAAAAGGCAAAGAAGATTACATAACAAAACAATGCTTTGCTAGCTTACAGTACTTTCATTACTTTGATTGTAAATTCGTACCAAATTATGTCCAAGTGAAATAGAGTCGCAAAGTTGCATTACTTTAAAATCTATGCTGTAATCCTCTAAATGACCAATTGCTGGCCCCGCCCACCTACTTTTTTGGCACCGGCCATTGTCTCCAACAGGAAGACCCGCTTTTATGGCTAGTAGCATGTAACAAAAAGGTTGGCGTCACTGAATAAGCTAAAGTTACGACGTTTAAGTCGACAAACCAACAAAATGTTGGAGTTCAAAACTTATTTCTGGTCTAAAAAGAACGATTTCATTGGTCGACTGGTCATTTGGTTGACTGTCCCGATTGGTCAATCGGCTTACCTGCACAAGCCGACTGGAAGCCAGCATTGTAATCACAAGCAACCTCGTTTTTAACATAATCGTCTCTCTTATCCTGATAATTATCCCATTCATCTGGACCTCCCACTAGAGCCCCATTTAACTGGTTAGGGTTGTCACCGCCGCTATTACCGTCACACGAATTCTGCCATGTGGGACAGGAACTGAAACACGGGAAGATTCACAAATACACATGATCTTATCAAATTTTCAAAAGACAAAACAATCTAGGGGAATTGTATTGAAGATGATTCGTTTGTAAAATATCGATGAAATCTTCACATAGTTCATAATTGATTTAATTGATTGAGTGTCGTCCATGTCAACTGAGCTCCTACAGGAAATTCCACGTAGATATTAAACGGTCTTATGTAGAAAACTTTATGGTCAATACAATGTAACAAAAAGGTAAAATGGTGGATTAGCGACCTAAAGGACATAACAAAGGATTGGATAGGATGTAGCTACGACATTATAGTCGCCATGCCTTTAACCCTTTCCTGTTTTAAACTTTTTTATACCTGTCCAATTTCAAAGGTTTTGCAGACGACAATTTATAGTGGATTTAATTTGAAAAATGACCATTCAGTAGGGTAGAAAATATTTCGGTAAAAGAAGAAATTGCTTGTTACAAGCATTTTCTTCTTTTCCCACAATGTTTTCTCAAGTATAAAATCACAAGGACGTAAAAACCAATGATTATTCAGTAAAGGGTTAATGATGCCTCACATGAATGTAGTCAAATGGGGAGTTCGAAGTTGATTTCCGGTCAAGATAATTGATTTTATAGGTCTCTTCATTATTTGATTGACAATCGCGATTCGCCAATATCAAGTCAATGTCAGACAATGTCCTATCGGTTAAAGACTTCCTTTCTATTTTAGTGAATTCTACCAGTGAAAAAATTACATTGAATCTTAGACTTATCAACTCATTACCATTTTTCAAGGCTACTTTTGTTGCTATTAGCCTCTAATCAATTTGCAAATGATCTTATAGTTTAGCATTATATTTTGATACATATCATGCATGTAAAATGACGCGCTTCAACTTCTTTGAGTATAGTCAAAATAAACGAAGTATAAGACAAAGGCAATGATTTATATAAAAGTCCGATGTCAGGAATATCATGCAATACTTAGTGGTTTTCTATCAAAGTATAGATTTTATTTACCTTCCTCTGTGATGAGCTTTCTTGGGGAAATTGTTTCCAAAGCCGACCTCAAAACTCATATGTTGTTTGTTGTCTCCCAAAAGGTAGTTAATCTGACTCATTGCCCACTTTTTGAAGTCATCAGAATTTATACCTTCTTCAGCCGCCATTGTGGCAATAAATGCAGCTCCACCTGTGAAATAAAATATTCAAATTGATAGTGAAGATTCGGTCGTTAAAAACCACCGCTGTCTATCAAAGATTGATTGACCAATCAAATACTAATTCAGGACGGCTATGTAACGTTTATTTCCGGTACTAATGTTAAACCATCTACAGCTTATTTAACCATAACCCTTTCACGTACAGTCCCTAATTCATACGTCCCTGTGATATTATACTTGAGAAAACATTGTTGAAAAAGAAGAAATTGCTTGAAACAAGCAATTCATTCTCTTCAAAGAATATGTCCTGGCACTTTTACTTTGTTAATTGTATTTACTCTATTATGTCGTCTGTTAGTCCTTTCAATTTGGACAAGTGTAGCATTTTGAAAAACGGTAAAGGGTGTAGCTATAGAATCGCCCATTTACAAGTTTCTCAATCGAAATATGACCTACAACATGTATAAACGCATGCCTTCTCAGAGAAATCTTCCTTTCTCTATTTGAATTTGATTGGCGAAGAAAATAGCTCAGTGCATAACATTGATTGCTTTTATAATTCATCGGAAGTCATTAAACATGCCCCTTTTGTCTCATTTATATGACAAGCAAATAGCCCTTTTATGTTTGCTAAGATACATAGAAATCTACGGTATTTCAGTTCTTTCAGGCTAATTTGCCAATTTAAATGGGTACACCGCAGATGTTAAAATCTTTCAGTTAAATCCTAGCGAAGTTCACTTATTCCAGTCTTCCCTTGGTATCAATAGTACTAGACTTGCGCTCTGTAATTACTTTTTTTTTACATTTTAGACTGGTCCAATTGGAAGAGGTTGCAGGCGACAATGTAAATTGGATGCAATTTGAAATGAAAGCATCCTATGTGGTAAAAAAATATTGTGGAAAAAGCAGAAATTGCTTGTCACAAGCAATTTCTTCTTTTTCCATGATGTTTTCTCAAGTATAAAATCACAGGGCAGTAAAACACAGGGATTGAACAGGAAATGGTTAAAGTATTACATGAAATTCATCTTTCCAAATGTTCTACTGACCCCCCCCCCCCCGATAAATTTTCGAAGTGCATGCCTTTACCAAATAGGTCAACCCCGGCTGACGTTCGCAAAATAAATTATTTCATTTCTCTCATCTTCACTTGAATAATAACCCCTCCCCTTTCGGACATGTAATTATATTAATCAAATAGAAATCATTATCTTCAAAAATTAAATACATTTATCGAGTTACAGATATGCACCTTGGCTATCTGACTTATATATTCACCTGCATATCTGTTCGACCCCCACTGGTCTCTCCAAGCCAGACCACATGGTGTGTATTTCAAACCACCGCCGGGCTTCCAGTCATTTATAAAGTTGACAACTTTCTGTTTATATTGGTCTTCTTTCGTGTGCATATACAGCAGAAGCTGGTGAAACGAAAATAGATACTTTTTTCTAAATTTCGTCTTTTTTTACATATAAACGTCAAAAACGTGGATAGAACACAGAAAGAAGCAGTATATTTTGTCCTAAAAATATCTAGGTCAGAGTGATTTTCTCAATAAATCATTGGGCTAGAGATCTACTATTCAAAAAACATGTCGACGGTTTTCCGTGTTTTGAAACCCGGAAAAAAGGGGGAAAGTTGCATGTAGCAAACATGTAGCTTATTTTTGATATCCCCTACACGAAAATATTATTCATCCCTTTTCATTAAAACAAACAACCTTTTTGTTGTGGTTTACTTCTTTGATACAATAGGTCTGGTAATATGAACACTACATTGTACATACTAAATCATGTTTCTTAAATAATCAACGTATTGCGTCTTCTTCTATTTGATTTTCGCAGAGCGCAGAAAGTAGTTCTAATGGTGATATGAACTAACCTGACAATAAAATAATAATGAAGAATAAATTATAGACATACATCTCCAGCGGCAATGGTATCATCCCAGGAGAATGACCAGGGGGCGCCACTCACGTGGGAAGCTTTAGCATCATTTAAATATTTCTGTTCCTTAGTTGCCCAGTACATCATGGCAGAGGCGACCGTCTTCTCGTCGTCGATACTGTGTGATCTGTGGTAGGAATTTTAAATTCTGTTACTAATTTGAATCAACAGTCGATCTTCTTCTAGCGACAACGTCTATATAAAGAGACCTAAATCGAAATCCACTTTTCAGAATCGAAAGCTCCCTCGAAGAAGTGGTCGTATATTCTAAAAACATACAATTCTTAACCCTTGACATGCCGGACCCGGAATATTGCTGTTTTGATAATAGGTATAGACAAAGATCGGCCTGCACGTAAGCGCAGTCTGATCTTAGTCTACACCTCCTGCCTGTCCTTTCAACTCCAAGTTGTTTATGAAATCAATTTCGAAAGAAGTATTGACAATAAAACAGCAAGTATTACCAGTGCTTTCAGCACTTTGATTCAAATACAATTCTAAAACAAGCCTGACAAAAGATAGGTGTTGTTGTTACTTATTAGAATCGTCTTATTGAGATGTTTCTAATGAATCCTAGTAACATAGGTTTTAGCCAGAATTCAGTAAGACGAGCCTCATGAGTGGTTGCTCAATTCAAGATTTACTTTATGTGCGACATTTAAAAAACAAATATTGTGCGCAAGGTAAAGACTGTGATCGCCCTGCATTTGAAGAGCCGGATTAAATGATTCGATTTATTGTTACCTGTCGACAATTGTTTTCTTTAGACGATAAACATTCTGAATGCCCAATCTGCGCATTATCTGCTTTTCAGTCACATAAAATTTAGACTTGGTTTCGTCTCTCAAGATTCAAGCATTTGCATAGACTGATTTTGAGCACGCAAATATTGTGTATGCGTGCGCACAAGGTAGATCCTTAAAATTTTACTCAACACTAGAAAATTATTTGCTTTGTTTTGCTCTGATGGCATTAGATTATAAGAAATAAAGGGAATATGGATTTGTTTTCATTTAGTTATAAACCTAAAATACTTATTTACACTGGTGGATGAATCCACAAATGAATCTGCTTCGCGTATTCGTAAAGTGTGATTCAGTTTTTAGGTTCATACCACAACGAAAACAAAACAAAACAAAAAACAATCCAATTCATTTGTTAGCCCTTTTCTGTTTTTATAGATTTTAGACTGGCCAAATTCAAATGTTTTGCAGATAAAAATTCAAAGTGGGTTTAATTTTAAAACTCAGTAGGGTAGAAAATATTGTAGAAAAAGAATAAATAGCTTGTGAAAAGCAATTCCTTCTTTTTTACAATGTCTTCTCAATTATGAATTTTACAGGGACGTAAACCCAGGGATTGAACATGAAAGGGTTAAAAGAAATAATCATGCATATGTCCTTATATGATAAACGTAACTGGTATAAAACTGATAAGTGTTACTTTAAAATTGTCAAAATTCAGTACTTCTGTTTTTACCTACCTGAGGTTATTTGTTCGTTCTTTATTGTGGCTCTTCCACGGCCTATTCGTTTATTCTAATAAAAATTGCTACGTAATCTTAAGCACGGAAGTTAAAATAAATCAGAATGTACATACGTATAATAGGGATTTGCTGCCTGTACACTGTCACTGTATTTTTTGTTTGTGTTGTGTCCAAAATCATAAACACTTCTGGCTGCAGTGAGCAATTTGTCGGCAAAACCGGTATCTAAAATTTTTCAAGAAAAAAGACATTGTAAATTCTATATTTATAATTCTATATAGTACATATATACTGTCCTTTGAAATATTTTTACTTTGCAAGTAAGGGAATGATTATAACAAGTTTTCTATTTTAAATCATTGTAATGGGTACTGTCAATAGTATTTCAATTACATCGTGTTAGCTTGAGCACCTACCAGCTGCTCCTCCCACTTATGGGTACTACTTATTCATCGCCAAAGGTTGGAGACAAATGACGCTTATTGTCAAATGACGGACAGACTACGGGCCTAGGCGGGGTTTGAACGTAGGACCCTAGGCTTGGAAGTACATCGTATTATCGACTCGGCTATCTGGGCTCTTCCAAGATCTTTCAAGGAGACGGATTGGCCTATTGTACTTCTTTTTAGTTTCTAAATCCTCTGACATGGCAGTATTTACATTGTGTGGATTATTTAAGTTAACTGATGGCTGGTCTCGCTCACTCACTGCGCTAGCTCCGCCCAACGATTGCGCTAGCCCCGCCCATCGATTGTTCTAGCCCCGCCCATCGATTGCGCTAGCCCCGCCACTGAGTGCGCTAGCCAAGCCATTTAGTGCGCTAGCCCCGACCACCGATTGCTCTAGCCACGCCAACTGAATGCGCTAGCCCCGCCCATCGATTGCGCTAGCCCGCCAACTGACTGCGCTAGCCCCTCCCATCGATTGCGCTAGCCACGCCCATCGATTGCGCTAGCCCCTCCTACCGATTGCGCTAGCCCCTCATACCGATTGCGCTAGGCCCTCATACCGATTGGACTAGCCCCGCCTATCGATTGCGCTAGCCCCTCCCACCGATTGCGCTAGCCCCTCCCACCGATTGCGCTAGCCCCTCCCACCGATTGCGCTAGCCCCTCCCACCGATTGCGCTAGCCCCTCCCACCGATTGTGCTAGCCCCGCCACTGAGTGCGCTAGCCCGCCATCTGACCCCCGCCAACTGACCGCGCCAGCCCCGCCACTGATTGTGCTAGCCCCGCCAACCGATTGCACTGAAAATACGACGTTTTAGTCGCCAAAATTGCTTCACATAAGTGTCGGCGCATGTCGGAATTCTAAGGTCACTTTTGGTATAAATGAATGATTTGACTCGTCGATTAATTTTTTGATGGAAAGCGGCGATCACTCAGTTCTATAAACTATAATGGAATCAAATTGGGGAAGATAATTAATTCTGGCTTAAACCCGTAACAGCCAAAGCAACTAACCCGAGAAAGAGGATAAAGTCTCGTGTAATTCATTTCGAAAGGACACAATTTTAGAAAAAAATTAAAATAGGTTGTAGTCGACAAACGAAAGTTGGTTTAAATTGAAAAAAATTGGGTAATATATGGTTCATGTAGAAAACATACTGAGAAAAGAATCATTTACTTTTGACAATTGAATTCTTTTCTGAAAATTTCCAATAGTTCAATTTCTTTGGTGCGTAAAATGCGGGATTTTGTACTAATAATTTTGTCTATCAAAAACGGGCGTTCTGATTGGTCGAAAAAAATATTCATAAATCCACGAACAAAATTTTGAGCACGATGCTATTTTGTATGCTTCTGCACAAAATAGTCCTATACAAAAAGTTTCAAAATGTGTACACTTAATGCTTTTTCGCTCGATGCTATTAAATCATGAGAAATGAAGAGAATATTTTTTGTTTGTTTTCATGGAGGTATGAACCGAATAACCTAATCACACTTATGTATGAAAGTGATACAGTGTGATTAGTTTTTTCGGTTCATAGCTCCATGAAAACAAAAAAAAAATATTCTCTTCATTCCTTTAAATGAGTTAATATGTTTAGCTCGGTTGTTTTCGGTGCCCTGATGGCAATTGCGTCCGCGTTCTCGTTTGTTCTATATCTGGTTTTGCTGAACAAATTCACTTGAAACTCACTCTTAAAAGAGCAATCAATACCAACAAGAGTGATAACTCTAAATACCCATTATTTTACTTAGAATTTTTCCCACTATCGAGTATTTGAAAAGTCGAGCGTTGGTATTCACATGCGGCATTCTCATTTAATCTGACTATAGACAATAAACACTAATGTACTATCCCATATACAAAATAAACATCGAAAATCACAATACAACAACCATTACCTCCACAGATATCCCTAAAGATGATGTATCCCGTTGCAAATGCAGACGCCACATTAGATGCGATATCACTACCAGGGTTGCCGTAGTCAATCTTATATGCAGGACGCCACATGTCGCCTGGCATGTTTTCTGGACGACCCCAGTATCCATGATCCACGGCTCCATCACCTACCTGTAATAATATTATGGATATAACTACATTAAAGAGCGTTAAATACCAATTGCTTTCCCCGCCCACTTACTTCTTTGGTCCCTCCGATTGACTTCGACAGGAAGTTCCATTTCGATTTTAAACGGCGTCATTTTGCAAAGCATGAAACAAAAAGCAACTTGGTTAGTAGGCGGCTCAAACGTCCTAACTACAGCTTGAATATAAGCTGTAGTTACGACATTAAAGTCGCGAAACAAACACAATGTTTCACAAAAATGGCGGCCAATGTCGGAGTTCAACGCTCAATTTTGAGCTGAATGAATGGTTTGATTGGTCAAAAGGTTATTTGATTGCCAGCCGTGATTGGTCATTTGCGAAATTGTATAGAATCCATGATAAGTAATCTATGGTACCTTCATCTACCCGAATAATGACGAATTAAGGCTCCTTAAAACGAAAACAAAATTCAAAATTATATTACGTTGGTAAAATCAAATAATTTTGAAATTTATTTTTGAATTTTGTTCATCAAAGTTTCCATAGCGAGCACGTGATCTATTCTTAGATTATTAACAGAGGGGTCAGTATACAATTTTAACGAGATTTCGGAATTCCTTTTTGTTTGGTTTAAACCTATTTATTTTACATCGATTGGGAAACAAGTTCTTCCGACTTAGACTAACCCCTCTCGATTCTGCTTCCTGGAAAATGCACCAGTACTCGCGCCGATAGTGTGGGCCAATGACAGAACCAAGATCGATAGCCGCTCCCGGGAATCGAACTCAGGACCTCTTGATCGGGAAGCCGACGCTCTACCTCTCGACCACGGACACCATTCCTTTTTGTGATACAGTACCGTACGAGAGCCATAGAGCCTTTAAATGTAATTTACCGAAATTAGTAAATAAGAATGACGTGCTCAAGGATTTGAAGGGACTATCATATCTTCGAGATCAACCATGAAGCTAGACTGGTAATTTTATTTTATTTCTAGAATCAGGGTTGTTTAAGTAACGAAATTAAAGTGAGAGCATGTTAAAGACATTTTTTATACTCAAGAGTAAACTTGACTCTGATAATTATATATGATATGGAACACGTCTTAATTAACCCATTCCCACACAATCCCTCCTTTTTACGTCCCAAAGAAAAAAGCTGGGTTAAGTATTGTGGAAAATGAAGAAATTGCTTGGGTCAATTAATTTCTTTATTATCCACAATGTTTTCTATCCAAAAAAGATGAAAGAAGTAAAAGCCTATCAACCTGAAACTGTTGTCTGCATCTTCCTTCAATTTGGACTAGTCTAAAATTTTGTTGTTTAGGAATGGGGTTAAGCATTTCAACTACAATGAGCATTTTACCTGGACCCACAGTTTCTTAGCAGGAGCATCCCAGCATTTCAAGAAGTATTCTAATGGCCATTTGACAGACTTGCACATCATATCGGTTTGACCTTTAGCTGCATAGGCGTCCGCAAATTTGATGAAACCCCAGTTTAAAACCCAGCTTGAGAAAGACATAGGGAAGTTGAATTTCACGTGGTCTCCGGCTGCATAAGAAAATGTTCATAGTTGTATTTGTGATTGTTTGAAATGCAATACAGCAATGCTAGTTTATTTTTGTGTATATATGACAATAACTCGAAATCCATTAAATAATAAAAAGATCTGCATACATGTATTCTTTGTTATCATGATTATTATCACAGATAGTTACATTTAAATATAGTTTCAACGAATGTAAAAATTTCACAACAAAATTGCACATCGATTGAAGTATCTTGCATTTATTTCGGTTTAAGCAAAGAAGAGTCACGCCCACTGCCTCCGACAGGAAGTTCCATTTCAAATTTAAACGGCGTTATTCTGCAAAATTGTTAGCAAGTTATATACAAAACAACGATCAAAATAGTTAGTTGGTGACCTAAACGTCGTGACTAGAATATGTATTTCTCGGTTTTGTTTTTGTATTTTGCCAATCAGAATACTCGAATCTTGATAGACGAAACTAAAATTAAAGACTAATTTTAGATATAAGTCATGATCTTACTAGATTATTTTCTAGGGACTCTTGAAAGACCCTTGATTTTTTTTAAGGTACCTGCAAAAGATTTAACGATCCTCCTACTTACCGTCATACCAGCCTCCACTCAGATCGTGTCCCTCGCCGTTGTCATTTACGCAAGAGTCCCCTCGCCAGGAAATTGGTTGGCCGGCCGGCAGACGACCAGATCTTTGAGCATCGTAGAAGAGAATTGACAGCTTCATGGCTTCCCCGTAGTCATGGCGCATCTGAGAGACTGTAACCAATATCATATTTTCAAACAGTATACGGTTAACTTTGTATTAAACGACAACCGCAGGGATGGTCGCTAAACTTGGTGCCTAGAGAGATTGGTTGCTAAATACACGTTTGGCCACTTATATAAATTTTCAATTTTCTTTGAATACTTCCGCATTCGGACATTAGATAGGAATAAGTTATTTGACAACTGCATTTATTTTCCTACAAAAAATATTGTTTAATTATAACGGCCATTGTTGCATGTATGTATAATTGTTTGTATGTGGCGATGAACATCAATGTTCAAGTCTAAATCAATAAAATTATGTTATGTTATAAAGAACCGATACTATTGCATACACGAGCAATTGCAGATATGCATTAGAAGTCGATTAGAATCGTTTCATAGGATTTAGTAACTATAATTCTTGAGTAAATTTATACGCCTACTTCTAATGAGCTTATATGTTGGTCATCGAAATTTATCTTGATATTGATCACTTTATGAAAGTCGTTGCCTAAAAGCAGGCGTCGCTTAAGAAAGATTGACTACTTTCTACGCAAGTGTCATTTGACCGGACGTGATCTTTGAACTCCAACAGTTTGTGCTGCTTTGACGTCACTTACGCCATTACTACAGCTTATTCTAGTGGTAGTTAGAAGGGCTATGTCGCCAACCTACTAGTATATATTTTTACACGTTGCTAACCATCCAAAATTTTGGAAAATAACTTTGTTTCACTTTTAGCATACTTAAGAAATAAAACAGGAATCTAATTATAGATAAATATCTTCTTTACAGAAATTGAATCAGTTGCTATTCATTAAGTTTTGGAATTTTTGGAAATTTGTATAGTATAGTTTGGAAGAATAGGAATTTTCGCAAAAAATCTGCCAAATTCGGAAATTTTCGATCCTGATCATTACTAGAGATCAGCATAGTTGACCAGGGTCAAAGAGTTTCAAATGAGTTTAAGTGCCTCTCTCGTGACGGGTCACGTGTAATTCAGTTTTGTACCTGGACCTGTTGGTACATTGCCGGACACTATAGTTCCAGAACCACCACCACTAGCACCGGTATCAGTACCGCCACTACTTGTAGAATTGTCACCCCCGGCACTCCCTGTATCCGTGCCTGTACTTCCGCTTCCGGTACTGCCTCCGCCGGTATTTCCCCCAGTACTTGTCCCACTCCCGCCAGACCCAGAACCTTGATAACGAGTTATTGAGAGTTTATGTTAAAGTATGCACTTTTTCAAGCTTAAAAGTAACGATGAGAGACTATTTGTATTGATTAGAAATGCTTATATCTGTGGATAGTTTTGTTAGAATAATACGTCATGTCTATTCAATATACCTAAATCACAGACCTTTGAAACATGGTCAATATGCATATATAGGAAGAGTTAAGAATATAGACATGCAAGATCAAAATTAGTTAGGCTTTTTTTCACTAATTGATTACAACTTGACCTTTTAATTTTAAGCGCTGCTTTCAGAAGTATGATCGTAATCTTCCAAACCCCCAAGAACATCGCCAACTGTTCGTGTTTTTTACATGCATTATCTTTATATGAATGAAATGAATGCCGCCAATCATGTAATTACCTCTTTATAAATGATCTAAATACCTTCAATGACGTAAAAACCGTTTGCGGGTTGGTCACCTGGTGCCCGAGCGACAAAGTGACATTTGAGCTGCTGACCGGCAGACAGATGTGCGTATTCTGGAATTCCCTGAAGGACGAACTCTCTGTCGGACTGTTGAACAACTGTGGCTTTCCAAACCTTTCAAAAGAGGGTTTTAAATGAATCTTTTACAACCTTTTATTACACTAAACTTCAATTACAAGATGGGACAGAAATCAAGGAATCGTTCGTAGACATTTCTGACCACTTATTTAAAAAACATTGATTTGATATTCAAATGGTTTTTGTTGACTGACATCGGTATAATATGGATGATTTTCAGTTTTACATTGTATACTATCAAATCTGTAAAAAAAATGATTTTTTTAAATATCCTTGAGATATTGTCATAGTGTGATCAAAATATCGTAACTGCAGGTTATCAATTTCGGTCGTCCATTGACAATTAAATGTGATTTTTTATGTCTTTAAAGTCTTCTACTGAAAAGTTTCGATCGCGACTGCCAATCAGAAAAAAGACAATCAAATCAATCATTGAGACCTGGAGTTAACTTTGTGCTCCAACATTTTTGGTTAATTTTCTTTGGGTTGACGACTTAAACGTCTTGACTACAGCTTATTCAAGATGAAGTAACAACGTTTAGGTCGCAAGTCAACGAGTTTAAATTTTATATCAAACTACCGATAATAAACTGTGTAAAATTTACACACTTTCTAAGTCGAATTTCCTGACGGGGGACGTGGCCAGCGATTTGGCAATTGTTTTCTATGCTACCTTGCACCTATTTGTTTTAATTTGCACAAGCCTTGGATTGTCCTCTACAACATCATTCAATTCGGGCCAGTCGAACGGTATTTCATCGAACGGGTAATTTGTTAAATAATTTGAAGAACCAACCTCAAGTTTATCGACATGTTTGTCAAACTTGATGACGACTTTCCACCCATCGAGATCGCCATTGTCCGCTCTTACAATCCAGTCACCTTCAAATCCACCATTCCAGCTGTTTGTTACTTGTAACCAATCGGTGTTCGCCTTACAAAGGCCAAATATGGCCAATAACAGAACAATTTTCCTCATGGTCCTGTTCGTTTTATAAACAAAGGTTTTGCATCTTTAACAGAGATAATTTAGTTAATAGTTGTATTCGCGTATTAATACAGTATGATTAGGTTTTTCGGTTCCTACCTCCATGAAAACAAAACAAAAAAACTATTCCCCTCATTTCTTATACTTTAATAGCATCGAGCGAAAAAACAAAAAGCTTTGCAAATTTTGATACCTTTGCGTATGGGACTATGTTTTGCGGAAGCATAGAAAATCGCCGCGTGCTCAAAATTTTGTTCATGGAGTTATGAATAAATTTTTTCGACCAATCAGAACGCTAATGTCTTATTGGGCAGTTAGACATTAAAAAACGGGTTTGGTCGAATGTCTAATCGAATGTCTAATGTCTAATTGGGCAGTTAGACATTCAAAAACGGGTTTCGTCGAATGTCTAATCGAATGTCTAATGTCTAATTGGGCAGTTAGACATTCAAAAACGGGTTTGTTCGAATGTCTAATCGAATGTCTAATGTCTAATTGAACAGTTATACATTCAAAAAGGATTTTGGTCGAATGTCTAATCAAATGTCTAATGTCTAATTGGGCAGTTAGACATTCAAAAACGGGTTTGGTCGAATGTCTAATCGAATGTCTAATGTTTAATTTGGCAGTCAGACATTCAAAAACGGGTTTGGTCGAATGTCTAATCGAATGTCTAATGTCTGATTGGGCAGTTAGACATTCAAAAACGGGTTTGTCGAATGTCTAATCGAATGTCTAATGTCTAATTGGGCAGTTAGACATTCAAAAACGGGTTTGGTCGAATGTCTAATCGAATGTCTAATGTCTAATTGGGCAGTTAGACATTCAAAAACGGGTTTGGTCGAATGTCTAATCGAATGTCTATGTCTAATTGGGCAGTTAGACATTCAAAAACGGGTTTGGTCGAATGTCTAATCGAATGTCTAATGTCTAATTGGGCAGTTAGACATTGATATTTGAATGTCTTATTTTCCAGTTAGATATTCGGTCGAATGTCTAATGTCTAATGTCCTGCCAACTTCACACACTTTTATAAACATATCTTTCCGTAGAATAGATACTTCTAAATAATTTAAAAAAGAAAACTTCAACTAAAAATAGTCCAGTAACGTACTAGTTAATTGCTAGTTATTTGCTAGTCTTCTAATCAATTATCTTACATATATATTTTTAAATTTCTTATGACAGACTTCATTCTTTTAGCACGAGTAAGCTTAAAAAGCCCAGGAATTGGATATTCAGGCGTCGGGATTTCCAAAAATGGTAGCTCTTTTTGTCAGATAAATGGTAACCGCATTAGATAAAATAATATAAGTACATACTTATATTAATATACCAAACTTTGATCAGTTCAGTAGATGTGTCAGCTTTCCGGTAAACCACACAAATTTTGTCAATGACCTTCTACATGTGATCATATGCGTGACTTTTCCAACCGTTACATATAAGCGCATAGGAAAGGCTCTGATCAGCCTGTGCATCCGCACAGTCTGATCAGAGTCTTGACTATGCGCCCTACAGATAGAAACTATCTTGAAGCTTCCTTATGCGATCATTGATTATTCTAACTAGTCTGAGTAGCCGTCTAGGCTGCTCAGTGTCTGCTCTTCACGCACAAGTGAAACAGAATTTTCACGCAAGAGGTCAAAGACATACCGATTTCCATCGATAGATCGAATATTTAAATATTTGTAGTTGCATTGGCTTAGACCATACTCATGAACATAGTTCTAACGCGTCATGACCTTCTGGATGTCCACAAATTTGGAAAAGAAAGAAAATGATCCAGCAGAGGTAAACTTTTTGTAACATTCCGAAAAACAATTATGTAAAAAGGTAGAATGGTCATTATAGATTCGGATAATGGTCAAAGTGCGAAAAGGTTCGACCAGGCCGGCCTGCACAGTCCGTGCTATCTGCCCACGATCTATACTTTTCGCACTTCGGAGGAGTTCAATGTCTGTCTGAAGAATCACTTTTGCTGTGATTATTTATTCTGGTTATATACCTCCATAAAGGAATACATTTTAGCTTGAAACGATATGATTTTTTTTTAATACTTACTCTGAGAACTTGCTCCCGGACGCCGATAGTTCTAGAACTATGACATTTGATGTAAAAGTGCTATGAAATAGATTTCGTTATCTTCATGACCTTACGTGGGTCGAGAATTGTTATCGGTAATTTTCAAAAGAACGTAAGAATAGCATATTCTACGTGTAGTTATAGTGGTTAAGAAGTCATTCAACAGTTTCGCCGTCACTGTAAAAAGACACTTCTTTTGGTCAATGCTAGCTATGATAACGTAGTTCTCTGGTTTAACCCTTCCTGTACAACACCTGCTTTTTACGTCCCTGTTAATTTGTACCTGGGAAAAGATTGTGGGAAAGAAGAAATTTCTTATAAAAAAACGATTTCTTATTTTTCCACAATATTTTTGGGGTGGATTACTTTTCAAATTGCACACACTTTAATGTCGTCTGCAATTTTTTCAAATTGGTCAGTACTAATATTTTGAAAAACAGGAAAGGATTAACTAACGTGACAGGGCTCCGCGCCTTTTTTTTTCGGTTGAAAAAGTCTAAAAAAAAAAAAAAAAAAGATACCAATTAATTTAAACATATCGTTCAATTTTCTCCATTTTGTAAAATTCTCATCATTACTTGATATAAGTAGTAAAGTGTTCATCGAATGACTTCGGCAAACTACAGATATATATACTTTAGCTGCCCATGCAACCCTAAACCTACTGGTCTGTTGACGTAAAACATAAATTGTGCAAATCTCATCCATGCCTGTTCAGTAGGTAAGATGCTGTATTCTCTTCTGTCCTGGGATTAAAGGTTCGAGATCCGCCTCAACCAAAAGTCTTGCCTACAATTGACCGATCCCTGGCCTCACCAACTTATTCCTTTTGGTAGGCCCCTTGACTCCGACGGCGTTATCTTGCAAAATATATAGCACATATTGTACCAAAGTAGAATAGTTGGTTGGCGATCTAAACGTTGTAACTACAGCTTGAAAAAGCTGTAGTTACGACGTTTAAGTCGCCAAATCAACAGAGAAGGTTAACAATAATGTTTGAGCTCAAAGCTCATTCCGGGTCCAAATAAGTGATTTCATTGGTCAACTGGTTATTTGATTGACGGCCGCGATTGGTCAACTGACAAAAGTCATGGTGGTATACGTCAACTGACCAATCGAGATAGTCAATCAAATAACAAGTCGGCAAATGGTATCATTCATTTGGACAAGGAATGATTTTTGAACTCAGACATTGGCCGACTTTCTGTCCGTTTCAATGGGCGGAGCCACCGGCGGGGAAGGGGTCCAGCGATTGGTCATTTGTCTCTTGCAAATGACGAATAATATGTTGAGAGGCTAAGTTTGATGAGAAGCTGGTGGCTCGGAGGGGATGCTTTGGTTGTACTAGTGCGAGGAATCACAAATAGGCATTGTCTTATTGTTACCCTTTCCCAACCGACTATTCAAAAGAGGGCTACGTTTTTGCAGTTGGATCGAAGCAACACGCTTTTAAAGTAAAAACGAAACAGATACCCGACTTCATGGCTTTCCTAGATTTCAAAAGTATCTGATTGGTCCAAGTTTATAAAGAAATCCATCTTTAGGACAATGGGCGTATCTTAATTAAGAAGGTAATCATACATTGTCCGTTTCATTCAAATGCTCAATTCTTAAAAACAAATCACTCTTTTCTTGCTTTCCAGTCCATTCCCAATTCATTGAATTTGTCAAACATCACACTTTTCTTAACTCTTCAGTTGCGAAATCTAACCCAGATAGCCTGTGAGACAGCTATTACAAGATGGTGGGATCGAAGATCACAGTTTCTACGAGTGAAAATTGTAAACGGGCGCTATTGTCATCCGTCGTTGGAAATCAAAAATGTACATTGTTGACAACAAAGGTGTTTTATTACGACACTATTGCATGATGGGGCATGTGTACTAGGAGAACTATTCTTTCTTAACCTTTTTTTTCTGTTTTTCAAAACTTAAGACTGGTTCAATTTGAAAGAAATTGCAGACGACAACTAAAAGTGAATGCTATTTGAAAAATGACCAACCTGCAGGATAGAAAATATTGTGAGAAAAGAAGAAATTGCTTGTTACAAGCAATTTCTTCTTTTTGAACAATGTTTTCTCACGTATAAAATCACAAGAACGTAAATACCAAGAATTGAACAGGAAGGGTTAACAGGTTCCGTATAGACAACGTGTAAGAAAAAAAAACATTTCACATTTTGAGGAAGTAAATGCTGAATGTAAAATGTCGTAAAATGTCTTTTTTTTCCCCGTGCCATGAGCATCAGAATATTACCGTTGTTTGCTGTGAAACCAAGTCGGCTATATAGACGATGTCGATGTAAAGTTCACCTAGTTCGATGTATACACATAAGACATTTAATCAAAGCCTAGCATGTCTCTTGGTCACGGACGACGGAAGATCGATTACATAAGAAGACAAATAAGAAATACATGCGACATTCAAGACTCTTAAATCCCAGAACCCCCAATACGGTTTCCTTGCGATGTTTCTCAAACATACGATATGCGACGTGTTTAAAATGTCAGGTGTGCATACATGCAAGATTTGGGTGGCCGCTTTAAGTTTCCGTAAACAATTGTAGCTCCTCATGGGTAACGTTGGCTATGTATAACTATTTATGATCTTTTGTCGCTAGGATAACGCAGTTAGTCAATCTGTGATAGATTACTAACGAGTATTCCGCCATGGCTTTTGTCAAATGTCGGACCGGACAGATATATGACTTAAATGATGTACCTAGATTCACAACATAGTGTCTTTTTGATTTGAAGAGCTGTTAATATAAACTTTTTTTCTGATCAATCTTTTAAATAGTAAACACAGACCAATTTTAGTACGACTTAGCAAATACCTAAAAATAGCGTTCGACCGACACAGTACTATACTTAATACCTGAAATTAAACTATTAAGAAAAGTATCATTAAAAATGTAGTTAGTCGATACACTTTTACTGCTCAATACATTTGTCCTTTTCTTTTATTTAATTTGTATTATTTCATTTCTGATATTGAACGTTTGAAACCAATAGACATATATTGAGTAGATATTTCGATTTTTAGCTCTCCGCGATATATATATTTTTCTTTTTCTTTTTCTTTTTATTTCAAATAGTTATTATTTCGTTTTGGAACATTTGAATATTTACCTATAGTCTTCATGCTAATGATTTTGGGAAAAAGCTATTGTGAATCAAACGTGCAAAATCAGAGTTACTATCTTTCACCTATCGTTTCTACCGAAAGTAAATTGTATAATTGTTAAATTATTGTGTATGACGAGTTACGTGAAATTGTATAAGTCAATAAAATCTATCTATATATCTGTTCAATCCCCGGTTTTTCATCCCTGTGATTTCATAATTGAGAAAACATTGTAGAAAAAGGAGAAATTGATCGTAACAAGCAAATTCTTCTTTTTTTCCACAATATTTTCTACCCTACTGAATGGTTATTTTTCAAATTAAATCCACCTTAAATTTTTTCAGGACAGGTCTAAAAAGTTGAAATACAAGAAAGGGTAGAGTTAATTGAAACTGAATCTGATAAAGGAGATGGACGGGGTCGTTCTGCGACTAAAACGAACTCGAAAAGTTACCCGCTTAATGATGAATCTCAAACTGCTGTAATAGGAATTCAATAACTGGCATGGATTTTATTTATCTAGATGTCAATAACAAATACTTTTAAATTAGTCAGTTTCACACTTCTGGAAATAGGCATCTCTTCCTCGCCATCGATATTTTATGTAAAATTTATCTCTCATTCTTGTCCCCTTATGGGTAAAAGAAAGAGTCGACCCGCGCATATACGCAGTTTGACCGCAGTCAGAGTCGGCTCTATGTTTTCGCGTTTCCAAAATTGCTCATATCTTCGTGACGGGTCACGTTACTGATATATGTGCAGAAATGAAACTTTTTAATCACCGGCATAAAAGTTTAAAACGTCAGGTACTGGTTTTGTCAAAGAACGACATACTTTAACCAGTAAACTATGTTAAATGTAATAAAAGCTAGTGGAAATAGGACACGAGATAGTTTATCGACCATCACAGCCTTATCTAGTCCAGTTAAACTACTTGAACACCAAAGTCGCCTTATCCAGCCATCTAGGACAGCCTGAAAAGAAACACAAAAAGGGAAAGTCTAAATAAAGAGGACGGATTTTGTTTAACCAATCTATCATTTATTTGGTCCCTAAAGCAAACAAGAGCATTCTTATTATCAATATGCAAAAGCGGGTTATGAGTGAATTTCTTTAGAAAGCGTATTTTTTGGGTGTGTGATTGTGTGTGTGTGTTTTTTGGTTTGTTTGTTTTTGTTTGTTTTTGTTTGTTTGTTTGTTGTTTTGTGGTTGGTTTTTTTTCGGGGGGGAGGGGGTACCAATTTCAACTCGTGTTTGTTTTCATTTTGAGATAGAGTCGAATGCACCTGATTCATCACCGCAAATAATCGCTAATCTTAGCATTGAATGGTATATGCATACTTAACTTTACGAGCGATTTCTACAATCTCTGTGACCGAGTGGATTTATACGCTAGTTCTTTGAATGACTAGTGACAACCAGCGATAGTGAAAACGTCATCAGGTCCGTCATCATGTTATGTAAACAAATCTTAATTTGAAGTGGTTCACAAATCAAAATATTGAAGCTTCTTTCATGACTTGTAGGCTAACCGGAAAGAATTATTTTGATTTATGCTTTTGGATTTGACATATGGTTTCAAATCGATTTTGTTCTTGTTTCTGTATTGTTTTGTTTGTTTTTTTTTTGTGGAGAAGATATGGCTTTAAGTGTGTGTTAATTGATATCACTATCATCTAACGAGTTATTGTTAGCCCATTTCCAAACACTCTATTTTACACCACTAAAGAATTGTAGTTAAGAATACATTGTAAGAGAGTGAAAACTTGCTTTTAACCATATTTTGTACCCAATTTGACCCTTCGTTTTCAATTCTTAAAGCAAATTTCACAATTGGAATATCTTCTGCAACTTCTTTTAAGTTGGATCCATCTTAATGTTTTTCGCGTGGTAATGGATCAAACGGATATAAACTAGAATTTTCCGAGTTTCTTTTTTTTTTTTTTTTTTTTTTTTCTTTTTCTTTTTTTATCACCTTTGGACGAGTTAGATAAAATTGATGATCAAGGATCACTCAAGGGATATCTTATGTATTCCACAAACTTTGACATTATGTTTTTTCACAACATAACCCATTACTACACGACATCATTTTAGACTAGTCCAAATTGAAAGGAGTTGCAGACGAAAATTAAAAGCTCATGAAATTCTAAAAAAAAACACTTTATCTTTTGGGGTAGAAACATTGTGGATAAAGAAGAAACTGCTTGAAACAAGCAATTCCTTTTTTATCCAAAATGTGTTTTTTTCCAAAGCTTTTATCTAGGGGGCGTCTAAAGGAGTAAATGTGTGGGAATGTGTTAAAAAGTAATGACTCCTCAGTAATTCAGTCTTATTTGCTCAGTTGGAAGAGCACTCGACTTCAAATTTCGAGATCGCGTGTTCGGTTCCTGGGCTGACCAAACAATCAAACTACTTGTCTGTCGGATGAGACGTTTAACAGAGGCCCCGTGTGACGATGCTATAAATCGACCACACAAAAGAAACAGGCGGGGGCTCTCAGCAGTTTCGTCCTGTATTTTTGCACTATTCCCTGTAAAAATTATCTGTTTTCTGGGTGAGTCGCTCATATTGGCATGTGCTACGGTAGTGACGATAAATAAATGGCTCGTAAAGTAGAGATGAGACATGGGGACGTCATTTTATAGAATGACGTAATCTTGACGTTGAAGATCCACTAGTGAGACTACCATATGTTTCCCGACGGGAGTTATCCATTCCTAGGCGTCAATCAACTCATCGCTTGTGACAACCACTGACCCCAACTTGAAGGTCCACTTTGACATTAAACGCTTTATTATTCAAAGTTAATGGTCAAGAACAGGAAACAAAAAAAGTAAAATGTTTTGTTGGCGACCTAAATGTCGTAAATGCAGCTTGAATAATCTGTAGTTACGACGTTTAAGTCGTTAAACCGGCAAAACTATAGACCGGAAATAAATGTCGGAGTACTAAGTTCATTTCCGATCTAAAAGGACGATATGATCAATAGATGGAGTCTGCAATTTCTTGTATGAAACATAATAGTTCTACGAGGTTCTTTATGAGACGTGGGGTTAGTCTGTATTAGTTTTTTCTCTTTTTTTGTTTCTTCTTCTTTCTTTTTTTAATCTACTTGGGTTGTTGGTACTCATTCGAATCAACCCGCAATGGGCTTAAGAACACATGATGTAAATTACTCGTCTAAAGATAAAAGAAGCCTATCCGGAGTTCTGAAGAATCTTTACCTTTGGGAACTGGAAACTTGGAATATATTCCGAGACATGGAAGTAAGAGACGTTTTGTCTTAAATCTGTTTTATTGCTGCTGCTATATGTTTGAGCAACTTCAATATGATCACGCATTTTAAGCACCAGAAAAAATAGGAAACATTGCGGAAAAAAAAAGACAATTCAATATCTTTTGCTGTTTTCCCCCCTATTTATTACAAATTTCAAAGATTTGACCATATTAAAAAATGTCGTCTGCAACTCCTTTCAATATTTGACCATTCTAATTATTTTCGTCTGGTAATGCGTTGAATATGCTACTTCATGTAGACAAAATGTAAGTAGTTTGTTGGAAGCAGCGAACCTTATAAGACTGCGAACTTAGCGCTAGTTTGTTGGTGTTGTACCTCTAAAATTTGTATCAGGCTTACTAGTCTTTTTATCTGTATTCATTTATATACATATAATTTAATTTTAGTTACGTCGACCAAGATTCATGCGTCTAGATTCGCTGATTTTTTTTCTATGAAAAAAAGTTCTGAGCATGCAACTATTTTGTATGTATTTTGCTCTTTTTTTTATTTTGCTTGATGGAATTAAATAATAAGAAAAGAAGAGAGTTTGAACCTAAATACATAACAACACTCATATATGAAACCGGTTCTACCTCAATGAAAACAAAAAAATATTTTCTTCTTTTCTAAATCAACATGACATTCTACAAATATTCCAAACACTGTTATACCTCAGCCCTCTTTTCATCTCGTATATCCAGATCAGGTGTGTATTTCATCCCAGCTCGTGCTAAAACATTCACGTAGGAAAACTCAACCAGGGCACAGACCACGAACGTTAAACATGCTGCCATCCATACATCTATAGCCTGGAAATAGTGGGAGACAAAGAAGAAATATATTCTTTACGGATATGTCGTTTACAGGAAGTTCCGCTATAATCAAATCTCGTCATTTATACGTCTATCTATTTTAAAAACACTGCGATCAGTAACACTTCATATAGTATGAACACAAAGGGTGTATTCTGGTTATTTCATTTTATTCATTACAAGTTTGTGTGTCGAATCAATTCTTATACATTAGCCGGATGGAAAACTACAGACTGACTACGTGTGTTTATATGGTGTTTAACGCCACTTTCAACAGTATTTCAGTTATATCGCGACGGCTTTCTGTCATTTTTTCCCACAAATACAACCGCAACATTCGATCAGAGTCATAAGCTACTCATTAAACTCAGGCGCACTTCTCTTCGTTTGCCCTATGGTGAGACACAAATGAGGCATAGCGTGAAGACTTTTGTTTAATGTCCAAAAGAATGTTGGCCGAGTCAGGGTTCGAAAATATGACCACAAGATTGAGAGAATATCGCGCTACCGACTTAGCTACGCATTTTTTCAACTTATACGTATCAATTTATCTCCACGTGTATTTGACTCTTGTTTTAAAAGTATTCTAATCGAATAGATAACACAACTTCCTATCAACTCTTGTCATGCTGAACCCGGAATATATCTGTTTTGGCGAGTTTAAAGACTAAGATCGGCCTGAATTTAACTGCAGTCTCAGCTTAGTCTACACCATCTGTTGGACGTTTTAGGACAGAGTTGTTAATAAAACAAATTAAAATCAAAGTACTGATAGCAATGTATTGTTTTGATCAGTAATCTTCTTTGTGAAACGTTATTATGATAAAGAAACGAGGTTAAAGTAACCAAGGAGTTAACCAATTCGCTCACAATCCCTCCTTTTTACGCCCCTCCAGAAAATAGTTGTGGAAAACAAAATGTAGAAATTGCTCGTTACAGGCAATTTCTTCATTTTCCACTTTGTTTTCTACCTAGAGAGATAAATATTTTAGAATTTTCAACAATCTGCAACTTCATGGAAGACTATGATCAGAATCATTTTGAACACGATGTGCTCAAGTGAGCGATTTATACCTAGGAGATGAGCTTGCAGTCAGAGTTTGCAATATTTCTGAAATACATAAGAACTAATTTTTATGGCCTAGGCATTTAACGGATTAAGTGGTTAAACCTCCAGTGGCAGTTTGCATTCGTTGAACTTTGAGAAGACCTAAAAAAAATACTATTAACTTAAGCTATCAAAGCTGACGTTTTGCTAGCTAAAACGATGTATTGACTCAAAATTAGCGCCTTATAGTGCTCTAAGGCCTTTGATTTCATTCCGGAAAGGATTATATCCAATATGATAAGGGTTCAATTCCTACTTGATGGATGTGGATCCTCTATTTGTAAAGAAATTTTGAGTCTTTATAATCATAGCTTAAACCATTAATAGCAGACACAATTCTAGAATGGTCTAAATTAAAAAAATGAAGACGACAAATCATATTTGATCAGATTTTCAAAATATTTGTCTTTTGGTTAAGAAAACATTGTTGATAATTAAGAAATTGTTAGTTACAAGCTGTTTCTTCATTTTCCCACAATCTATCCCGAAACATATTCTGGTGATGCAGGTGCCGTAGACCAAGACAAGACTGCACACAAGTACAGGCTGGTTTTAGTCTTTGACCACTTTCAAAAAAGAAATATTCCGGGTTCAGCATGACATGGGTTAAACTGTAAATACATGTATTTAAGAGATGAAGAGAATATTTTTTGTATTCATGGAGGTATGAACGGAAAACCCTAATCAAACTGTACGAATACGCGAAGCGGATTCATACATTGAGTGTTTAGGTTTTTTCGGTTCATACCTCCATGAAAACAAAAACATTCTCTTAATTTCTTATAATTTAATAGCATCGAGCGAAAAAAGCAAAAACTTTACATATTTTGATACCTTTTTATATGGGACTATTTTGTGCGGAAGCATACAAAATTGCTGCGTGCTCAAAATTTTGTTCATGGAGTTATGATTAATTTTTTCGAACAATCAGTACGCTCGATTTTGATAGAGGAAACTAAAAATTAAATTATTTGTAGGTAAATTCATACCTTTATATATGATACCGGTGGAAGGTCAACTCGCGCCCCTGATAGCTGTGTGGTCATGGTGAGCACTGTCAGGAGGCCTAGAGAGATTCGAGCCGGGACCGACATACAGTCCAGCCAAAAGTTAAGCCAGGAGAGCACCACAATCAGAACACTGGGAATATAGATCTGTATTATATGGTAGCCATAGTTCCTTCTCAAGAAAAACTTGACACCCAGGCAAGGATACTTAACTGAAATCAATCAATGTAGGATCATTTAGTGAAAAAAAAAACTTAATTTTAGCAAATATCCACATATTCCCGCTTTTGTGTGCCCCTCAAGAACAAAATGTAAAACTTTGTTGACAGTGAAGAAATTGCTTGAAACAAGTACTTTCTTCCATTGTCCATAATGATTTTTACCCGAAGAGACAGAGAATTTTGGATTTCCTTTCGCCTAAAAGTTTTTTTTTCAATTTGGACCAGTCTAAAATATCGTCGTCTGTTAATGAGTAAAGCCATTCCAACACAATCTCGCGTTTAGCACCCCTTAAGATAAAAAATTGAAAACACTGTGAACAGTGAAGAAATTGCTTGCTACAAGCAATTTCGTCGCCGTCCACAATGTTTTCTACCCCCCACCCTTCAAAAAATGTGTTTTATTTTAATTTCACCAACCCGAAAGTGTTGTATGCAATATCTTTCAATTAGAGAAAGTTTTAAATTTTGCAACACTGCAATCGGTTTTCATCAAGCTTTGTTTTCGTTGTTGTTGTTGATGTTGTTTGCATTTCTTTCTCTCATCGGCAGTATGTTGTTTTCTTGTAAACTGTCACGATTCATATTCAACCAACTTCATTCTTTCTAGAATATTCGAGTCCAAGTAACGAACTTCTCAATTTGCATCTTTCAGTTTATAATGCATAAAAAATAATTGGAGAAAAGGTTAGAACCTTGGCCCCATTTGATGATTATTACAATTATAAGTTTCGTTGTTATTATTCATTCAGTCCCATCTGAATGATACTAAATATATACAGAAAGCTCAGAAGTGTTCATTTTTTTATATCAAACTATCTATATTTATCAAAAATAATATGAATAACAAGCGTTGGGCAAAAACTTTTTGGTGCTTAGTATAGTAGCCTAGACATGTACAAATTAACTTATTGCCATTGTCAATGTAAGAAATCCGATTGGCCAATCAAATCGATCATGTAGTCCGGAAGTCAACCTTGAACTCCAACACTTTTGCTGATTCAGCGACTAGACTGATAGACTGATTGAATGGGCTTAAACGCCACTTTAACAGTATTTTCGTCATATCACGGCGGTTGAAGCACATTACCAGGGAATCCTTGTATTTCCCACACCATTACTACCACTACATCCTTCGAGTTTCCAGCTGCTCACCCCACATAGATTAACGATTAACCACCATTGTTTGGAGACTACTGGTAGAAAGGATATTCGACGCGACCGTTGATTTAAATCGAGACCTCTTGTCTAGGAGTTCTATGCGCTATCACTGGGCTTTGGCCGAGGCCTATTGACTAGAACGTCGTAACTACTGCCTATTCAATCCAATACTTACTACCATAATAATCCCTCGTACATTTATATGGAGTATGATAGACCAACGTGAACTGTGGAAAGTCCAAGGCCATAGTTCTGTCCACAGGATTTTCCACCCATACGAAATCTAGATTGTCTGTGCTATGTCCGACTGAAAACAGTAAAGTTGACAGTTTTGTTATACATAGAATTTATAGACTTACAAGGCATATATATATTATGTAAACTTTAGACAACGGATCAAAATTTCGATTTGAAATGAGACCATCCTATGTGGTAGAAAATGTTTTTTGGAAAAGCAAAATAGCTTGTTACAAGCAATTTCTTTTCTTTTTTTTTTCACAATGTTTCCTCAAGTATCAAAACACAGTGTCGTAAAATTCCGGGTTTGTATAGGAAAGGATAAGTCCATTATCAGACGACAAAATTTTAAACTGGTCCTGGTTGCAGACCTGAAGTTTTCGATATTTTCTTACTTTTTCGATAGAAATGATTGTTAATAATAAATGAATTGCTTGTAACAAGAAGTGTTTTAATTTTCCACAATGTTTTCCAAAGATTTTTCTTTCTTATGGCGTCAAAGAACGTTTTTGTATTGGAATGGGTTAAAACCAACTACATAAATGCATGTTAATGGAAAGTAATCCAGAAGCCTTTCGATCGACCCTTTTTTTTTTTTTTATTTGATCCAGTTATGTTATATCATAATACAAAAATAATCTGATAGTTTTTTATATATATATTAGGGGGGGGGGGAGAGAGAAAAGGTCGTGCTTTTCAGGATACAAAATTACGCATTTCACTTATAATGACAAGATACGTCTTATGGTGCTTGCGTTTCAATGGAAATAGAGGAGACAATCTAGAACGTTGTCGGTTTTCTTTAACCCATTCCCACTCAGTGACGCTTTTAAACACCCCCAAGAGAAAATACTTTGGAAAACATTGTGAAAAATAAAGAAATTGCTTGTTACAAGCAATTTCTTCATTTTTCACAATGTTTTCTACCAAGAAAGTAGAAAAAATACAGAATTTTATAAACTTTAAATTGTCGTCTGCAACTTCTTTCAATGTTGGCTAGTCTAAAATTTTGCCGTTTGGTAATGGGTTTTAAGGAGTTTATAATACCCTCCCTTGAAATGCATGCATTGTGTCATTTCCATTAATCCTTTCCTGTTTAGTTCCTGGTTTTTACGTCCCTGTAATTTTACAATTGAGAAAACATAGTTAGAAAAAGAATAAATTGCTTGTAACAAACAATTCCTACCTTTTCTACAATATTTTCGAACCCTACTGAATGGTTATTTTTTCGAATCAAATCCACTTTAAATTCTCGTATGCAAAACCTTTGAATCTGGACAGGTCTAAAATTAGCAAAACAGGAAAGGGTTAATGAATATATTTATCTATTTTTATCACTCCAATAATCTCATTACAATTTCATAATATTTCTTAGATTTCTAGGGCTCAATGATTTATCGATGAAAGACCTAAAGTTGCCTTAAAACATTTTGTGATTATAATTAAAACGGCAAACAAACTTATCAAGAATTTTTAAAGAATCATCTTTTTACCCTAGAAGCATCAGTACAAATTATTGATATTTATTTGAGCATCGCTTTTACAAGCATGGCATTTAATTGACCAATCGCGGCTGTCAATAACGGAATCAATCGACCAATCAAACCTTTCATTCAGCTCGGAATTACGCTTTGAACTCCAACATTGGCCGCCATTTGTGTGAATTATTTTTGTTTGTTTGGCGACTTAAACGTCGTAACTACAGCTTGACCAAGATTTAGCTACGATGTTTACATCACCAACCAACAATCTCTATCTTTGTAACATGCTACTGTCTATGATTTTTGCAAAATAAAGCCATTTAAAATTTGAAGCGGAACCCTCTGTTTGAGTAAATGGCTGGGGCCAACGGAGAAAGTAGGTTTGGCCAGCGATTGGTCAATTTATTCATACTTACAGCTTTCAAATTCCAAATAGCATTCTTGTGAATCAAACGGATACTTATGAAGTAACATCTGACACGAGAAAGCTCCAGTAATTCTACAAATAAAATAAGTGATCCGTTTTTCCAGGAAAACCCTGTCATTTTACAAGAAACTATATCTTTCTGATTCATAAAAATGAAAAAAAAAAAATCATTAGTATTAAACTGTAAATATTTCTACTAAAGTATACATATTCCCTAGAGACAAAATCGGACACGTGCGGAAAAAAAGGCGTGTCTGATTGTGTCAAATACGGTTCAATATAAGGTAGTCTTATATGACGTCATTTTAATTCTGTTTGTGACGTCATTACGGAAATAAAAGTAATCAAAATGGTAGAGGAGAAGGGAAATACTCGTAGATGAAAGTATCTTTTTATTATTTCACCAAATTTATATCATAAAAAGGTATCGTGAGATATCTTTTTTTCCGCAGCACAAAGCAAATATAGGATGTTGTATCGCTATCGCAACATCGTATTCCTAATTGATCCATTATCAAGGAAAACCTAATTGAATAAAAAAAAAAATAAATGTTTGTGTGTTTGAATGAATTGCCCCTTTTCTGATTCATTAAAATCGGGAAAATTATATATAAATATCTTAAAAGATAAGTTACAAATATTTTTGCTCATTAACCCATACCGCACACAATTTTAACTGGTCTGTATTTATAAAAAAAATGCAGACAACAAGTTTTACCTGTAACTGTTTAGATTTTAAAATCTGTATATTTTGGCGAACATCATTGTTGATTACGAAGTAAATACTTGTACTAAGCAATTTCTTCAAATTCCACAATGTTTTCGAAAGCTCTTATATTTAGGGGTATAGCAATAATTATTATTATTATTTTTGGTGGGGTTTTTTGGACATCATAAAAACATCGAACATTTCAAACGTAAAAAAGTAACGTTAACTACATTTAGGCAGATTTTCCTGGGTTCTAACGAAAAATGTTATTACAAATCAACTCTTTGAAAAGGGATACTTCTAGATACTAAAAGTGTGAGTTCTGGGGATTAGGTGCTAAGTTTCCACATAAAATCAAAGCACTTAAAGTACTGATGATGGACGTTCATGTTGGCATAGTAGAATGATATGCCCGGTTATGGTGTACAAAAAGGCAATTTTCAAATAAAATATTCTTTTTTTTAACTCTTTCCTGTAAAACTCCGGTATTTCACGTCACTTTGACTCTTTACTTAAGAAAATATTGTGGAAAAAGAAGAAATTGTAACAAGCAAAAACATTTTGGGTGAAACCTTTGGGAGTGACTTGAAGGATTTCACTCGTAAGAGCCATGATAAGATATACACATATGAGTTCGTGCGTGACATTTCCAACCATTACACATGTGCGCCAAGTAAAGACTCAGATCAGCCTGTGCATCCGCACAGTCTGATTAGAGTCTTAACTCTGCGCTCTGTAGATAGATACTCACCCAATGCTTCTCTACACAATCAGCGAATATTCTAATTGTCCCGAATGGCTGTCTAGGGTGCTCAATATGTGTGAGTCACGCACATGCGAAATTGTTGGAAATGTCACACACAGGCTCATATTTGATTCGAGTGTTCCCGTCCGTTGACTCAATTGGCCGATCGGTAAATAAAAAAGGTGTAAGAGATTTTACCATTTGCGTTGTCCATCAAATATTTGACCAATGAAATCATTCATTTAGACAAGAAAAGAGGTTTTAAAACTCGACATCGACCGTCATTTTTGTTAAGATTTCCTGTTGGTTTGGTAACTTCATTTAGGTCGCCAATTTACAATTCTACTTTTTGTTACGTGCTACTGGCCATAGATTTTGCAAAACAACGCCGTTAAACATCGATGCGGATATTCATGTCGGAGTCAATGGACAGGACCACCGGAGTAAGTGGGCGGGGCCAGCGATTTGTCAATTCAGCAATCAAACAAACTTACCTACAAAACACACATATGAAGGATATATAATAAAGGATCAATATGCTCTACATTTTATTCTAATCTAGATACGTTTTTTCAAGACAATTAAGCTCAAAGATATCCGATATGACTGACGGCAAAATGGTATAAAAAGATAACTTTAAAATGATTAATTGGATTGTCAATCGTATATCGAACTTTTTATATAACGCGAATTCAATCTTGAACACTAATTAATAACGATATAAGATATTTCCCACACGCGAAACAGATGCCTTTTGTAAGCAGCATTTTTCTCTGGTTAGCCATTTTGTATGTTTGGGGGTTGAAAAAAGCAGGAAATTGTAGATATAGGTTAAAAGAATACGTTTACTAATTAACCATGTATTCTTTCAATTGACCAAGCCCTTGCCCGACCCACTTACTCCGATGGTCCCGCCCATTGACTCCAACAGGAAGTACCGCTTCGATTTTAAAAGATGCTCTTTGCAAAAACCATAGCCGATTGCAAATAAAAAAATAATGTAATGGTTGGTTGGCGACCTAAATGTCGTACCTACAGCTTGAAAAAAGCCGTAGTTACGACGTTTAAGTCGCCAAAACAACAACAAAAATTCGCGCAAATAGCGGCCAATGTCTGATTTCAAAGCTCAGTTCCGGGCTGAATGAATAATTCGAGTCGTCGATTGATTCCTTAATTGACAGTCGCGATTGGTCAGTTACCGCCATGGACTCATACATTTTGCACTGACCCTTGATAACGCTCTAATTATTCCTCAAATGTCCTTGACCTTTATCGGTAACGGGATTTTGATTTGATAGAAGTATTTCTTAACGCTTTTAGATATACCGTGTTGCGTTGGCCTTGAAATATGTCACCTCAAGATCATTGATGAACTTAATAATAGAGGGAAAAACTTCCTCTTTTTCATGGATCCTTGGTTTATCTATCCTATCTTTTCGGACTCGTTGACCTTTTACTGCCTCTTGGACGTACATTTTCTAATTTTGTAAAATCGCTTGGTTTTTTTTATCCATTTCAATACCATTTGAATTTGGACTGTTCTACATTTTTGACGTCGGGTAATACGTTAATATTCACTCATGGCACAAAGTTCAGGGCTATTTTATTCAACAATCATTTAGAAGCCGGTAAATTTTCAAAGGGTTGATCCAAATATGTTACGAGTCTCTTAAAGACAAAATGGCATGATATCTTCAAAGCTGACTACCACTTCAATCTTTGCACTGTAAATAGATATCAAATATACCAACAAACTGATACCTACGTCATAGCCTACCTCATCGGTCACATAAATTCGCTAGTCTATTTTCATCTTGTGGGTTACGTATTTCAATTCTAAGATAAATATTGTTGAAGACCTATCCATCTGGTACCTAAAATCTTTCTCTGTCAGTATATAATATGCTTAAGTTCTTGATAGTTCTTTTGTCGTAATTACCCCTACACGAATACCGAGATCTAACTACGACAGTCAAAGGGACCGTATGAAAAAATTGTGTCGAAGTGTTTAGAGCTCAAACTCTACTGCATACTTTTTTGTTATACACCAGTAGAGCATTACTAGATGAGAGAATTGTGTGATAAATTCGCTGTATTTCGTAATTATACCGTTAAAAACGTCGATTCTCTATCAACCCTGCTTAATGACGTTAAGTGTACCATGTTCATGTCTAGCCCACTCAGTCTTGTGGCTTCATATTATTACAGTGTATATATGTTTTTTTCTATAATACTTTCCGGTGGATTTTTGAGATTTTTAGGTTGATTACCACTCGATAAGAGAGAGAAATTATCAAAAAGATAAACTCACTGTTTTGGCAGATTTATCCCTGCCCTCATTCATTTTGCGTTACTGAACGTCATCTACGTGTGACCAAAGACACGGATGACTTCATCGGGTTGCCATGTAGTTAAATACAGAAATGACGCACTTTTGGAGATTTTTTCCAAGAAAAGTTTTATTTTATCCCTTTTTTTCATGGCTTTTCCACTCGTGAAAACATAACTTAAGTTGTTCACTCAATGAAGGATGAATCGATCTTAAACTAAAACAAACGATTATTTTTAGGAGGCTCACTTTTTCAGTTTTGGAATGTGGTTTCCTAATGTATTTTCACTTTTGACTACCGTACTAGAGAAAGGGAATATTCAGATACATTTAATTCAAACTCAATACTATTCATAGAAATTCCTATGATTTTGAATTAATTTATTTGTTATTCCTGTATGAAATGTATTTTTAAGTTTTGCTCTCAATTGACCAATCGCTGTCCCCGCCCACTGACTACGATTGCCCTCCCGTTAACTCCGACAAGAAATTACACTTCGAAAGCATTTTGATGGTTTACTCAAACTTAAGATATATGGTCTTGGTCGCCAATAAAAGCTTTGGCTTTATTTCACGTTTTTTGACAACTAATACCGTTTGATTTCTTGCCCTTCTCGGGAGTCAGCGAGAGGTGACCGATCCGTCAAAACTACCCTTGGATTCTTTATATATGCAAGCGAGAGATGATCGATCATATAGTCATACAGTGGCCCATTAAATAGTCAGAGAGGTGACCGATCCGTCAAAACTACCCTTGGATTCTTTATATATGCAAGCGAGAGATGATCGATCATATAGTCATACAGTGGCCCATTAAATAGTCAGAGAGGTGACCGATCCGTTAAAACTACCCTTGGATTCTTTATATATGCAAACGAGAGGTGACCGATTATATGGTCATATAGTGACCGATTATATAGTCAGCGAGTGGTGACCGATCCGTCAAATCTACCCTTGGATTCTTTATATTTGCAGTCCTATTTCTGCTGAAAAAAGATAATAAGCTGGGAGGCCAAGCTGGTCTAAGTCTTTGTTATCTGCCAATTCTAGGATATTCTTGAATAGCTAGAGAAAGGAAACCCATTCCCACCCAATTCTGATTTTTTCACGACCCCCAGATTTTATATCTTAGAAAAAATACGCGAGAATAAGAAATTGCCCGCTACTTTCAACATTTAACCTATATACCTGTCTTTTTTTCAAATAACAGCAACCTTGTTTTGTTGCCTCCAAACCTTTTCAGTTTGGAACAGTCTTAAACTGTGTTGCATGGTACTAGCTCTATCAATTGCGAGTACATTGAACAACCGTACTTTGATTCTCAAATGATGAAAAACAGTACACTTGACCGCATTTCGACTGGTACCGACGTTCCTACCATTAATTAAAGTTCCAATCGAACAAGTATAGTAGCTACCAAAATGACGCCATTTAACCTTTAACCCCCTGTAAACTTTAATTTGTTTCATAGAATTGACCAATCGCTGGCCCCGACCCTTGAATCCCTAGGTCCCGCCTACAGGAAGTTCCGCTTCGATTTTTATCGGCGTTATTTGCAAAATTTATGACAAGTAGCATGTAACAAAAAAGTGAAATGATTTGTTGGTGACATAAACGTCCTAATTACAGCTTAAATAAGCTGTAGTTACGACGTTTAAGTCACCAAACTAACAAAAAGGTTAACAAAAATGGCGGCCAAGTTTGAGTTGAAAGTTCGGGTCCAGGTTGAAAAAAATCATTTGATTGGTCGTTTGATTCCTTGATTGACAGTCGCGATTGGTCAATTAATCGAGGTGATCCGATTGCATCTACTATAGTAAGAACAATAGTACTAGCCTAAAACGGCCGATATCGTATTTTTCCTGCGTAGCTCGTAGTAATAAGAAGGCATGGGGCGTCATTATTGAATTTTATGCCATGCCACATTTAGTATATGCCTATAAATTCTAATTGTTAACATAACAAAATTGGATACGACAGACAATCATCTATATATCATTCAATGTTTAGTTTCGCCTATCAAAAACGAGCGTTCCGATTGGTCGAAAAAATATATTAATACGTCCATGAACAGAATCTTGATCACGCAGCTATTTTGTATGCTTGCCCACAAAAAAAAGTTCTATGAAAAACGTACAATATTTTCTTTATTCCCTCCATGTCATTTAATTATACGAAATGAAGAAAATATTTTTTTGTTTTCATGGAAGTATGAACCGAAAATCCTTATCACACTTTTGTATGAATCCGCTTTGCGTATTCATACAATGTGATTAGATTTTTCGGTTCATACCTCCATGAAAACAAAAACCATTCTCTTCATCTCTTAAATGACAGGGTCAAATCATTCTCTGGTATGCCAATCTCCTTACTTTCCACGCTACATCGATACTGAGGTATATAAGAACATAAGGAGATCCCCGGATTATCAGAAGATGGTCTTAAATACGGTCAAATTAATGATAGTTTTAGATTACTCTATTTTGTCTGCTAATATCACGTCATATTAAGAATTGGCGTTACTGAAAACGAAAAATAATTAATTATATGAATAGACCAATGAAAATAAGTAACTTGAGAAAAAATAGTTTATTTCAGAAAATGCCGCATGTAATTTTTTACTTCAAAGCTGTTAAATGTGTAGGTATGACGACACGATACACCGTATTTGATTCTAGCTACATAAAAGATGATATTCCACTCGAGTTTCACTCGTGAAATATCATTTTTTTCCTCAGCAGCTAAAAGCAAATACATGATGTCAGGTCATCGTTATACAGAGGATAAATTCTGGATCACTTGCCCATCCCACTCTCCTCCGACAGAAAGTTTGACATTTAAATTGAACGGGAATATTTTGAAAAAAAATGTCAGTCACACGCAACAGAAAGTAAAATGGTTGGATGGCGACCTAAATCTCGCAACTATGGTTTAAAATAAGCTTTAGTTACTACGTTTTTGTGGCTAAGCTAAGAAAAATGCGTTGCATGAATATTGGAGTTCAATTTTCACTCCCGCTCTAAATACATGTTTGGGTTGACCAATCGACCGTTCGGCGATTCTTCAATATTTTAGTGCAAGATCTACTTTGAAAGTCATATGCATTGTATTTTATTGGAGAAAATAAACAGACAAACTACATCAGAACCAGTTGTTCAAGCCTAATGCAACAGGTTAAAAAATTTAGGATATCTATAAAGCTTGCAATTCATATATGCCATAAGATAACAAAAATCCTTACCGAACAACGTATTGAATTCTGCCATTCGGGTAAATATGGACCAGTCTGTTTGGAACTGTGACGTCATGGAAGTGGGCGGACTTTTCGTTGAGCACGTAAACGTCTGGTACCCAAATATTTTTGTGATGAGGGTCCAGCTCGAGACGTGTTAAATTCTGGTAATTAATGGCCTTGAACTCCAGTCGTTTGTCGTACCAAAATTGTCTGAGGAAAAGGCTTATTGAAAAATCCTGCAACAAATACAATACAATTGATAGATTGCACGAATGTAAATATGTACACAATTGAAATTACACACTAGTTAATTCAAATTCCGATACGAAATTCTGATATGAAAAAAATGACCCTTTCCCATTTTTTCTCTTGTCCAAATTAAAGAAGGTGCAGATGCAAATTTAAGGTAAGTCCGATTTACATAGCAACCAACCTATAACGTAGAAATTATTGTCGGAAAGGACGAAATAGCTTTCTATAAGCAATTGCGTCTTTTCACTCGATGGATTTTCAAATAAGCCTTTCCTGCACATTCCCTAGATTTACGTCATTATGATACAAAATCACAATGACGTAAAAACTAGGGATTGTACAGAAATGGGTTAAGGGTGTTCCTTACCAAAAACGAGTAAATATCCCTACTACATCATTTTGTTTGAACTCGTGTCCATTATTCCTTGGCCATAACTTCAGATAATGAATTAACCCATTCCAACACATTCCCTCCTTTTACGCCCCTCAAGAACTTAGCTTTTGGAAAACATTGTGGAAAAAGAAGAAATTGCCTGTATCAAGCAATTTCTATATTATTCAAAATGTTTTCTATCAAAAAGAGGAAAAAAAATCCATCAACTTGAAATTGTGGCCCGTAGCTTCTTTCATTTTGGACTAGAATGAAATTTTGTGTTCTGGGAATAGATTAAACGTCGTTAACTCAACTTCTTCCAGCATGTATGTCCGGGCACATTCTTGTTTTATATTCTATGACAGTATTTTTCAAACTTTTGCTGTTTGATATCTCAGATATCACGGAAGAGAAGTGGGCGTAGCTAGCTATCCGTCAACAGTCGCAAGATCGTGATGAAATCGCGATCCTCCGACACTGTTCTTTGACCGACAAACAAAGTTTTAATCAAATTAAGTTTGCTTTTTCTGTGATCCTGAACTTAGAACAAAAAGTATATCGTTGGTCGATGAACTGAACGTCCCGGCTTGAAAGAGCTGTATTTATGACGTTTAATCTATTCCCACACAGTCAAAATTCAGAACCAGTCCAAATTGAAAGATACTGCAGATGACAGTTTCAAGTTGGTGGAAATAAAAGAAATCAATGCCGGAGTTTAAGAAATTGTTTTTTACAAGTAAACCCTTCAATGTTCACAATGTTTCCAAAGATATTTCTTTAGGGGCATAATGTCGTGAGTTCTTTAAGGGAATGGCTCGCCGAGCAAACGAAATGCTTGGCAAACATTATGGGAATACTATTTACTTCAAATCTAAATGCATTATTTGATTGGTCTGCCAGGCAGCCCGTCAAGTGACCAATCGCTGGCCCCACTACTAACTCCGCTGGCCCCGCCTCTGGCAGGAAGTTCCGTTACGATTTTAAAAGGCGTTATTTTTGGAAAATTTATGGCCATTAGCATGTTTAAAAAGGTAGAATGGTTGATTGGCGACCTAACGTCGTAACTACAGCTTGAATAAGCTATAGTTAAGACATTTAAGTCGCAAAACTAACAAAAAGTGTATCACGAAAATTGCGGCAAATATCGGAGTTCAAAGCTTCATTTCGGGCTGATTGAATAATTTTATTGGTCGATTGATTCTTAGGCTGACAGCCGCGATTGGATTATTATTTTACTTACCATACTCGATTCTCTGATAGAATACATGGACACGATAAGGATCGTCATATTTATAACCACCTTTGTGTCACCGGTCACTGCAAATGAGATAAATGTGAGATCACCTTGGTGTTAATTGTAGCTGTAATACAATATAAACATAAGATCACCTTGGTGTCAAGGGTAAGTGGAATAGAAGTATAAATGTTAAACCACGCAGGTGTCAATTGAAATGGAAAACAAATATAAATGCGACACCACGTTGAAGTCAAGTGTAACTGCAATGAAATATAAATATGAGACAACGTTGGTGTCACGTGTAACTGCAATACAGATATAAATGTTAGACCGCATTAGTGTAACATGTCACTGGAATACTGTTATAAATGAAGGACCGCGTAGGTGTAAACTGTAACTTTAAAACAACAGTAACCCGTGATTCCTCGTTGCCATGGGTTACTGCAATATACGTATAAATGTGATACCTCGTTGGTGTCACCGGTAACTAGAATATGAACATATATGTGAGACCACATTGGTGTCACTAGTAGCTGGAATACAAATTTAAAAATTAGACCACCTTATTGCCACCGATTTCCGAAATCCAAATATAAAATGGAGACCACGTCGATGTCACTCGTAACTGGAATACTATTATCAAAATTAGACCACCCTTTTGTCACCTGTAACCGTAATACAAATGTAATTTGAGACCATGTTGGTGTTACTAGTTACTGGAATAGGAATACAAATACTAAAACAACTTATTGCCACCGGTTTCTGGAATACAAATATAAATTTGAGATCACGTTGGTGTCACCAGTAACTGGAATACAAATATAAATATTATACCGTCTTATTGTCACCGGTTTCTTGAATACAAATGTAAATTGGAGACCACTATGGTGTCACCACTTACAAAAACATATTTTAGACCGCGTTATTGCCACCTGTAACTGTAATACAAATATAAATTCGAGACCACGTTATTGTCACCGTTGACTAGAATACAAATATAAATTTGAGACCACATTGGTGTCACTCGTAGCTGGAATACAAATATACATTTGAGACTAAATTGTTGTTAGCGCTGAATGGAAATAAATAAACATGTGAAATCACGTTGGTGTCACTGGTATCTTGAATAGAAAAATAAAACCTTGGTCTCGCCAGTAACTGGAATACATATGCGAAAATAAGAGAGTATTGAACAAGTGTTAACATACTTACGTCCATGTTACATTAAATATATCGAAGGGTTCAGGGGTTTATTTCACGTATGGGCCTTATATAAAACATGTACCTTAATAGAGAACCTTCATGAGTAGTCGTGATATAATTAATCAATTCACCTTTAAAGTCCTGCAATAAAAACGATGTTATATCTGTCAAATAATACATTTTGTGTTCTATGTACACACTTTTTATTCCTCAATACTTTTCGAAAGAATATCGAGATTTCCCAGTTGATTATCACTCAATAAATTCATCGAAAAACCAGTGAAAATAATAAAATGATAAACCTACTGCTTTCGTAGATATAACCCTGTTTTCGATCATTGCGCGCTACTGAACACCAATTGAACAATCGCGGTTGTCAATTAAGGAATATATAATCAAATATATATCAAATTATTTTTTTAGCCCGCAATTGAGATTCAAACATTAGCCGCCATTTGTGTGAAACTTTTTTGTTTTATTGCGACTTAAACATCTAAACTACAGCTTCTAAAAGCTGTAGTAACGACGCTTAGGTCACCAACAAACGATTCTACTTTTTTGTTACATGTAACTGGCCATAGTTTTTTGCAAAACAAAAAAATCAAGACTTCCTGTCGTGGTCAATGGGCGTGACAAAGGGAGTAAGAGGGCGGGACCAGCGATTGGTCAATTTCACGTGACCGAAGACACTGATGACGCGATTCGGTTGCCATGTAATTCACGTTAGAAAAACGTGCTTACAATATTTTTTCTGATTTGGCTTTAAACATTCGCGAACAACTAAAGCATATTTTCACTCGTGGCTCCACCTTTCGTGTATAAATCGATTTTACGCTGAACCCAAAATATTACCTCTATAAATTCCATTACAACCAGTAGTGTGACTTAAAGTCACCGAGTCTTTTTACTTTCCGTACCGAATGTAAACGACGTCATTACGTGAATTAAAGCCATATCGTAGCGAATGACCGATTCCGTGAGTTTCACTTATTATGCGATTGTTCATGTCATATAGACTATAAACAACGAGTTCCTTTTACTTCCACGACAGATGTCATATTTATCAGTGATCACGAATGAGTAATGCGTACATTCTTAACCCTTGTCATGTTGAATTAAAATCTTATATAGAATGGCAATGAAATCGTATGACTAACACCACCGGAAGGCCTAATTGAGGGTCAGTATTCCTTTTGGAACTTATTTGTTTTAAATAACTCTGGCTTAAATTTGCCACCAGGAGACGAAGGCCAAGATCATACTGCACGTATATGCAGGCTGATGATTGTTTATACCTCCTGCCACAAGTATATTCCGGTTTCAGCATGACAAAGTTAACATATCTGATCTGAAATTACACCCCACTCCAAAGCTTGCCACCTTCGCTACCTTTTCAAATAACTTTTGATTACTCCATCCTTTATGTCTGTAATATTTACTCTTAGACACCACGGATATTTGGAATAGCCACTTTGGTGTGTGAATGTGTGAATGTGTGCGTGCGTTCAAATAGTTCCTGGGATGAAACGTGTATTTTTGATTGCAAAACAGTAGCGCCCGCAGACTTGAAAAAAAAAAAAGTAAAAAAGTCTTCACCAGGGTTTTTATTTTTTTTTAAAGACGTAATTTTTTATTCATCATTTAATAACTGTGACGCGTCGAAAGATAAAGGGCTTCTCTGGAAATAAGTATTTATCCTGGCCAGATTGTAGAGACAGCCAAGGCTAATTACGTTAGAAACATTTAGTTCTTTCACTATTTTCTAAAATCCAGGAGGGACATTCTACCAGACTGTATGTTCCGTTCCGGAATACGATACGTGGTTGACCTCTGGTTGTTCATATTTATTGTTCAAGTGTTGTTTTAATGGAAAACACCAGGAGTCCCTTTGCATTGCTTGTCGCAGATATAAAAAAGTAGTGTACTAAGAGTCTTAACTAATTCAAACTATTAGATTTCTGACAACAAATGAAATATCCTTTTTGTGGGAAATATACCTTTCAAACAACAAACAACGAAACGAAAAGGTTCCTCTTCATCCGTTGAGCAGTGCTTAATACCGCTTTCAACAATTTGTATGCCATCAACATATTATGTTGTACTAATTTTCATATAACAATTAAAACAATACCCCAATCCTAAAGCTAGTGGACCCTAGCCCCATGTTGAAATAATGATTCCAAGGTGGCCACACCCAATGTGTTTAATTACCTTCTATGGGTCTGACCATATCGCATCGGATGAGGCATCGAACTCTTGGTTTCTAGCATTTTCTCAAAACATTTCTACCACAACATCCGAAATTCCAGTTGTTCATTCTACTTAGGGGTTTGTTCACCCATTGGTTAGAAACAGATACCGGAAGGAATATTGGCCGAGCCAAAATTCTACCGGTGACCTTCCGCTTTGCCTCTTAAGATACATTTTTACAGGCGAACAAAATCGCTTTCAACAGAAAAAAAAACTTCATTTTCCCCGTAAAATGACACCACGCAAAAAATAACGTTGCTTTTGGACAATTTCTGAGGTTATTTCATCTTCATAGTCAAAGTTCGTTTGTACATAACTAATTGGATACTAAGATATAGTTGTGATAAAAACCAAATATTGGATTCTCGCCATGAAGGAAAATTTGATCTTTTGGTCAATAGAAATATCCACTTTTCCTAAGCAGCGAGAATCGGTCGATTGATTAATCAATTTTCCAACGCGACGAGAACCCAATACAAGGTTTGGTATCATAACTACAACAAGAGAGGACCATGATGGCCCAATATCGCTCATCTGAATATGTGAGTTCCAAGTTTTAAAGATTTTCTTCATTTTTCTTTATTACATATGGGATCCAACGTTTAAAGAAGATTTAGCAAAAATTGTGGCCGCTAGTGTGCTAACAAAAATGTGTTTGGGGGCCCTTTTCCCGAGATTTCCAACAGATTGTTCCCATTTTCATTAGTGTTGATCCTTGTGCTCAGACAAACATTCTGACCAAGTTCCATGAAGATTGTGTCATAATTGTTGCCCCTTGATTTCTAAAACGGAAATTTTCATTAAGATCTTCAAATGGAACGTTCCCATTTCCTAAAGGATTTACATTTCTGATCCGCAAACGTCCTGACCAAGTTTGAAAAAGATTTGGACAAAATTGTAGCCACTACTGTGCTAACAAGATAATTGTCAATAGTGTCCCTTTTCCCATGTTTTTCCAACGAAACATTCCAATTTTCAATAGCGTTCATCCTTATGACAAGACAACCTTTATGACCAATTTTCGTGAAGATTGAGTCATAAATGTTTCCCCTAGAATGCTTATATGAAATTGTTATTAAGCTCCATTTTCCCGAGTTTTCTTGCGGAATGTTAACAATTTCATAAGGGTTGATCACTTTTCTCATACAAAATTCCGACCAAATTTCATGACGATTGGACCATAATTGTGGCCACTGGAGTACTAACAGGACCCTTTTTCCATTTATTTCATTTGGAACGTACCCGTTTCCTATAGGATTCATCCTTCAGGCCTTCAAGCATTCTGGCCAAGTTTGAAAAAGATTGGGCCAAAATTTTGCTTACAAGAAATTTGTCAATAAAGCCTCTTTTCTCGTGTTTTCCAACGGAACATTCCCATGTTCAATATGGTTCATTCTTGTGACAGAACAAAAAATCTGACAATGTTTCATGAAGATAGAGACATGATTGTAGCCCCCAACAGTGCTAACAGGGGAATTGTCAAAAAGCCTACTTTCCCCGTGTTTTCCAAGGGATCGTTCCCTTTGATAGGTTTAATCATAGTGATTAGACAAACATTCTGACCAATTGCATGCATATTGGGTCATAACTTTGGCCCAAAAGGTTCTAACAAGGAAATCGTCATAAGGCCCGGTTTCTAGTGGCTTCCAACAGAACGTTCCAAATTTGAAAAGGGTTCATCTTTGTGATTAGACAAATTTTCTGACCAAGATTCATGAAGATTGAACCAAAATTGAGGCCCCAAGAGTGCTAATACGGAAATTGTCATTAAGGTCCCTTTCTCAGTTTTTTCAATAAGGTTCATCCTCATGACGAGACAAACATTATGACAAAGTTTCGTGATGATTGGGTCAAACTTGTGGCCCCTATAGTGATAACAGGGATTTGTTGACGACGCACGACGGACATCAACGATCGCAATAGCTCACCTTAAGCACGACATATAACATTTCGTTTTTACAGATAAACATGTAAGCAACTAAAAGACCCATCTCATACTACCACAATTAACGGTATAACACGTAATCTTGACCGCAGAATTCAATACATTTGTAAATGCAACACCGGTCAGAATAGCGAATTTTAGCTATTAACCCTTATCATTCTGAAGTATAAATCAACAAGAAAATTGAATTAAAATCAAAGGGCAGAAAGCACTGGAAGCACCATATTATGGTTCAATATTCATATTGAAAATTCATATTCTAACCAATTCTGGCTTAAAAGGGACAAGCAGGTGGTATAGACTAAGATCAGACTGCACATATGTGCAGGTTGATCTTTGTCTTTACTTCCTGCCAAAGCAGGAATATTCCGGGTTCAGCATGACAAGGGTATATTGACATATCAACGCTGTCACCAAAACTTAATTGACGAATCATACATTTCTTTACATTTTCTTTTGCTCTTAATTATCATTTAACCATTTTAATGAAGGCGACAAAAACGTTATAACTTCAGTTCATGTCGAATCCAATTATTTTTTTTCTTTTTCGTCTCTAGTGACCAACTATCTATAGTTTTACGGTATCTCAGACAAGTGACTACCATTTTGGAGTGTCTTTCGATGTCAACGTCGCCATAGATTCGTAAACTTACTATTCACTGGTCACGCCCACAGGAATTTTGATTTAGAAATTAAACGGCGGTGCAGAAACATGTGACCTTAAGAAAAATGATAATTTCATGGTTGGTTAACGATCTAAACGTCGTAACTACAGCATGACCAATTTTTAGCTACGACGTTAAAGTCGACAAATTAACAACAAATGCTACACATAAAATGCCGGAATTCAAATCAAACTTCCGATCTAAAAGAAAAATTGCAATTGTCAATCGATTTGTGAATGACGGCGGCGGTCTGTAAACTGACAAAGTGAAAGCAACATCAAAGTCTTTGTTTGTCGTGGAATTCAAGTGTCAAGAAAATGTATCAAATATTAAATTTTCCCTGTTGGGGAAACATAAGTTATTCAAGCAGACAAAGTTACTTAGCCGAATCACGGCTTATAGTCTTTTCCTGTCACATGAACATGCATTTATAAAGTTTGAGATTCATTAACACCTGTCTTACTGAATAGAATCCTGCATTGAATTCAAAAGGCTGTATTTTATAAGCAACTCTAGTTGAAAAGTTGAAAAGGGGCAATTGGGTGTTGTAGACTAAGATCAGACTGCACGTATGTGCATGCTGATCTTTGTCTATGCCTCCTGCGAAAATATGCAAGGTTCAGAATGATAAGGGTTAAAACATATTTGAAGAATTAATTGCGAAAAGTGAAAATCGGGGAAAAGTAGGGACCTTAATGGCAATTCAGGTTGCAATTTTCCAACGTCGATATTTAGTTCGAAGAATAAATTAACCCTTAACCAAATTAATCCCTAGTTTTCACGTTCCTGTTATTTCAAAATTGAGAAAACATTGTAGAAAATGAAGAAATTCCTTGTAATAAGCATTTTTTTCTTTTCCCACTATGTTTTCTACTCCATTGAATGTTTTGTTGTTGATGATGTTGTTGTTTTTGTGTTTTTTTGGCTTTTTTCAAATTTAATACATTTAAATTTATATTTGCATTTGCAAAACTTTCAAAAAAAAGATAAGTCTAAGTTTTTGCAAAACAGGACAGGATTAATGGTCTTTTCATGACTTACAGATTTAACTAGGTGGCTGACCCATTTATATACAAAATAAAACAGAAAACAAAACGAGATAAAACCTGATAACAAGACAATATTGGCTTAAATCAACAAAAGGAAATATATTTGTTTACATAGTATCTAAACGATTTATTTAATTTTCTGTTGTATAAGAATAAATCTATAAAATGGATCTATATCGGATAGGAAAAAATAGCGATGAAAAGAATGTGTTCTTGTTTTCATCGAGGCATCATACTAAATACTTGATCACACTGTTTGAGTCCACAAAGCAGATTTATACAGTAACGTTTTAGAGGTAATTTGTTCCAGATCTCAAAAGAAATCGAATATTTTTTATTTTTTCGTTATAGTTTGATATAATAACGACATATAGGCCTATCTCACTAGGAATTCAAATAACCAAACATTTTATCATGTCTAAGACAGTTTTAGTACAGTAATATATCAATCGCGGCTGCCATTCAAAATCCATCGACAAATAAAGTCATTCATTTATATGTATACCGGAAGTGAACTTTAAATTCCATCATTGGCCGACATTTGTGCTAAAGAATTTTGTTGGCTTGCCGGAGCTCCATGTCGAAATCAATTGGCGAGGACAGAGATCCCCCGTTTATTTGTGCGGAAAAATATAAAAAGTTCCGATCATGAATATTATTCTCAGAGGAAGAAAACATATTTTCAGCTGTTTGGAATGTATGACTTCTTGAAATTAAACCATTTCATCTCGTACAAAAAACTCTGAACTATTATACAGAAGAGAGATTTGTAAATAAAACCAGCATACAAGCAACTGCTAACAATAGGAGATCGAGTTTTGAACTTTATAAGCGTTTCTTACCCATTATCAAACGACAAAATTTAAGACTGGTACAATTTTAAAGATCTTGCAGACGACATTTTCTAATACGTGAAATTTTATTCTTTTGTCTTTTAGGGTAGAAACCATTGTGGAAATTGAAGAAATAGAATGTAACAAGCATTTACGTTGACTTCCTACATTGTAAAGTTGCAATGTATACTTCCTACATTATAAACAACACTCCTATTTTCCTAGACCACGCTACCCAGTTGCTATAATAACATTTCAACAACAGGATATGAAATCGGTCAGAAAGTATGTGTAAACATCAGTTGAGAAATAAACTGAAATATTAAGTCACTATCGATTTGTTGTTGTTGTTGTTTTTCAGAAATTACAATCGCTAACCTGATCAATTGACCAATCGCTTGCCCTGCCAAATGCCCACTAGGCCCCGCCCATTAACTCCAACAGGAAGTTTATCTTCGATTTTTAACGGCGTTATTTTGCAAAATTTATGGAAAGTATCATGTAACGAAAATGTAAAAGGGTTGGTTTGTAACTCAAAGTGGTAACTACAGCTTGAATAAGCTGTGGTTACGATGTTTAAGTCGCCAATCCAACACAAAGGGTTAACAGAAATGGCGGCCAATATGGAGTTGATCAGGGCTGAATAAATGATTTGATTGGTCGGTTGATTTCTTGACTGTCAGTCGCGATTGGTCAAATAAATGAATCCGGATACCAATTTTTTCTCTCTCCCTTTTTTTTTTTTTTTTTGTTATAAAAGTGATTCTACCTAAAAGTAAGAGACTGCTGTTTCCGCTAGCTCAAACCACTGAATCCGACAGAAAGTTCCACTCACTCCGAAGAGAAGTTCTACTTCCATATTAAACTCATTACCAGACGACAAATTTTAGACTGGCCCAAATTGAAAGAAGTCACAGACGACAATTCAAAGTGAATGATGTATTTTTATTTTTTCAACACTCTGTGTAGAAAACAATGTGGAAAATGAAGAAATTGCTTGTAACAAGCAATTTCTTCATTTTCCACATTGTTTTCCAAAGCTTTTTTCCTTAGGGGCGTCTAATGGCGTCACTGAGTGGGAATGGGTTAAACAGGATTGCTTTGTAAAATGGTTGGTTGGTGGTCCAATCGTTTACCTACAGATTGAAAAAAGCTGTAGTTGCGACGTTAAAGTCCCCGAACCAACAAATATGCTTCTTCACATATATGTCGGCCAATGTTAGAGATCAAAGTTGACTTGAAGTCTAAATGCATTACTTGATTGGTCAACTGATTCTTTGTTTGACAGACGCGATCGGTTACTTGAAAGTTATTTGGGTTTATATTTGTTTATTTGCATTGGGTTTAACGCCACTCTTAACCCTATTCAGTCATATCACGCCGGGATGAGCACATTTCAATGGATTTCTGGCATTTTGCACACTAGGACTACATCCTTTCCGAGTCCCCAGCTGCTCATCCAATTTAGTTTCACGATAATCAACATATTTGTAGGAGACAAATGCCGAAAAGGATATTTGCAGTGACTTTGGATCGAACCCTGAACCGCATGACTGAAAGTGCGATGAGCTACCACTACACTATGGCAGCGTCCTTTGGGTTATGTAAAAGCATGTTTAGTTTAAACATATTTTATTTGCATATATCAGACATGTACATGTTCATTTTCAATAGAAATCATGCAAAAAGGATTAGAACGGAAGCATAGCTTATAAAGTTCTTCTCCTTGTAGTTTATTCAAGACGTGTACAAATGTATTTAATATTACTAACTAATTAATAGGATGTAAATAGGAATATCATTAAAAAGGTTGAGAGTGCTTACTTCTATAAATCGTTCGCTTTATGTTATGATATAAAATGATAGTCAATGATGTTTATTAAATTTTTGGATGAAAGGTGCTCTTACTATATATTTGTGTTAAAAAAAAGTTAGTACCTCTAAATCTATATATCTATGAGTATAAAGATCAGACCAAGGAGTACTAAGTAAAGCTAGCAAAGTCAGGATTAGAGGTAATTAGATATGAAAGCGTTTGCTGTCCTCAATGTAACATTGAACCTCATGAAAAATAACTGCATTTTCTTGATATGTTAGCTCGTTTTTTCCATTTAGTAATATGTCAGTATCAATATTGCCAAACCTCAAGAAAGCGTTCAGAAGCCTATTTCTAATCATAATATAATTAGCACATTCAAAAAAATAATGTTCTGTAGTTTCAATTCCACCACAAATACAAAGGGGGGAGTCAACAACATTTTTCATGAACAAATGGTGGTTTAGAGAGCTACATTTATTTCTGATTCGCGCATGGGTGACCTGAAGCTTCCTTTCTCCAATAAAGAACAACTTGTTAGGAATAGGCTTGTTAGTATCAAGATGATTCTTGAAGATTGATAGTGAATTTTGTTCCCTTATTTCAATGGGCAATTCATTCCAGTCTTCTATGACTGATGGAAGAAAGGATCTTTTGAATAGCTCTGTTCGGCATCTAGGAATTCTATGATTTCGTGACCCGCGCAGGCTGTAAGAGGATGTGCTTCCTATACTTTCGGATACTAAAGAATTTAAATAATTCGGACTTATTCCTTTCACCATTTTAAAATATAGTATTAGCTTATGTTTACGCCTTCTACTTTCAAGAGATTCCCAGCCTGATTCCATATGAAGATCTGTAATAGATACCAATTTAGTACAACCTGGCACATTCATTTTGGATTTTATTTAGTTGATCCTTCAGGTGATTTGTACAATTATCCCATACAACATCTGCATATTCAATAATAGGGCGAATAAAAGTAAAATAAACAGTTTGAAGCGACTTCCGATCCAAACGGTTTTTTAAATTGCGCATTAAGTTTATTCTATTCCATGCTTTTCCTATAGAGTGCTTAATATGACTATCCCAAGTGCCATCATCTGATAAAAATATTCCTAGGTGTTTATGACTTTGAACAATTGGAATTCGAGTAGATGACATGTAGAGATGGGGGTGAGAAGGTCTATTGAATTTACGTGTTATAATTAATGACTCCGATTTCGAAGGATTAAATTTAACGATCCATTTTTGAGCCCAAGTATTAATTCTATCAATATCTGCTTGTAATTTTTGTCCACATAAGTCAGGGTTGTCAATTTCTAGTGATAAGCTGGTGTCATCTGCGAAAAGGTTAATATTAGATTCCAAATCTGAGACTATATCGTTAATATAAACTAAAAACAGTAAGGGACCCAGTATTGAACCCTGGGGGACACCTGCTTTTAGGACACATAAATCCGAATATTTTCCGTTTAAGACAACTCTCTGATATCTGTTTGATAAGTAATCGGCGAACCATTTTAAGATTCGACCTTCTATGCCAGCACGAGCATGTTTAGAGAAAATTGAGATTTTTTTTTAGAAAACAACACCCTAATTTGAATAGGAACGACACATTTTGATCTTTTTCTCACCGTATATCATCGAAAATTAAAGAATTTTGAATGCCAATAAACGGATAGCGGCAGCAATTACAGAATCAATCTACTAATGAAATCGTTCATTTCGATCGTAACTTCGATACTGGCTGACACGTATATAAACATTTTTCATTGTTTGGCTACTTCAATGTAATAACTATTATAGCCTTGGCGTCTATCACAAGCTGTAGTTAGGTCGCTTAGATCTCCAACCAACAAATTTACTTTTTTTATTACATGCTACTGGCCACAACTTTTCAAAATAACGCTGCTAAATGCTTGAGTGGAACTTTCTCTATCGGAGTCAGTAGGCGTGGCTATAGCGAAGACATTGGGGGTCCATCGATCCATCATTTACTGAAATATGCTGAAGGGTTTTGTTGTTGTTGGGGGGTTTTGAGCTAGACTTCAAAAGGTTTAACTTTCACACACACAAATAAAGAATAAAAAGCAATTTAAAGTGCCTCAGAAGTTACATAATTCCGAAGACGATTCCTTATTAATTATTCATTGATAAAGCAGTCATCTATTTGACTTAATGGCTGATATCATATCATATTGCATGTTACAGGATTCAAATAAATGTGGTAACATGCAATAACTCTTTTTTAATACCTAGACATTTGCATATTTGTTTTTATGTTTTTCTTCCTATCTTTAGTATTCATTTCTTTTTTCGTCTCAATTTTCTTTTATTTATTTTTTTAATCAAAGTCGATATTTCTATTAAGAACAATTTATATAAGTATCTGCAAAAATAGCTTAGAGAGAAATGAAATTGAACTTTGGGTATAACATCATCGATATCTAGATCAATCTGAACCTACAGTAAAGCATAGGAATTACATTTAATATACAGATAAAAACATTGGACGTAGAAGTATTGATTTCAAAAAGTATTTCAGTTCGCCAGTTCAGTTTCTCAAATAGAAAGCCTTTAGCAATGTTCTAGGTTTAAACCTAATTATTGTACTTCGATCAGGAAACAAGTTCTTCCTACTTAGATTAATCCAATTCGATCCTGCTTCCTGGAGAAATCACCAATACTCGCGTCGATCATGCGGGCCAATGACAAAACCAAAATTGATAGGCGCTCCCGAGAATCTAACTTGGGATATCTTCATCGAATTACCAATGGTCTTCCCCTCGAACACGGACACCACAATCCTCACGAGTGAAGGGATATCGAGATAATATTTTTCTCTAATATTAGATAAGTAGAAAGTTCGCCGCCCTTGGTACGACAAGATTCGGCACCACGAACATCACACGCCAAATATTTGAGACTGAAACAATAGATTGGGATTTTGTGAAAAACTATCTTCAAACATCTGATCATACTCACCAGATCCGTAAGACGGGGATGCTTTCTCGTTGTAACCATCGAAAATACGCTCTATGATAAACTGACTGAAAACAAAATATAAAAATAATCTATACTCGTTGAGTCGAAATGAGTGGGACTCTCTATATTGTTCAATCGCGGCATATGCCGCCGTTTTTGTTAGTTTTCGTTGTTGTTGGTTCGGCGAATTAATCGTCGTAACTACGGCTTATTCAAGCTGTAGTTACGACATTTAGGTCGCCAACCAACCATTCCACTTTTTTGATACATGCTACCGGCCAAACATTTTGCAAAATAATGCCGTTTAAAATCAAAGAGGGGCTTCCTGTTGGAGTCAGTAGGTGGGGCCAGTGGCGTCAGTGGACGGAGCCAGCGACTGGTCAATTACGCCGAGATATCCGTGCTCTTGTTCCAAGTTAGGAATACACATAAAGGTGACGCATCACCGCTGTCACTCAAAAAATGGCTATTGAACAATAAAGTCATTCATTTTGACCGGAAGTGAGCTTCGAACACCAAAGATGTTTGTAAATTTGGCGACTTAAACGTTGTAACTATAGCTAATTCAAGCTGTATTTATAATCTTTAGGTCGCTACCCAACCAATTTATTTTTTCTGTGACATTTTATAGACCATATTTTTTAAATGAATATCTTATTCGGCAGTACTACCAGGGATCCGTCAATTAAATTTTAATTCTGCAGCTTTCGATGTTAAAAATATACAGAGACAGGGGGATAATCGCTAGGTTTGAGGGATTATCTCCTTTTACCAAGTATTTTTCAGTTGAATATTCTATTTTCATATCACTTTGTAACGTTCTTTGTAAAATTCAAGTTGAAAACTCGGCCTGAATTCCACTCCAACACTAGCAAATGAATCAACGCCAATTAAATGCTTACCATTCTGGTATACATATAAATAATTCTACAGGAGAAACTCGGTCGATCAAAAAAATCAATTCGGTCGATCGAAAATCAAATTTGTCTACACAACGGTTAAGTCTTTGTTTATAGCAGAGTCAACCCTATTTAAGCCGTTCCCACAAAAAGCCGCTTTTTTAGGAACAAAATTTGAAGAAAACAAGGTTGAAAATGAAGAAATTGCTTGTAACAACTTTTGTCCTACCTTTAAAAAAGTTGGAGGTAATCAAAAGTCGCCCACTTTAAAGTATCGTCTGCAACTTCTTTGAATTTGGACCAGTCTATAATTTCCGTGTGATAGTGGATTAAAGAACTAGCTAACTTTAGCTTATGATCCACCATTTCCTTGCGTGCGCAGTACCTCCCGATTACCCGTAACAATTCACAAAGCGGCAGGAACAGGTCTAACCAAGTGAACTGGCTTCCTCCGGGATTCTAAACTTCGGTCTTCTGCTTCCAAAGCGTTTGCCATAACCACTCGGCCAAGGAAGCGATCAAGTATAGGTTAAGATGACCTTTGATCACTCACTGAACATAGTAATAATCATAGTTGTGACCCGCTCCGTGATGCGAAAGGGGATTTCGTAAACCAATTTCCAAAAAATTAGATAGTTGAAAACTGAAAGGAGTTGCTGGGGACAATTCAAATCGTATGAAAACGTCGAGTTGTATCGTATGCCGAAATAAGGCCTTAATTTCACACAGATAATTTATGGGTATTTTATAAACGTATAGACAAGCGGACACGATTTCATTATATTGCTTGTATGTTCAAAGAGGTTCTGTGGATGTTTTCTATCATTTTGAAATCAATGATCTTTTTTTAGCCACAGCGGGGTCGTAGAAGGCTTTGTAAATATACAGAACTTCTCATTTGTTTGTTGTGAGTAATTACATGTATTCTGAATGAATTGCTAATGTAATATTGTCCAGGGTTCTTAAAAGATGCATTCATTACTTGTGGATTGCAACGGGAAAAGAGAAAAGAATAAGTTACACGTAGTCTTGGAAGTTAGTTAGACGACGACAAAGTGATTTTGGTTAACATCACTTAAAGTATTATTTCAGTAGCACAGTGGTTGGTAGGTGCACCTAACAATATTTTCCAGCCAATTTTCACACAAGGGCGTGTACATGTATAGCTTTAGCCATTAACTGCTCATCCAACTTAATAGGTTACTTACTTATCATAATTCCATTGATGAGAGATAAATGACGGATGTGGATATGGCGTGTTTTTAACGAACTGGGGGTCATGCTCATGACAATCATGTCATATCCTGTATTACCTAATAGCCCATTAACAGATGGCAAAGTTTTAGACTGAAGATGCAGACGACAATTTAGGGCTTATGCAATTTTGGATTTTTTCTACCTTTTAGAAGAAAACATTGTGGATAATGAAGAAATTGCTTATAGCAAGCAATTTCTTCATTTTCCACAATGTTTCCAAAGATTTTTTCTATAGACTGTCTAAAATGAGTTGGAATGGGTTAAACTAGTCGGGCTAGGCGAGACGTTTTGCTTTAAAATTGTACCATTTTCTTAGCCAAAGTGGGAAAGTCACTCTACTATACCGGCAGGGACGTCATTCAATAGTTCTTTCAGTTTGATTTTTTAGATCCAAAAATCGTTCTGTCTGGTTATAACAGAATGTCAGTAAAAAGTAGACCGACAGGCTACGGGCGACTCCAGCCTGTAGGGCATAGGTCAGCAGCTGTTAGGTAGCAGGTCTGCATGCAGTCGACATATTTTACGTTCAACCTTCCGACGTACTGACGGACACCGGATAAATAAACCTACCATCGAACAAACGGCAACTTGCAAGTTAAAACTGCAACCAGAAGTTACCCACATAATTTACCGATCTTAGACTTGTTTACTAGTGGGTTATCTGTCATATAAGCACTTGAAAGTGTTATTATCTTTTTTTTTAGAATTAGGTTTACACGAAGAATTGTTGGATCGATGTTATTACACAAAGAATCAATCGACCAATCAAATCATTCATTTAGACTGGACGTGAACTCTTGAATTCCGACAATGATCCACATTTATGTTATGAATTTTTGATGGTTTGGTGACATAAACGTTTCAAGTACGGCTTGTTCTATTTGAATTTACGACGTTCAGATTGCCATCAAACCATTTAACCATTTACTTTGTGTTACAAGTAATTGGGCACATATTTTGAAAATGCCGCTGTTTAATTTTGAAGTGGAAATTCCTATCAAAGCACAGTGGGTGTGGCCAGCGCTCTTTTAATTATTATTTAATGTTCGATAGATAGTTCTTCTTCTTTACGGAGCAGGGCTGTCAAGAGCAATTGTCATCTTCTTTCGTATATTTGGCGCCGATATCTTACTTCTGTTCTTTGAAGCACTCACATTCACTCGTGTACCTTCAAATATGATTGACAATATATCATGTTTGTAGGAATGCCTCGGATTTGTATTAAAAGGCTCGTGTGTCTGTACTGACCGGCCGAATTTGCTTGAAGCCGAGCTGCCACTGATCTTACACGGGCCTATCTGGTTTGAAAAATGGCAGTTATTTGCGTCGGTAGCATTAAAAAACAGTAACAGCTTTATTAAAAAACGCCTAGTAGTCGCCAGTTTCCGGTTAAGTTGACAGAACTGCTACTCGAAGAAAAGAAAAATGCTGAACAAAAGCGAAGAATATTTCTGATGCGTAAAATTCATCAATAATAATCTTTAGTTCAGTAGATGATGTAGGTTTAAAGCTAATCTGCCACTGTCGTATTACGGGACGGGCACTTGTCAATTGAGCTTTTTCTTCCGATCGCCGGTCGGCGGCATACGTAAATCATCGGTACCCATTAGGTCGAGGAGGCTAGAATTTAAATACTGCTAGTGCTTCGTCTTATTGCCATCGGTCGAATTCAGGAGGACGTAAGACACTTACAAACTTGAAAACCGACTGATTCTGACCGAAAACCATTGAGCGTCTTTTACACGCATTTTTTTATAACCACCCTCAACGATTTCGAAAAAATCGGGCGGTTGCAGGTAACCTTTTGATTATGTAGTTATTTAAGAATAAGCAGATGCAGTTTTATGTTGTTTGTGTGTTTGTTTAAATGGGGTTTAATGACCTTTTAACTATATTTCAGTCATATCGCGGCGACTGGAGCACTTAACCATGGATACCTCGTATTTATCACACCGGTACTACAACTACATCCTTTCCTAGCCACCAGCTGCTCATCCCACTTAAATTTACGATTAACCACCCATTGGTGGGAGACATACAGGTTCATGTTATAACCTTAACGTTAGTTAAGCAATATGTTTTGTTTTGATAAGATAGCGACATTATGTACTGTAATTAACCCATTCCTACACAGTGACGCTTTTTGACACCCCTCAAGAAAAAAGAATCGGGGAAACATTGTGTAAAATGAATTCATTTTTCACAATGTTTTCTATCCAGAAAAGTGAAGAAATCTAAAATTTCATAAACCTTATAGTGTCGTCTGCACCTCCTTTCAATTTGGACCAGTCAAAAGTTGTAAAATGGGTTAACAGACCGCTTGTCCTTCCCACTGAGCTCCGTCAGGAAAATCGACTTAGACATTAATCGGCGTCATTTTGCAAGGTAAATGGTCATTAACATGCAACAAAAAAAGTAAAATGGTTGATTCGCTTAGGTAAGTTGTTGTCATGGCTACTAAGTCGCCAGACAAATATAAAATCAAAGTACTGAAAGTACTGTAAGCTAGCAAAGCATGATCTTATCTTGAACTCTTCTTTGTCCAAGGTTATCATGTGTAGTGGAATTTAGAAAGCCTTTGCCTTGTATGGTAGAAAACAGTGTGGACAACGAAGAAATTGCTTGTTACAAGCAATTTCTTCGTTGTCCACAATCTTTTCCAAAGCTATTTTCTTGAGATACTTCAAAAGGAGTTGTCTACAATTTGTATAAAGTTAATTCATGTGGCCATAAAAAGCAGTTGCAGAGTTTGCAATATTCCTTAAATAAGAACTACTTTTTATGGCGTAGGCATTTAATGGATTTAGTGGTTAAGCCTCCAGTGGTAGTTTGCACTTGTTAACTCTGAGAAGACCTCAAAATTTTTCTGTTTACTTAAGCCATCAAAGCCTACCGTTTGCTAGCTAAAAATGTTCCGCAGAAATGTCGACTAATGTATGAGGTCAAAGATAGAAAAAAAATGCTCCACAGAAATATCGACCAATGACTGAGTTCAGAATTTTTACTTCTGGTGGAAAAATATGAAATGATGGGTCCTTCGGTTTTTATTGACGTTCGCCATCCGACAAATCTTTGTCCCTGTAATAATTTAATTGTTAGTTTCGTCTATAAAAAACGAGCGTTCTGATTGGTCGAAAATTTAATTCATATCTCCATGAACAAAATTTTGAGCACGCAGCCTTTTTGTATGCTTCCGCATAAAATAGTTCCATACAAAAAAGTATCAAAATTTGTACAGCTTTTGTTTTTTTCGCTCGATGCTATTAAATTATAAGAAATGAAGAGAATGTTTTTTTGTTTTCATGGAGGTATGAACCGAAAAAACTAATCACACAATGTATGAATCCGCTTCGCGTATTCATACAGTGTGATTAGTTTTTCCGGTTCATACCCCCATGAAAACAAAAAAAAATTGTCTTCATCTCTTAATGAATATTAATTTCTATATGTGATCAGACCTTTAAAATACCAAAAGTGTCGACATTGTTTGGATTGCACAGGCTGACCAGGTTTGAGACTTTGGAAGATTTTAAGAATCGAGAATTGTTGTTGTATCTTTGGTTGGTCTCTTTTATTAAACTCAATTCTATCAATCAATTTGTTAAATCAAAGCTCAACTTCATCAATTTTAAAACAATAATTTCTCAAGCTGGCTTTAATCGATTCGGGAGCAAGGCCCAATGAGCACCAACAGGAAGTCCCAACTCGATGTTAAACGGCGTTTTTTGCAAAATATTTAGCCAGTTACCAGTAAAAAGAAGTAAAATATTTATTGGTGAAGCAAAAGTCGCAACTTCATCTTGAATAAGTTGTATTTGCGACGTTTAAGTTCCAAAACCAAGTTGCCAAACAAATAAAAGAATCTGAACGTAAATATCAGCCATTTTGAAGTTCAAAGTTAACTTCCGGTTAATAAATGATTTGATTGGTCGATTGATAAATATGTGATTGACCGCCGCGTTCGGTCAATAAACTGTCATCTGAATTGACCGATCGTGTCTGTCAATCAACGTAACAATCAAATCGTTCACTTAGACCGGCAGTGAAGTTTGAACTCCTAAATTGATCGCCATTGTTGTGAAACATGCTTATTGATTTTGGCAACTTAAACGTCGTAACTGAAGCTTTTTGAAGTTAAAGCTACGACTTTTTGGTCGCCAGTCCTTTATTCTACTCTTTTGCTACATGTTAATGGCCATAAGTTTCGCAATGTAGTGCCTTTTAAAAATCGAATTGGAACTTCCTGTTGTGTCCATGGGACAAACGGAGTAAGTGGGAGGGGCCAGATCGGATAGCTGGTAAAGCACACTGACCTTTGACATTACAATTCGACTCGGATTTCAAAGACATTAGTTCGCAAAATGAATCGCCAAGGATATGAAACAACCAGAAAATCGTTGGTTCGCGACCTAAACGCCCTGGCGACAGCCTAAATAAGCTGTAGTTACGAAGTAGCGAAATGAACAAAAATGCTTGATGTAAAAGCCGGAGGCTCTCATTTGCCTCCGGTACTAAATGAGTCATGTGTTTTGCAAGTCGATGTTTTGATTGACAGTCTCGGTTCATTATTCAACTTGAACTAAAACCTATGATCAACATATTTCTCACACTAGCAAATTGACGAGCCATTTTGCACAATCAGTATTTACGATAGGGAATATTGTCTTACACTACTTTGATCATATTTCTTACTGTTGTTCCGGGAAAGTAACGTAGTTGGGCGTGCAAAATGTCGTAACTACAGCTTTATTCAAGCTGTAGTTACGACATTTTTCACGCTCAACGACGATAAGTAAGATTTCTTAAGCCAAAATAATGTATAGAAGAATTAATCAAACATACATGAAACTTCGCAAACCGAAATGAATTTCAATAGGGAATTCCACTTGAATAAGCTATAGTGACGACGTTTAAGAAATCCTTCACATAAATGTCACCAAATATCGGTGTACAAACTTCAGTAGCGGTCTAAATGAATGATTTAATTGATCGATTGATTCTGTAATTGACAGACGCGATTTTTAAAATTATAGAAATCTTAAGAGCTATTCAACTGAAAACTCAAGTTTTGTCTCATTTTTTTTCTTTCATGTAGCTGTTTTTTTTTTTTTTTTTTGTTTGTTTGTTTGTTTTGTTTTGTTGTTGTTTTGTTTTAAAGATTTTGGTTTCATGAATGGCATATGATAAACGTAATAAATATCAGGGGAACAGGATTAATGGATGTAACTATATGATTACTAAATCAGCACAACAACCAGTTTACCTGGAATTATCTGCCAAACCAGTCATTAACTTGTTGACAAATACTAAAAGAAATGGTACAGTTCCATGTGCCACATAATCCATTCTCTTGTACTCGAAAAAGCTGTTAATTGTAAATACAAATTTACAGATTTATAACTATTGACCCTTATTTCGCGAGGTCAAGTCAACTCGATTAACCCATTAACAGACAGCAACACTTTAGACTGGTTCGAATTGAAAGGAGTTGCAGACGGCAATTTAAAAGTTTATGGAAGCTTAGATTATTTGATCTTTCTGGGTAGAAAACATTGTAGAAAAGGAAGTTAGTGCTTGTTACAAGCAGTTCTTTCATTTTACTCAATGTTTTCCTTATTGCTTTTCTTGTAGTTCGTCGTAAAGCGACATTGTCCGGAAATGGGTTAATTGCCAATAATGTCGTCTTGGTAAAGAGTGAAGGTAGAAACACTCACAGAAACACATAGCGTTCAAATGAAAGCAGTCCCATTTGACATTAACCATTTATTGGTTTTTAAAGTAGCTTCAACAAATATTTTCACAGTCCTTTGTGGAATCAAAGAGCCGCGTCAAACGTCAATTTTATAATTCTAATGTACAGAGGAAATGCAACACAGGAGATTGAAATTATGTCATATTAACATTCAGAGCAAATGCTTTTATGAAAATGATATTTATGTAACATGTCGTCGGTGCGCGGACAAAGTGTCAAAGCTGTAGTTACGAAGCTGTAGTTACGACATTTTTCTCGCTCACCGACGATATGTAAAAGGAAGCAGAGGTCAAGTAAGGCTATTTTTACGGATACTGATTTTTGTATGAGTTCACACTACATATTTCGAAAAAAAAAATGTCGTATGCAAAATCAGACACTCTAAGTTAACCGCACCTGGTCAGCTCAGTCTGTCACGAGCAATAACCCTTATCATGCTGTATAAATTACCTTACTGAATTGCCATCAAATCAAAGGGCTGAAAACACTGATAGAACTTGTTCAAAAATCAATATCTTTTTAGAAATCAACTTCATAAACAACTCTGACAGGAAAAGTACAAGCAGGAGGTATAGACTAAGATCAGCCTGCACATAAGTGCAGTCTGATCTTAGTCTAAACCTCCTGCCAAAACCGGAATATTCCGGGTTCAGCATGACAAGGGTTAATACAGGGGACCAGGGATTTGTTCGAACTCGATCTACATTCTTCAGTAATCACGACATGCTGTATTTATTACATCAAAATGGGCGTGTATATTTCCGTTTATTTATCGTCGCTACCGTAGCACATGCCCATATGAGCGACGCCCCCAGAAGACGGTTAGTTGTTACGGGGATAGTGCAAGGATACAGGACGAAACTGCTGAGAGCTCCGCCTGGTTCTTTAACGTGCTCGATGGATAGCATCGTCACACGGGGCCTCGGTTTAACGTCTCATCCGAAAGACAATTAGTTTGTTAGTTGATATGGTCAGCCCAGGGCTCAAACCCGTGATCTTGAGGTTTGAAGTCAAGTGCTCTACCAACTGAGCTAATCGGGCTGACGAAATGGGCGAGTGAGAAGTGGTGAGATAAAGTCGAAAGAGCACCTCGTTGGTCGGATCGAATGGTTTAGCTACAGCCAAGCGCCAGCTTTGACAGCTTAAGTTAACAGACAAAATTTGAGGTCTTCTCAGAGTTCATCAAGTGCAAACTGCCACTGGAGTGATAAACGACACCCTAACCCACATGGTGTTTTTGCATCAGATATCTGGCTTTCTTACACAACAATTTATCTTGAAGGGGGAAAAAGGAAACTTTAAAAAATGAAAAAGTAAATAGCCCTGTCATTACAGGTACATTTCTTGTTCAGTATTAATCTCTTGCGTTTTCTGCTATAATCATCCATCACTCTCATGTTTTGTGACGTAATAAAATGTCTTATCATGGGTCGTTGACTAATATAACCAATAATCTGTTGTGTTGTATTTTGCTGCCGTTGTTGTTGTTTTTTACTACTTTCTTTGGATACGGTACGCAAACTTTGTCTTTAATAGCCAACATATAACGTTTCTTCCAGTAGGAACTAGCCGTAATTAACCCTTTCCTGTTTAAATCCGGGATTTCACGTTGCTGTGATTTTATACCCGAGAAAACATTGTGGAAAAGGAGCAATTGCTTGTAACAAGCAATTTCTCCTTTTCCCACAATATTTCTACCACATAGAATGGTTTCATTTCAAATTGCATCCAGTTTTCATTGACGTCTGCAATCTCTTTCAATATGGACCAGTCTAGAATTTCAAGAAACGGGAAAGTGTTAAATTGAGGATGAGATCACAAAATTGTTGTTTAAATATGTTCTTCATTCGAAATCGAAGTATTAATGTAGTGTTTATTTAAATTTTAAATGTGTCTGGCCCGCTCAGCTCAGTCGGTAACGCGCCGTTGCTCGGTAAGGCTATTGAAGTTGTAATCATTTTAGAAATTATAGGAAACCCTGGTTAGCAGCACCAGTCGCAAGGATATAACTAGACTACCGTTAAAACCTCATATAATTAATAAATTAATCAAATTATATTAAATAAAAGTATGACATGAATTCGCAAGTATTTATTCAGTCGTATTTATTAGAATTGGTAAATTCTTATTTGCAGAAAAGAAATCATTCCCACACAATAACTTTTTTAACGCCCCTCAAGAAAAAGTACTTTCCAAAACATTATGAAAAATGAAGAAATTGCATGTGGCAAGCATTCTATTTATTACCCACAACGTTTCCAACCGAAAAAGAAAAAAATTAAACAGCCTATATTTAACATCTGTAACTTTTTTTCTAATTAGACGAATCTAAATTGCTGTAGTCTGACAATGGGTTTAATGAGAAACTAGCCTATACTCTTATAGTATTCATTTTCTTTTTCTAATTTGGAATAGTAAAGCCCTTTGGCTCGTTGTTTTATTATTAATCCTTTCCGTGTTTCAAAATTTAAGAGCGGTCCAATTTGAAAGAAGTTACAGGCGACAATTAAAAGTTGGTGTATTTTGAAAAGTAACTGACCTACTGGTTAGAAAATATTGCGGTGAAACTGTTTGTTACAAGCAGTTTCTTCTTTTCCCACAATATTTTCTCAAGTATAAATTCACAGAGACGTTAAAACAAGGGATTGTGTGAGAACGGGGTAACACAATCTGTTAACGATTTTTCAAATTCATAAACCCGCCATCAGGGAAAATATGAACCATAGAAGATAAAGAAAACTTTTTAATTTACCGTTGTCCTCAAATAGATCGGAGGCTTAAAAATAATTGACGCCTATTGATGGTTTTAATGGTTTGGCCGGCTGACCGCCGGGTATTGACGTATGTATCCGCTATCTGACCGCGGTCACAAACACATTCTCGTGTCATATACTACATGTATATTTAACCCATTACCACTCATTCCCTCCTTTTTAGGCCCCTCAAGAAAAAAGCTTTTGAAAACATTGTGGAAAATGAAGAAATTGCTTGTATCAAGCAATTTCTTCATTATCCACAATGTTTTCTACCCAAAATGACTAAAAAACTCAAAATTCTATAAACTTGAAATTGTCTTCTGCGGCTTCTTTCAATTTGGACCAGTCTAAAATTCTACTGTGTGGGAATGGGTTAAAATAAAACAATATAAAACCCACCACGAGAAAATGGACCATCTAGAAATGTTGTATACAAATATTTCGGATTAGTGCCGAATCGAGCATATTTTAAAGCATGATAATAATATTCCTTTGGGTATCTGTTCAATCCCTGATTTTTACGTCCCCATGTTTTTTACTTGAGATAACATTGTTGAAAAAGAAGAAATTGCTCGTAACGAGCAATTAATTTCCTCTTCTTTTTCCCACATCTTTTCTACCCTGCAGAATGAATGTTTTCAAATAAAAACGCCATTGAATTGTCGTGTGCAAAAACCTTCGAATTTGGACAGGTCTAAAAGTTTGAAAAAATAGGAAAGAGTCGAAACACTACTATTTTCGAAAGTTCGGCAAAAATTCCATTTATCAAGAAAAAAGAAAATATTATTTTTATCTAGAACATAACTAAAATTGACTAAAAATAACCCAGTACATTCATTTAGTTTGATCAAATAAATGGCTGTAGTGAGTTATTATAAAGTCATTTTTCTATATTTGTTTACTTTTTCTCTATCAATACACTTTTTAATGAAATATTGAAAAAATGTTTATGTATATAGCGAGCTTACATGGTTACATAATGTATTAGCCAAGCGTTCATGATGACAAAACGCTCACTGTCGATAATCAAAGTACTGAAAGTGCTCTACGCTAGCAAAGCATGACTTTTTCAGTGATCTTCCTTGTGAAAAATATATCATAAGTGATTTCAAGTTCGTTGAAATCTTTGCCTTTTAGGGTAGAATTCATTGTGGACATTGAAGAAATTGCTTGTTACAGGCAATTTCTTCAATGTCCACAATGTTTTCTAAAACATTTTTCTTGGGGTGCTTAAAATGCGAAATTGAGAGGGAATGAGTTAGATAGCTTGCTTTTGAAAGAGTTCACTACAATTTGAATAGAGTAAGTAATATTCTGAAATAGACCGAAACTACTTTGAATGGTGTAGACAGTCAATGGATTTAGTGGTTAAGCCTCCGATGGCAGTTTGCACTCGTTGAATTTTTAGAAGACCTCAAAACTTATCCGTTAACTTAAGCTATCAAAACTGTCGCTTTGCTGGCTAGAAATTTAGTACCCTGCGATGCAGAAGGATCGCAATGGCTAATAAAATCAAAGTGCTGTAAACACTGTAATTGTAAAGTGTATGCACTGTATGGTGAAGAATTGAACAAACATTTGCATTTCGACTTCAAAGCTAGAGTAAAACAAAAACATAAAAAATACTACCTTCACGACATGCAGGTTCTATCCTCGTGTGTCGTATTTCCGTAAATTTTGATATTATTTCAACAGGAGCACAGGATTCGAGCTTTGTCGAGATCTATCGTGTATTTTGCGCCTATACAAATTTTCAACATATGAAATATAAAAGTACAACGGATTTTAATAGTAGCCCGGGAAATAAATTAAAGGTAGGGCGAAAAAAAAGGTATATAAAAACAAATGGCGATAGAGGATCCGAACCTATATCCCTCGGCAGACGGCCACTGTGCCAAGCGGAAAGCTGCTCGCAAGGCGATAAATTGTGATACGTTGAGAGAACTCTGTCGTCACGTGACATGCATCTATACGCTACTCTTCGGTATGTCGATAGATTAGGACAGGCCGGCCCATTCCTTAATATTTATTACTGAACGATTGTATTTTCAACTTATGGCTCGAAAATATTATGTGGCAGTATCATTCGTTCTCTAATAACTTATTTACACCAATGTATTATACGGGTCACATGATATGTCTCGACCTAAACTTCGTAACTACAGCTTTAATAATGCATACTTACAACGTTTAAGTGACCGAACCAACAATTTTTTTTTACATAAATGACGGTTAATACTACGTGTATAATGAATTTCTGATAAGAGGTGGTTTGTAATCTTTAATGTTTTAGATCATTAAGAGAAATTAATTATCAAAAGTCAATTTGCCGAGACGTAATATACACGGACAGAATTGGTGATCAATCACTATATATCATAACCTCTGTCATACTGGATAGAATCCTTTTTTCCCATGAATGGATTAAATGCAGGTATTGATGTTTTTTCATGTCGCAGATTTGATTATTTTTTCCCCTCTCATATATTATTTAATAACAATATTTTGAAAGTCGTTTTTGAAAATAACTTAGGGTATTTCCCTTTTCCCTAGTTTTAGATTACGCCGAGACAGTTATGATTGGAATTGGAACATTCGCGAAATGTGTACAACCGTTGGAATTACGCACGCAATTAGAATTCAAAACCAACAACAATGTGTCGTCATCATGACTAATATTCGCTTGCCGTTTTTCAATCATAAAACGATCATTTCAAAACTGTCGTAAAAGTTAATATAAATATAGAAAAGTACTGAAGTTTACGCTAACCACTTAATGCAACATAATTCAAGATGTTTATTGTTTCCCCTGTGACTTTGTTATCTTCTGTTGAATTTTAGTCATATGCAAATGAAATCATGAGGCGTTGACAATCGAATGCCATGATTTCCGCTGGACCTTCCTAGACAAGCACAAAAACTATCTTTTAGCCAAAAAGATTACCCTGAAGACATTCTCTGACTCATATTCTAGTATTTTATGTTCGTTTGAGAGCCTTGTTTGGGCAACTGACTCAATCGCTGGTCCCGCCAAAATACTTCGTTGGCAACGCCAATAGACTCAAACCGGAAGTCCCGTTTCAAATTTAAACGGCGTAGTTTGTAAAGTTTATGACTAGTAGCATGTAACAAAAAAGCAGAATATTTGGTTGGCGACTAAAACGTCGTAACTAGACCTTCGATAAACTGTAGTTACGACGTTTAAGACACCAAACCAGAAAAGAAAAGTTAAAAAAATTGATGGAGATCAAATCTCATTTCTGGTCAAAATGACTGATTTCAATGGTCGGTTTGTTCAATGACAGCCGCGATTGTTCAACCGGGACTTTTTCCTTATCTAGATTTCAGAAACATCGATATATTCCTTATTGGATGCTCTGGCTCTGGAATACGTTAAAGGGGGCTTACATTTCTTTTGAAAGTCAATATCGTAATCAATTGTGGCCGGTTAGGGACAAATATGTTGGGAAAACTAACATACGATTGAATGTGTCCGCAGGCTGATCTTTGTTTATACCTCCTACAAAAACAGGTACTTTCCTGGTTCATCATGAAAGCGGTACATGATCTATCGTAACTGACCAAACGCTGGTTCCGCCTATTGTCTCCTCTGGTCACACTCATTGACTCCAACAGGAAGTCCCGCAAAAACTATGGTCAGTAGCATTTATCAAAACAAAAAAAAAGGAATCGTTGGTTGGTGGCCTAAACGTCGTAACTACATCTTGAATAAGCTGTAGTTAAGACGTTTAAGTCACCACACAAAAAGATGTTTCACAGAAATTGCGACCAATGTCGAAGTTTAAATTTCCATTCTGGGCTGAATGAATAACTTGATTACCCATAAATTCCTTGATTGACAGTCGCGATCGGTCATTTATATTTACTTTTCTTACTCGAAACATGACACATCCCGGCGGCGGCGCATATCCTTTCCGGCCTTTGTCTCTCACCGATAGGTGTATACCCGTAAACCTTAGTGGGATAGCAATTTGAGGCTAAGAAAGGATGTAATGGTAGTACTCGTGCGCGATATACCAGGAATTCATTGCTAGGTGCTCCGGCCGCTACGATATGACTGAACAATGTTTAAAAACGAAGTTGAAGAAAAACAAACATGACAAAGTTCTCTCCTTTTGATTTTGCCAAAATCAATCACATAAATATAACAAAATTAAAAAACAAACGAAAAACACAAAGATTTCAGTTTTATATCTCAAGGAAAGACACGTTTTACTTCTATTTATAAACATTATAACCACAAATTTGTGTTTTTAAATACGAGATAGATATCCGAATACAGCGTATTATATGAGATACGGAATGCAATTAGGACACTCCTATGCCCTTTTAACCCTTCCCAAACAATATTCCCCTCCAGAAAAATGCTATGGAAAACAGCCAGACAGTAAAATATTTTCAAAAAACACTTGTAACAAGAAATTTCTTCATTTTCAACAATGATTTCTACCTAGAGAGCCAAAGTTTTTTTCTTAAAATAATTTCGCCAGCTTAAATTCAGCTAAAACTTAGTTTCAGAAGACAATTTAAAATTCATGAAACTTTAGATTTTTTATAAATTTTTGGGGGAGAAACATCGTGAAAAGTAAAGAAATTGCTTGTTTGGGTATGGGTCAAACCTACTGCTACATATTTTTACATTAGGGTAAACAAGGGCTGCCAATTAAGCATCTTGGTAATGGATAGGTAGACCTTGAACTTGAGACCCTACTATAACAAGCCAAGCACTCGGTCACCGAGGTAGACTTTGATCTTGTTCTCGAATCAAATCACAATGACTGCAAATGCCTTTATTTGTAAAGGGAAATCAGAAAACTGTAATCTGCGATTTGTCTTGCGAAATACTATGTTTTCAGTTGACGCGAAGTTCGTAATCTGTGTAGTTTCCTGTATCCAGTCCAGAATTCACTACTCTCTGTTTACTTTTCATAGCATGGTGTTTTTACTATCATTTTATCATTTTTAAATTTTGCTCGTCTTTTCCCTCACCCTCAAAAAACAACGTCTTTTCCCTCACCCTCAAAAAACAACGTCTTTTCCCTCACCCTCAAAAAACAAACAAACAATAAAAACAACATCTCCACCAACAACAACAAGAAAATCCTACACAAGCGCACAAGTAAAGTCAAAGATCACTTTGTAGACATTTAACCTACATGTTATCCAATGTAAATACCCTTAGATGTTATTGTTTTTCTTTTACCTTTTACAGTATACCAAGACGAATTTGTAATGGTTATATTGTCTTTCTCGGCAACAAAGATCTTTACAAGAAGCTAAATGCATATTGATGCGTATACGTGCAACCATAAAGTTTTTTCTTCATATTTGGGGTGAGATATAACTTATTGGATCGTGATCTTTTACAGTGTACCAAGACGAGTTGGTAATGGTTATATTGTCTGTCTCAGGAACAAAGATCTTTACAAATAGCTCAATGCATATTAGATGCGAATACGTGCAACCATAAAGTTTTTTCTTCATATTTGGGGTGAGATATAACTTATTGGATCGTGATCTTTTACAGTGTACCAAGACGAGTTGGTAATGGTTATATTGTCTGTCTCAGGAACAAAGATCTTTACAAATAGCTCAATGCATATTAGATGCGAATACGTGCAACCATATTTTTTTCTTCATATTTGGGTTGAGATATAACTTATTGGATCGAGATCTTTTACAGTGTACCAAGACGAATTGGTAATGGTTATATTGTCTGTCTCAGCAACAAAGATCTATACAAGTAGCTAAATGCATATTAGCTGCGAATACGTGCAACCATATTTTTTTCTTCATATTTGGGGTGAGATATAACTCATTGGATGGAGATCTTTTACAGTGTATCAAGACGAATAGGTAATGGTTATATTGTCTGTCTCAGCAACAAAGATCTTTATAAGTAGCTCAATGTATATTAGCTGCGTATACGTGCAAAGTTTTTTCTTCATATTCGGGGTGAGCTATAATTTTTTTGATCGAGAAATAATCTTTCGCTGATGCAACCAACTGACCAATCGCTGGCCCCGCCCACTGACTTCTTTGGTCCCACCATTCAACTTCGACAGGAAGGTTCGCTGCAATCTTTAACTGCGTTATTTTGCAAAATATATGACCAGCAGCAGGCTACAAATAAGGAGAATGGTTGGTCGGCGGCCTAAACGTCGTAGCTACAGCTTGAATAAGCTGAAGGTTCGAATTTTAAGTCGCCAAACCATCAAAAGTGACTCACCAAAATAGCGGCCAATGTCAAACAGAACTTCCAGTCAAAATAAATCATTTCGTTGGTCTACTGATTATTTGATTGACAGCCGCGTTTGGTCAATTGACTGATCGCGATTGTCAATCAAAGAAACAACCGACCAATCAAAATCACCCGGACCGGCAGCGAGCTTCGAGCTCTAGCAATGGTCGATATTTTTGGATAGTATTTCTGTTGGTTTGGGCACAAAAAACGTCAAAACGACAGCTTATTCAAGCTACCGATACGACGTTTAGGTCGCTGAGGAACTATTTTACTGTTGTACATTTACATTTTGTCGTTATCGTTCTAAAACGGCGTAACTACAGCTTGATTCAAGCTGTAGTTACGACGTTTTAGAACGACAACGACGATTTTCATTTTACATATTACTGACCATAAATGTTGTAAAATACAGCCTTGTAATACACCAAGTCGAACTTCCTTTCGGAGTTCAGTGGACGGTGATCCGTAAACAGATATGCTTAGTGTTCATAGTATTACGACAAAACGAAGGGAAGTACCGGCGCTAACACAATCGGCTGATCTTTCTTTTCTTTTTTTTTCTGAATCTTTGTAAATATCCGGTTTCATAGGATAACAACCGAACGAAGGTAATATTGGCGCGTGACAATGGCTACAACCGAATCAGGTAGAACTTTACACCCATTACCACACGACACAATTTTAGACTGGTCAAAAGTAAAAGACGTTGCAAACGACAATTTTTTGTTCGTGAAATTTCATTTGGTTTTTTGTCAAGATTGTGAATAATGAATAAATTGCTAGTAACAAGCAATTTCTTCATTTTCCATATGGTTGTCAAAAGGTATTTTTCTTTTTTTTTTTTTTATCTTAGAGCGTCGAAAAGCGTGATTGTCTGGAAATTGATTAACCGGGAGAACAAATATGTGATACGAAATGATAAATTAGGGAAAACCTAGAAACCGCATGACCTCATTTTTATGACCCTTAATCAACAGAAGAAACGATCTCTGATTTTTTAAAGCAATACGACAGGGAATGAAAAATATAAAATATAAAAACCACCGATACACCTCCCTAATAACCAATTGACCAATCGCTGACCCCGCCCATAGACTCCAACAGGAAGTCCCGTTTCGACTTAAAAAGGCGTTATTTTTGTTTTTTTTTTGTTTTTTTTTTTGTTTTTTTTTTTTCAAAAAAAGAAAAAAAATGTGGTCAGCAGCATGTAACAAAAAAAAAGTAGAATCGTTGGTTGGCGACCTAAACTTCGTACCTACAGCTTGAATAAGCTATAGTTACGACGTTTGAGCCGCCAAACAACAAACATGCTTCACACAAATGGCGGCAAACGGCGGAGTTAAATCGAAATTCCGGGCTGAATGAATAATTTGATTGGTCGATATATTCCTTGATTGACTGTCGTGATTGGTCAATTGGTGTATGACTGGTCCCGCAAACTGACTTCGCTAGCCACGCCTACTGACTCTAACAGGAAGCTAAATTTCGATATGAAACGGCGTTGTTTCGCATAATGTATGGTCAGTTACGTGTAACAAAAAGAAAAATTGGTTGGTTTGCGACCTATACGTCTTAACTACAGCTGAAATAAGTTTTAGCTACGATGTTTGAGTCGCCAAACCAAGACGAATACTTCAATAATTATTGTCCAATGTTGGAGTCCAAAATTCACTTCCGGACTAAATGACTAATTTATTTGGTCGGTTAATTCTTTGATTGACAACCGCAATTGGTCAATAGTGGTGCAGGAGAGGACTGCAAGAAAACGGTCCTCTCTGAACAATCGGGGGCGTCAGATTCTCAATCATGAGGTCCAGGGTTCGATCCCCAGTCGCGGCAAATATACTTTCCGACACTTGTCTCCAACCAGTGAGTAGATAATCGTATACCTAAGTGAGAAGAGCAGCTGGAGACTTGGAAAGGATGTTGTGGTGGTACTAGAGTGAGAAATAGCGAGAATCCATGGGTAGGTGCTCAAGCCGCTGCAATATAACTGAAATGCTGTTAAAAGTGGCTTTAACCCTTTCCCGTTCAATCCCTTGTTTTTACGTCCCTGTGATTTTATGCTTGGGAAAACATTGTAGGGAAAGAAGAAATTGCTTGTAACAAGCAATTTCTTCTTTTCCCACAATTTTTACTTACCTGTAGGTTGGTTCCTTTTCAAATTGCACCAACTTTTAATTGTCCTCTGCAAATGCTTCCAAATTAGACCAGTCTAAAATTTTGAGAAACGGTAAAGGGCTAAGGCCGATTCACCCAAAAGAAAAATGAACAATTGGCCGTGTGTAGATAACTGTATAACTATTCGAGCGTAGTGTGCCTCGACATATCTCATTTAAATACGGTCAGTTATGACTATAAATATGAAGCTTTTACCCGGATTTTCAAAGGAGACGACTGATTTGAGTTTACAGATCCATTAAAAGACTACAATAATTTGAAGAAAATTTGAAGAAAATTATCTTTCAAAATGACGAAATTTACATTGTTTGTGGTAAGAATGATATTTGATACTTAAATCTATTTTTCACTCCTTTTAGTACTTTGTCATATTTTCTCTTTCATTTTATGTACTGAAAATTGTAAAAAAAAAAATCGTGTAATTTCTGTATCTGTTTTCATTACTTTATCTGTTTTTAAATGATCTATATTTTCTGGTATTAATCGATGATGCGTCTAAAATGTTTGATCATTTATTTTAATTTCACTTACTCGTTGAATATAGAATCGATCGTCCTGAAAGCTGTAAAGAGCGCAATCATAAAAACAAAAATAAAATAAAATTATTCAGTTCAAAACATTTTGAAAACGAGAAATTAAGTAGAAGCAATAAATAAATAAGTAAAAAGGTGGATCAGCTGAGGGCCCGATCGGAGGATGTGGATGTAATTTCGACAGGGGAGAAAATGAAAGAAGGTCATCTTAACCAATTACCTCACGAGAAATTTAAGACTGGTCCTAATTCAAACAAATTGCATAGGATAATTTCAAGTTGACAGAAATTCAAATGTTTTTGTTTTCAATGGTAGAAAACAAGGTTGAAATGAAGAAGTTTATTGTTGCAAGCAATTTCTCCAATTTCCACCTTGTTTTCATCATGTCATTTTTTGAGATGCGTAAAAAAGCGGGACTGTGTGGGAATCGGTTAAGGTGCCACCGCGGTATATCATTTATTCATTTCTTATTTATTTATTTGTTTTTAACCATTACACCAAACAAACCAGTGAAATTCATTAAACCATTTGTGAAGAAGAAACAAGTGTTTGAATCTCGAAGAGGATTGTTTTGTTTTTTCTTATTTTTCATAGGTGAATTGATACAGTATCATACGAATAACTACATATATATTCTATTTGAAATTGAATGTGCTATTTGCGGACAAAGCAAAGATTAAGTTGCAAAATATAAAATTGTCAAGTAATTATAAATGAAATTGGGTGAGAAAAGTAATTCTTCAAAGCGTTCCGGTGAATTTTCGAGAATTTCTGTGGATTATCACTTGATTATTTTACCGACAAACCCATAAACCGAAAATTTCCCCAGATCATGGGAAAACTAGTTTTAATGTTTGTTCCTTGGAACAGAGCGATTCCTCGATGAATTTATGTCTAATTATGAGCTTGTTGGATTACAGAAATTTAAATATCTTTTGAAGTAGGATATCAATCACTTTCTCTCAATTATTTTATACTCTATGCAGGGTTAAATGGGTTTGATCAATCAGGAAAATCATTTTGAACAGAAGAAACCTGAAACATTGTTAAAACGAATTAAACGAAACTACTCACAATGGCCGCGTTTTACTCATATTTCTCGCTCTGAGATATTTAATTTGAACAAGTTTTGCATCCAGAGCCTTTGGAAATTAAAATGACTAGTTACTTAACAGCAATATGAAAAGCCACGAATGTGATATCTTGTTAATACCATAACATTTAAAATTAACGTGTTATATTATATGGAGAACCACGGCTCCTTTCCGAGAGTTGTAAAACGTCGACGCCATGTTCAATCTTGTTTATTATCAATGAATAATCATAAATGTAATAACTCACAAACGAATCACTACCCCGCCCACTGACTCCAACAGAAAGTTCCGCTTCGATATTTAACGACTTTAATTTGACAAAAAATATGGCGAGTAACACATATTAAAAATTGCCATCGTTGGTTTTGCAACTAAAACGTTGAAGCTTTAGCTTGAATCAACTTTAGATACGGCGTTTAACACTTTCCTGATCAAACCCTGACTTTAACATCCCTGTGATTTTGTAAACGAGAAAACATTGTGGGAAAAGGAAAAAATGCTTGTAACAAGCAATTTCTCCGTTTCCCACAATATTTTCTAACCTGCTTGCTGGTTGACTTTCAAATTGCAATCTTTTTAAGTTGTCGTCTGCAACTTCTTTGAAATTGGACAAGTCTAAATTTTTGAAGAAAAGGGGAAAGGGTTAAGTCGCCAAACCCAACATAAATGCTTCACAAAAATGTCGGTTGAAGTTTAAGTACAATGTTCACTTCCGGTTTAAATGAATTAGTTCATTGATCTATTGACTATATGATTGACACCCACGATTCGCCAGTTATCTTATGGTACCAATCGGGTGTTTTACACTTCTGCTCATAAATTTATAGTATATTGCACCAAATAGAGCATATTACATAAGCAATAAGTGTTATAGCATGCTATTACATATTATACAAAGGCGATGCTTTACTGAAATTATGCTACTGGCATATTAATCGTTCGCCTTTGGTTGCTTGAGCAGAATTTTGCATTTGAAACTTTTTTGTTGTTATTGTTTTCTTTTGTCATTTAAATGTAAAGAAAGAAAATGAAAAAAAAAGATGGTTCCTTTGCTCGGACCTAAGCATCATGGCAACGGCTTTTATAAGCTGAAGTTACGACGTTTTAGTCGTCAAAGTAACAATAATACTTAACGTTAATGTCGAAATTCAAAGTGATATTCTGATTCAAAATCAATCAAATAAATAGATTTGATTGGTCTATTTTTTAATTGACCGTTCGCTAAATCCGCACCTTTACTTCAATCACCAAGCCCATAAACTCCAACAGGAAGTCCCGCTTCGATTTTAAACTGCTTGGTTTTGCAAAATTTATTATCAATAGCATGCAACAATAAGTGGAATAGTTGGTTGGCGACTTAAACATTGTAATTATAACAGCTTGAATAAGCTGTGGTTACGACGTTTAAGTCGCCAAACCTACATATAGGTTAACAAAAAATCTTTTCTAGTCTGAATTAATGATTTCATTGGTCGACTGGTAATTTGATTGCCGGTTGAGATTGGTCAATTGACAACATATATACACCCTTTCCCTAGATCTAACGACTCCAGAGATAGGCGTGGTATAAATGTTTTCTGTTTGGTCCCGAAAATTGATCTCAGACTGGTTACGTTATTGAGATTCTCTGCGTTTTGTGATATGAAACCAGAGATTCTCTGCGTTTTGTGATATGAAACCATTAACGGTTATGTTTGACCCGTCCAAATTCAAGGGCTTTGCAGACGAAAATTTAAAGTGGACTTGTTTAGAAAAATAAGTAGGGTGGAAAATATTGTAGGAAAAGAAGAAATTGCTTGTTACAAGCAATTTTTATTTTCTACAATATTTTATCAATTTTGAAATCACGGGGACGCAAAAGCAAGTGATTAAAAGAAGAGGATGAAATTCATTTTGGTACAAAAAATACAACATACACACACAAACAAACAAAGAAAAAAAACATTAAACGAATAATTACCATTATTGATAAATAAACATTTTGGCAAATATAGGAATTTGAATTTAACGCTTTATGTTCTTAGCTGCTGCGGTTAATGTCTAAATCAGAAAATATTGCAACAAAATCATACCTCTTTTAGGTTTCGACCTGCTTGCGCTTGCGCTTGTGTGCATACCTCAAGTACCTTGTGAACAGTCAGCGGAATAGGGACCACCCGAATCTGCAAAAGGTCTTGACGCCGGACAGATTGGGACTTTGCAGGCTGACAAGCGTCGAAACTTTTCGCTTTTCTCAATTTTTACAAAGTAGAATGAGCACTCTTACCTTATCCCTTTCCTGTTTTTGGAAATTTTAGACTACTCCAAATTGAAAGAGGTTGCAGACGACAATGAAAACTGGATGCAATTTGAAATGAAACCACTCTATGTAGTAGAAAATATGCTGGAAAACGGAGAAATTGCTTGTTACAAGCAATTTTTTCTTTTCTTTTCCACAATGTTTTCTCAAGTATAAAATCACGGGAACGTAAAATCCCATATTTGTACGGGAAAGGGTTAATGCGACCTCTAATTGTCCAAGCGCACCTGGCAATGAAATAATTATTCGATTAATGAAATCATTCATTTAGATCAGAAGAGGGTTTTTGAACTCAAACATTTGTCGACATGTTCGTTAAGATTTTTTGTTGGTTTGGCGACTTAAACGTCGTAACTGCAGCTTATCGGAGGTGTTAGATCACCAGCCAATCATTCTACTATTTTGTTACATGCTACTGGCCATGAAATTAGCAAAATAACGCCGTTTTTAATCAAATCCATATCTGTAAAGTAAACTTTTAATGCCTGATTCCAATTTGCCCTTCCCACTTCATCGTGATTTTCAACATTAGATAGCAATGTCTTGGATATCTGAAGGATTGCATGACTAGCGGTTTATACCGATATTTTATAAATTTTATAAAATTATCACAGCATAATGGTAACCAACCACATTTTCCTAAAACAATTTTTTATTTGTTTGCCTAATCCAAGATGTTCTTTGCAAAAATGAATTGGACTTGTTGGACAGATTTCGCTGCCATGTAGAAGTACTGGTTTTAGCATGGAATAAAAAACTAGGAAGTGATCTTGAGTCTGAAACTTTCCAAAATTTGTCCAAAATGATTTCAAAACGTAAGTTGATTTTTTTGCTTGTGCAGCAAGTTGTTCTTTTCCTTTAGACCAAGATAATTTGGGCGTATGTGTGTGTATTTCCGTTTATTTATCGTCGCTACCGTAGCACATGCCCATATGAGCGACGCCCCCAGAAGACGGTTAGTTGTTACGGGGGATAGTGCAAGGATACAGGACGAAACTGCTGAGAGCTCTGCCTGGTTCTTTAACGTGCTCGATGGATAGCATCGTCACACGGGGCCTCGATTTAACGTCCCATCCGAAAGACAATTAGTTGAGTTAGTTGATATGGTCAGCCCAGGGCTCGAACCCGTGATCTTGAGGTTTGAAGTCAAGTGCTCTACCAACTGAGATAATCGGGCTGACTTTTGGGCGTACATAAAAGACCTTTGTATTTATAGACTAGTGTTACTTATGCAGGCTTTTTATAAAAAAACATTGTTCATTTGCACGGAGTGGTTCGCCATTTCGGAAGACAATTACTTCGGTTTTATTTTCATTAACCTTCATACCATATTCTAGACAATGCTCGGTTATGGTTTTAATTCTACAACTGTATCCGAACAATTAGCCATGTTGTCTGCAAAGAAATACATAGAATATATGTATCTCTTCGGATATAAAGATTCCTCCGTGGTTTTGGTCTCTTAGAAAGAGAGATAACTCATGCATATAAAGAGTAAAAATAACTGTACTTGTTACATCCCCTTACTTACTTCCAACGTTAATCATTTTGGGGTTAGTGAGTTTATTTGCACCTATGCGTATAGAACAATACAAACGTGAATACATATAAGCTAGAATATTATATATTTTGCCTTTAACCCATTCCAACACAAGAAAATTTTAGACTGGTCCAAATTGAAAGAAGCTGCAGACGACAATTTAAATTTGATGGAGTTTTAAATTTGCCTGTATTTTGGGGTAGAAAACATTGTGGATAATGAAGAAATTGCTTGATACAAGCAATTTCTTCATTTTCCACAATGTTTTCCAGAGCTTTTTTCTTGAGGGGCGTAAAAAGGAGGGCTTGAGTTGGAATGGGTTAATACCTCTATTGTGGAGGCATTGAAAAAGCTCTTGATGCGGTATGCAATCGAAAGCCTTTTCAAAGTCCCCATATAGTAGATTAAATCTACCGCCTGTCTTAATTATATATTTCTGTTTGACGGACTGTAAAATAAAAATATTGTCTAGAGGAGATCTATCGAGGCGGAATCCCTTTTGGGATTAATTTGACAAAATTAAATTGTCTACCCATTTCGTCATTTTATAAAACTGATATTAGAAAAAAAAAATACACTGTACTTAATAGGGATATACATGTACCTCTATAATTTGTCGTGCTTAGATCCTGATTTGTGTATAGGTATTATAATACTTTCGGACCAACTGGCAGGAAAACATCCACAATCCAGGATATCATGAAAAATTTATATAACACAGGTACAATAAAATTTGATGTATGTAAAACTCTGCACTAACTCCGTCAATGCCTGGTGATTTTCGTAATTTGGGACTTTTCATACTATTGGTAATTTCAGACGTTTTAATTACAATATTTAACACGCTGTTATACTTTCACTGGATTGCGAGATGGGAGCCTAGTTATCTTTAGATAAAGGAGATTTAAAATGTTTCAACCAGGTATCAGGGCTTATCAAAATCTCTTGTTTTATATGGGGTGTTCTACAAATGCGTAACAATTTCCAAAATCCATTTGGGTTGTTTCGTTGCCGTATTAACTGATTTCGCATACCTTTTGTATAATTAGTATTCTTTTTAAGACATATGTGTTTGAAGTCTTTTTTGCAGCCACATAAGATTGAAAGTGCAGGCGAGAGTTTTCATTCCGAAATTTTCGCGAGCATTTTGTATTTCAAATATTTGGCTTTTTCACATTCCGTGTCCTGCCACGGCTTATTTGTGTGTTTGTAATTGATACTTGTGCCACGGTTTCTCGCCCGCAATGTACAGTTTTCTGCTGCCTTCTGATATATTCCTAGTTTGTTTGGTTGTTTGAATGGGGTTTTACGCCGCTTTAAACAATCTTTCAGTTATATCGCGGCGGCTGGAGCACCTAACAACGGAATCCTGGTATTTCTCACACCAGTACTACCATTACATCCTTTCCTAGCCTCCAGCTGCTATCCGACATAGGTCTACGATTATCGACCCATTGGTGAGAGACAAATAGTCGGAAAGGAAGAGTGCCGCCGTCGGGAATCGAACCCGGGACCTCTAGATTGAGAGTCCGACGCGCTACCAACTGCGCTATGACGGCGGCGATATATTCCTAGAAGATACCGTATGGGAATATCAGAATCATCCTCAATATTGCATTCAATTTTGTGTTGCTCTTTATCAAAATTATGTTTAAACTGACGAAAAGATTTAGCCTTAATATGGGGTTTGCATTTATAGGTCGAAAAAGCTTTTAACTGATTATTTGAATGATCTATATGAAAAACCGTTTCTGAATTGAGCGCATTCGTGACATTGCCAACCATTACACATGTGCGCCAAGTAAAGACTCAGATCAGCCTGTGCATCCGCACAGTCTGATCAGAATCTTCACTCTGCGCTCTGTGGATAGATACTGACCCAAAGCTTCTTTAAACAATCAGCGAATGTTCTAATTGCCCCGATTTGCTGTCCAGGGTGCTAAATGTGTGCGAGTCACTTACATGCGAAATGGTTGGAAATGTCACACATAGGCTCAATTATGGATATGGTAAGGTAAAGTAAGACATGCAGTAATAGGGAAGTGGTCAGAGTCATCTCGCTGTGATACCTCGAACTAAGTAATAAAATCAAACAAACGCGTTGAAGCTACATGATAATCTATAGTACTGATGCCATTATAAGTTATGCAAGTAAAATTATGTCTATGACAAACACTTTTGTTAATTTGGCGACTTAAACGTAGTAGCTGCGACTTATCCAAGCTGTAGTTACAACGGTGTGGTCGTCAATCATTGATTTGTTATATCTTGTTACCCTGGCCATATTTTTCAAACAAACAATGTCGTTTGATACCTCAGCCAAATGTCGATTTGAGATCAGTTGGCCATCGATCTATATAGAAATGTAGATAACTATATTTTCAGCTTGTCGGATTCCTCTTGGCTGCTGTATTAGGAGCCCCCGTTGAAATGGAGAAGAGGAGTTTACGTTCAGGAACGATGAACGAAGTAGACGTTCTAAATGAAATAATCGAAAAGGAGGTCAGGTTCAAGCGTGATGATGACGATGATGATTCCGACGACGATGATGATTCCGACGTAGATGATGATGATTCCGACGATGATGAATCCGAAGGCGATAATGACTCCGACAATGAAGAATCCGACGACGATGATGATGAATCCGACGATGACGATAATGATGATTCCGATGACGACGATGATGATGATTCCGATGACGACGACGATGATGATTCCGATGACGACGATGATGATGATTCCGATGACGACGATGATGATGATTCCGATGACGACGACGATGATGATTCCGATGACGACGATGATGATGATTCCGATGACGACGACGATGATGAATCCGACGACGACGATGATGAATCCGACGAAGACGATGATGATGATTCAGATGACGACGATGATGATGATGACGACGATGATGAATCCGACGACGATGATGGAAGTGATGAAAGTGATGATTAATATGATAGCAAGACGACAGAAGTTTATGTATAATCGTACGTGAAAAATGATTAAAAAGCATTGTTTTACCCTATCATATCTATAAAGTCTATCTTCTTGATGCGACTGATTTTCAATATTAGCAAATCGTCACTTTTAGGCTATTTTCCCGATTGGTAAATTTACATGAAATCTTTATTAAAGTTTAAAACTTTTCAACGAGAGATGAAAATAAGAATTTGTTCAATAGCAACGTCCCCTTTTTAGACAAATTTATTATAATAATTATCAAATAAAGATATGTATCATAATGTTAAGTGTTGATTTTTCATTTCATTTTTAACCCCCCCCCCCACCCCCAGCGATTTCACTGATTTTAGCAAGCAAAAAAAAAAAGTCGATTGTCTAATCAAATAATTCATTTACACTGGAAATGAAATATTTCCCTCCGACTCTAACACCTTAATTAAGACGTTGGACAAGGATTTCTTTTTCATGCCTCAATTTCATTTTTTGAAAACACAAACACACACAAAACAATCGTTAGATATCTCTGACAAATTTATTTTGTGGAGGTCAAGAAGGCGTGTCTGACGACTAGCATTTCCATAGCTTGGCTAGTCTTCAGATATTGCTATGGAAATAAAATATAGTATTCCTGTAGGAAATTCTTGTGAAAGAAATAAAAATACATGTACTTCCTTTTGCTGTAATTGCAAAGTATCTTTTGATTATCAATATTATCATTTCACCAAAGTATCAAAAGCCTATACCTCATACACGATGTATTGTAAATTATTGACTAAGGTGAGCAAGGCTTATTTCACCTACATCGTTTAAAAAATGAGTCATTTAAGAGCTGAATAGATTTCTTTATGTTTTCACGGAGGTATAAAACGAAAAATATAATCACACTAATGTATAAATACGCGAAGCGAATTCATACATAAGTGTGATTAATTTTGCGTTTCAAACCTCTTTGAAAAAAATAAAATCTTTTAATTTCTTACAATTTGATGACTTCAAGCGAAATAAGCAAATATTTTACAAATTTCGATACATTTTAGGGAACTTTTTTTTGTATGGGAAACATATACAAAATATCTGCATGCTTAAAATTGTGTTTATGGAGGTAGAAATATTTTTCAGCCAATTAGAGAGCTCGTTTTAGATAGACGAAACTAAAAATTAAATTCAGCAACTGAAAGAAGTGTTTCCTCAGACCAGGTGCTCGAGAAAAGAAATCTACTGGGAAATGCGAACAGTATCGACCTAACCCTGCTTTCAGGCTGACAAAACACTCGCATGCGTTTTTCTTTTGAAATCCGTTTTTCAGAAAAGTACACGTATAAAGCGGGTGTCATTTTTAACTTTAGTGATTGTTTTCTCATCCTAAAAGCAGGGCAGTTCAAGTTACGATAATTGTGTAGACTGACTTGGACGGGCCGCTATCGCTTTTGTTAGATTTTCTAAAAGTAGTATAGTCATTCTACCTTACTATATATTCATCCAACTTTTTCCTAATGTCAGACTAGTCCAAATTAAAAGTGGTTGCGGAAGACAATGAAAATTTGAAGCAATTTTAAATTAAACCATCCTATTTGGTAGAAATAAATTGCGAGAAACGGAGAAATTGCACACCAAAACGGGCATATCACTCTACTATGCCAACACGGACGTTCATCATCAGTACTTTCAGTGCTTTGATTTGTTACATGCTAGTAACCATAAATTTTGCAATATAATGCCGTTTAAAATCGAAATAGGACTTTCTGTTAGAGTCAATGGGCGTGGCGAACGGAGTAAGTAGGCGGGGTCAGAGATTCGTCAATTTTACTGCTGAAGCCCGCTTTCTTGACGACCATTTTCAACAAGCGTCAGCTTTGATAGCTTAAGCTAACAGACACAATTTTGAGGTCTTCTCAAAGTTCAACGAGTGCAAACTGCCACTGGAGGCTTAACCACTAGATCCATTGAATGCCTACCCCAATAAAAAGTAGTTGTTGTATATTTCAGGCATATCGAAAACTCTACAAAGATTGTTGAGAACTCTTTCAAAAGCATTTTATTTAACCCATTACCACTCAATCCCGTCTTCAAGCATCCCCCCAAAAAAGTTTTGGAAAACATTGTGGACAATGAAGAAATTGCTTGTGACAAGCAATTTCTTCATTGTCCACAATGTTTTCTATCCTGTAAGGGAAAGATTTTATAAATTCCACCAACTTAAAACTGCCCCCTGTAACTTTTTTCAATTTGAAATAGTCTAAGATTTTTTTCATGTTGTAATTGGTAACTTTAACCTCGTTTAATTATCAAGATTATCTTTGACAAAGAAAATATGTTAACAAAACAATGCTTTGCTAGCTTAAAGTACTTTCAGTACTTTGATTGTATAATGATTTATAGAAAAAGTAAAATATTCTGGTTATTAGCAATACTCTGATTGGTCATCTTGTACGCTAATCGCACTAATCGCGTCGACTTTTTCTTTTTCCCTTATTCTTTATTTCTTTTTCCCTTATTCTTTATTTCTTTTTCCCTTATTCTTTATTTCTTTTTCCTTTATTCTTTATTTCTTTTTCCCTTATTCTTTATTTCTTTTCCCCTTATTCTTTATTTCTTTTTCGCTTATTCTTTATTTCTTTTTCCATTATTCTTTCGGTCATCTTTTATTGTACTTCTTCCTCTTAGAATTCAAGTCAGTCGTTTCTTGTTTGTTTGTACTTCGTTTTCATTCTATCTTTCTTGATCTGACGAATAAGGTTTCATTAACATTGGTTTCATGTCATGGATCGATGCATCGAAAGCGTGTAGTTTTGCGGTGTCCGTCTATCCAGTTTTTGTCTTCTGAAAGCTTAACCAGTGAACTAAAGAATTTTCCTTTAACTTCCATACTATTCATTGTGCGTATCCTTAATTACTCCTGTCTCAACATAAAGCAAAGAATATATGGCAGAAAACGGAAGACTATTGACCAGTGTCCTTCAGTGTACAATAATTATCTTAAGATGTATGGATAAGATAAATACCATTATAAAGGAAATTTTGGGGTCAAGTATTACAGTAAATGAACCGATAAAGCGAAGATACAGAAGTTAATTGACTAATTGCAGCAGTAAATCAAATTATCCGGCGACCTAAAGAATCATATATTTAGACAGGAAGTTGACTTTGAACTTGATCTCATATATTGGCCGCCATTTATGTGATTTTGTTTGTTTGTTTGCTTGTTTGTTTGGCGGGTTTAAAGTCGTAACTACAGCTAGTTCAAGTTACGACGTTTAGTTCGCCGATCAACAATACTCCTTGTAAAGTTGGAATGCGGAGGATTTAACAAAACCGCAAAATGAACTCAAGACAATTTCATTTCGGGTTTCTTGATAACACATATCACGTGATCTCTTAGATATGAATACAGCTCGGGTTACTTTTCATCTCAACTTGCCACAGACAATCAGTTAGTTGTAGCCGAAGAAAATGATATGGCACGTGTAAAGGTTGATATAAAATTCGTTTAGAGACTTCTAAACATGCTTTAGTTTGCTTCAAATTATTGAAAATTAAGGTATTAATCAGCGCAGTAATTTGGTTTTTGTGATTCGCCGTCCCGTGTTTGGTAATCACGTGATCTTAAGTGACATGTAGTAGTCATGTGACCATAGATAAGTAATGTTTACAAATATGGTCCAGGTCGAAAATGCATTTTTACAATAACCACGCCGCCCAGTGCTTTAAAAGATTCTGGAGCGATTAAGGGGGATCGTAGGCATGAAGCAAACACGATTATTGTGGGATTTACAGTTTTTATTCAATACAAACAAATAGATGCAAAACGACAGTAGAAGATTGTGAAAATAAGAATGTAAACATATTAACTTGCGGTTTCTACTTATTTACTAAATGATTGCGCTTCGTTATTTCGTTATTTACAAGTTTAAATCAATATTAACACATCAAACCTTTAACAAGTGTCATCTAGCTTTCAGCTTCACCTTTTTACTTAAGATTTTTTACGGTTCTAAATAAGGAATCGCTCGACTACAGGGCGCCGAAGATAATTTGATACTATTTTCATTATATTATAGGAATTTTTAGGAAAGGGGCAAAACTACCATGTACAAACAATAACGTTACAATAACGTTAACGTCTCTTTTTCTTTTGAATTTTACTCACAACGCTTTAAATATTCTTTTTTCCTAAGTCTAAACCGGTATTTCAAATCGATCTTCCTGAAACAAGATTCCGCGCATTTTCGTAAATATCCACGTATACTCATAAACTTGACATCTACGAAGTAGCAGACGACAATTGTAAGTTGATGAAATGTTTAAAATCCTGGTCTTTTTGGACAAAAAAAAATTGGATAATGAAGAAATTGCTTGTAACAAGCAATTTCTTCATTTTCCACAATGTTTTCCAAAGCTTTCAAAATGAGGGTCATTTAAACGCGTCACGGTCTGGGAATGGGTTAAGACAATGCTAGTTTTTTATTTCTGTTTGTGGATTTATGTTTTTGTGCGTTCTTCACGCACATATGTACACGAATTGGAATGCTGGTTTAAGTTTAAAGGAGGAAGACTTACTCGGTAAGTAATGAATGAATTTGAACCGAATTCCACAGCTATGACCCTTTCACCGCATTCCAACACTCGGTACTTTCATTCCTTTGATTTATACATGCTACTGGCAATTAGTTTTGCAAAATGACGCCGTTTAAAATCTAAAAGGAACTTACTGTTTGAGTCAATGGGCGCGGCCAAGGGAGTTAGTGGGTGGGGCTAGGGAATTGTCAGATTTTACCCATGTGGTTACACTCCTTTCTAATTTTGATTAATCAAAAAATATACGAGGGACGGTCAGAATATATCCTAACTTTTGACTCGTTCTCGAAAACTATGTAAAATTCTTCTACATTTTTCAAAATATTATCCACCTACGTCTAATCACTTTTGCTATCTTCGAGGAAACTTTTGTAACAGCCGATATCAAAGACGCCCTGGTCTAAAATTTCTTTGCAGCAAGCAATTTTTTCAGTTCTGGAAACAAATAAAAGTCGCAGGGGGCGATAAGAAGGGTGAGACTACAAATTCCACTTGTTAGAATTGATAACCTCCACTATAGCTGCGGTGGTATGGGAGGGCGTTATCGTAAATAAGGAGGACAATTTTCTTTGTTATCCTGGGAGGCATTTGCATTAGCTTTCAGCTGATATTTTTTCAGAATTACTTCAGAATAGTACTTGGCAGTGACAGTTTGACATTTTGACATAAAATGAGTTAGTATCATTCCTCGTGAATGCAAAAGGGCAAGAAGCATGATTTTGCCTGCCAGAGGAGACAGCTTATACCTTTCAGGTAGGGAACCAGCTCGTTTCCACTGCTCTGACTGAGCTTTTGTCTCTGGTTCGGATGCCTTAACGGTGCTAAACTTGTTGGCTACCTCCTCCAAAGTTACTCGACGATTTTCGTTGACAAAAGCTTTAACATTTGCTACCATTGTTTGGGTCACCACCACAGCCGGCCGCCGAGTCGTAGGCCGGTCACAAACACTTTTTATGCCTTCACGAAACTGAGAAACCTAGTTGTAGATCGTTGAGCGTGATACACATTTATCAGAAAATCTTTTCTTAGGCCACTGAAAGATAAGACAGGGCTTTTCACCTTCTACAATAAGAAACTTAGTTATAGAGCGTTGTTCCTCTAGCAAAGAGTCCACGATAGACATAACACCTATCGTATATCAAAATACTGTGTAAACACAACTATCATGAAAATAAATTGACCACATTATCGGCAAATGAATGCTGTTTTCACCACTATATAATGTGTGTTCATAGCTGCACATGGAAAGATAGGAGAATGGAAAGTCCGAATATTTTCTGACCGTCCCTCGTAAGTTGCGATTTAATGTCTGCTCGATGCTCAATCAATCAAACAAATTGAAACAACGATGGTTGCAATGAATCCTAAATTGAATCTCTATAGACATTTCCTTCCAATTTACATTTTTGATGAGTCGTGTCAACGTAAAATCTTTACTTCTTTCCATAAGATAATGGCTCCAGAATGGGCTAGTGATTCTAAAAAGTGAATCAACATTGCCTTTTGAACGCCAGACGAACAGCCCAACCTTTCTGAAATGTTTTGGTGATGTTTGACCTTAATCGGTCCCACTATAGTGAGCTAAAATGAGCAATGCCAGTATAGTATACGTCTTTGATTGATCATTCGCTGACCCCGCCCTGTTACTACTTCGGCCCAGCCAATTGATTCCCACAAACAGTTCGGCTTTGATTTTAAACGGCGTTATTTTGCAAAATTCTTGACAAGTGACATGAAACTATAAAGTAGAATAGTTGGTTGGCGACCTAAACGTTGTAACTACAACTTGAATAAGCTGTAGTTACGATCTTTAAGTCGACACACCAACAAAGAAGCTTAACAAAATGGCGACCAATGTTGGAGTTCAAAGCTCTATTCCAGACTGAATGAATGATTTGATTAGTCGATTGATTCCTTGATTGATAGCCACAATCGGTCAATTGTGCTAAATGCCATCAAAAACACGAATCCATTTAAGAGATGAAGGGAATATTTTTTGTTTTCATGGAGGTATGAACCGAAAAACCTAATCACACTGTATGAATACGCGAAGCGGATTCATACATTGTGTGATTAGGTTTTTCGGTTCATACCTCCATGAAAACAAAAAATATTATCTTCATTATTTGTAATTTAATAGCATCGAACGAAATGCAACAACTTAACAAATTTTGATACCTTTTTGTAGTGAACTATTTTGTGCGGAAGCATACAAAATGGCTGCGTGCTCAAAATTTTGTTCATGGAGGTATGAATTAAATTTTTCGCCAATCAGAACGCTCGTTTTTGATAGACGAAACTTACAATAAAATTATTATTTGTTTAGTAAACTTTGTAATAGGATCCTATTGAACACCATGTATATCTTTCATTTCAACAGAGTCTACTCTAACTCTGTTTTTAACAAACAAAAGTCAGTAGTACAATGCTGCATTTGAGAATAAATTTGCACGTTGACAGTACTGTCCTGTCTGAAATCCAATTTGACCTGAATAATTGGGCTTTGTAGGCGCATCAGCATGCAGCAGATTTCCTCTAACAATTAGATAGATACTAAGTAGACCACCTGATAGCGCATTTTAGGGAACCAAATTTTCTTTCGACCAAGACAATAATTAATCAATTGTGGGCGACATAAACGTTACAAAATTTCTGCAATCAATACACAACAGATGAAATGGTATTGAAATTTGAATTAGTGGCAGAGATAAACAAATGACTAACCCATAATCCAAATAGTGACAATGACTTTAGACAAGCACGTAGGAAGCAGTTTTTCTTGGTTACAGCAATGCATAAATGTACATGTATAGATAGGTCCACTTCTGACCCAGAGTATCATTACGACCTCAGTTTGCTGTATATGAACAGAATATTAAAAGTGTCTTCTTTAAGTGGGTTGAAAAAAAAATCCATTGAAAGTTGTTTTTATATAATATTAAGGTAGAAATGGCAGAAATGTCTTAGAAGGTCGTCTTCAAGATGCTGATAAATCTTATCCACTTTAATCAGTACTATGACAAGGCAATTTATCTGTGATACAAGAAGCAATTAGCTGATTGGGCAGGCCAAGTTAGAGTCAATGAGTGGGCAACCTTGGGTTTTTTGTTGTTTTCTTTTTTTATCAAGAATAATACTATAGAGAGACGAACTCTTATTTCCATCGTGGTCCTAACTCATTCAAGGTGTTACCGTGCTTACTAGAAAGAGAGGCAATGCATTCTAACCACTAATACCCATTTTTACAGGTAGCTTGAATGGGGGCTCTGTCTGTAAAGTGTCATGCCCAAATACACTACCCGTCTCAGGTGGGACTCGAAGCTGCAACCATTCCATTACGAGCCAAGCAAGCATGTATTTGCAACAAGTTTGAGAAAAAATGAACTAAATTCATGACCGGTAGAGTGGTAAAAGGAAAATGTGAATAAGGCATATTTTCCTCATGACCAAACAAACAATTTCAGCAAGTATGACAAAGATTGGGTCCAAATTATGACCTCTTGACCGGTATATGTATAAGAAGATATACAGTTACTAGAAAAAATATTTTTTTAAACACACAGAATCCGGAATCAGTCCAACTTTTACATTGAAGAGATGAAGATAATATTTATGTTTTCATGGAGGTATGAAACGAAAAAACTAATCACACCGAATCAATACACGAAGCGGATTCATACATAAGTGTGATTAGTTTATTCGATTCATACCTCAATGAAAACAAAAAGAATTCTCTCAATTTTTATCATTTTACAAATTTCGATACTTTTTTGTATGGAACTATTCTGTGCGGAACCATACAAAATAACTACGTGCTCAAAATTTTGTTCATGTAGATATAAATATTTTTCGGCCAATCAAAACGCTTGTTTTTGATAGACGAAACTAAAAATTAAATTATTTTCAAACAGGCCCAATCCAAAACTCGGAAGAGGTTTACTTTGGCTTTAGCCCTATCCGTCATAAAGAATAGACTGATCCAAATGAAAGAAGTTCTCACACCAGTTTACACTACATCATTTTCTAGCCCCTTTCCCCCTTAGATTAACGGTTATCCATGGTGAGAGAAAAATGTCGGAAAGGATATGTGCCGCCGCCGGGGATCGAACCCATGTCATCCCAAAATTGAAGATTAGGAGTCTGATGCGCTACCAACTGCGCTATGACGGCGGCTCACAATTATGATTAGATAATAAGTACCGCCATATTGTTAAACCGGTCGCTACGTTATGACGTTAGGAAAAACATGAATTTTTAGTACATCAAAATTACTGATAATTGATTCACGATATTCAAATGTAGTTATTTCCGTCTATTTTTATAAGTGTTTAGGATATATTGAGAAGATAATGAATTAAATACAGTGTATTATATATACTTGTTCATACAATTTTAAAACATCCAAGGCAATTAACACAATCTTCTGTCGCGTGAAAAGTAGATCGGACCGATTACACGTCTTCGAATATTTGTAATACGGCCGATGGAACTCGGTTCAGAGGTGGCGAGATATTACTTATTTCATTAATAATATAAAGTGCAGTCGAAAAGTTGAAAAGTCGAAATTAGTTGATTTTTTAAGGGTAGGACTTATTGTTCGGTAGGACTTATATTTCATGGGATAAATTTACCTCATTATTATTTGTCGCATCTCACTAAAATGTCCTCCTATATACATACATGTAAATTCCATATTTTGACGTACTGTCAAAGGTTCCACAATATTCGTTGGGATGTAACTGCAGTCAAAGTGTATTTAAGTACCGTGTTAAATTCAAACTAAAAACAGTCGGCACAATGACACCAACTTGGGGTCCATCAGCATCCATACACAAGAAATAGTCCGGGAAAAGAGAGCATATTATAGTTCATTTGTTGCCAGACAATGTATTTTAAAAGATGGGATGGCATCAACAAGACAAAATACCTATTTATTGCACCCTGCCTAATTCTTGAAAAGGGATTAATATTTCTTTTAGGAATTATTTTAGCACCCTACGACCCTCAGAGTACTTTGCTTGGCGACCTCACTTCTTTACATTCACACCAAGAACAACAATACCGTTCTGGTCAGACCCCTCCGAATTTTCAGCCTTCTTTGTTCTAAATAAGATTACACGAGTTTATGATGCTGTAGAAGATCATACAATACTGGTTGACATATGACCAAGTAGACGAACCGTTGAAAGGTTGTAAAGGTGAGAGTTTTAAGACAACTGACCAATTGCTGGCCCTGCCCACTTGCTACATTGACTCCACCCATTGACTCCGACAGGAAGTCCAGCTTCGATTTTTAAAGGCGTTATTATGCAAGTTTATGTCAATCAGTATGTAACAAAAATGAGAATAGTTGGCTGGCGACGTAAACGTCGTAACTACAGCTTGAATAAGCTGTAGTTACGAAGTTCAAGTCGCCAAACCAACAAAAGAGGTAAACTAAAGTGGCGACCAATGTTGGAGATCAAAACTCATGTCTGGTCTCAATGAATGATTTCATTGGTCGACTGATTATTTGATAGACAGTCGCGATTGGCAAATTGTCGAGTTACAAACTTCAACATTTCGACTTTGCGGGTTATCATGTGTACTAGAAAAATGGAAGTTAGAACGCCTAATGTGTACATTTCGAGTTCCTCTAAAGTCGATAGGTGGATGGCGGAAACTGGATTCCGTACTTATTCAATGTATTGGTGCACTGGTAGTTTCTGCTCTATTTTTTATGTATGAACACATTTTCACTATCGTTATCGGTTTTATTGTTATTATTATTATTATTATTACCATCATGCATGCTCATTTTGATTCAGATGAAATAACCTCCTTTGCATCTATTAACCCTTTCCTGTTCAATCTCTTGTGGTTACGACCAAGTGATTTTATAATTGAGAAAACAAGCAATTTCTTCTTTTTCCCAATATTTTCTACCAACAATATGGTTATTTTTCAAGTTAATTCCTCTTTTAATTAATGTCTGTGAAATTCTTGGAATTTGGACTGGTCTAAAATTGTACAAAACAGGAAAGGGTTGAACTAATTACATGTACCAAACGACAAAATTTAAGAGTGCCCAAAATTGAAAGAAGTTGCTGACAATTTTGAGTGCATTATGATAATAAAATTAAACGTGGAGTAGTGTGGTAAACATGGAAAACGCAATAACTCCGTATTTCACGATCTATAATACCTTGAGGGCGCGAAGTGGGGATTTTTATGTGTTGATGGGTTAGACGGAGAGTACTTTTGGTGTTCGCTCTGGTGCACAATCCACATTTTATGGTTCGTTTCATACCATTATTTTATGGTTGGTTGATTAAGAATATTCAAGATTAAAAATCGCTCGTAAGTGCTCGCTACATGTATAGAAACAGTAACTGAATCTAAAAAAATACAGGATCGCTGGACGAAACATCGACTACGGTCAAAATGGCAAAGCTTACACTGGTACTTGTGAGTATTAATTCATTAATTGTCAGCACTATTTGTAAATTAAAATTTTCATTAACGAACACTTAAAGCGGCTCTTGTACAGGTTATGAAAGAAAGTTTTTTGGCTCTCATTTTCAATTCTCTAACTGTTAATTTTCAGATTTTTGTAAGAATGTGATTAAGCAGGGTTTTTTTTATGAAAATGACTGTTCATAACTTTAAATAAGAAAGAAAGCAAAATTATTTCGCATTACGAGACACCAAAAGAGTCAGCGAAGTACATCCCAAATGGAAGCGGAATTCATCGGGTAAATACGGTATCTGCATCGAAAATTACCTTAACCCATTCCCACTTAATCCCTCCTTTTTACGCTCCTCAAGAAAAAAGCTTTGGAAAACATTGTGGAAAATGAAGAAATTGCTTGATACAAGCAATTTCTTCATTATCAACAATGTTTTCTATCAAAAAAGATGAAAAAAATTAAAATTCCATCAACTTGAAATTGTCGTCTGCAGCTTCTTTCAATTTGGACCAGTCTAAAATTTTGCTGTGTGGGAATGGGTTAACTGTGGTTTCCATGACGTATCAATTCCGTCGTTGGCTCCCGCTAGCAATACAATCGTTGTCGACACCACCCGAAGACTAAAAATTCCGATGTTTCAAAGTAGGGTAATGTATATATGTCACAGAAAATTATTTTTTTAAGGAATTTAGTAGATTTAACAAGAAGAAAGAATATTCATATTGAAAATGATATTCATTACCTATGGGAAAGCAGTTAATTCCCTTTATCATTTTTAATGAAAATCTGTTGAAGAGCCGCTATAGCCCATTCCAACACAACAAAATTTTAGACTGGTCAAAATTTTAAAAAAAGCTGCAGACGTCAATTTCAAGTTAATGGATTTTTTTTTTTCGTCTTTTGCGATAGAAAATAATGTGGATAATGAAGAAATTGCTTGATACAAGCAATTTCTTCATTTTCCACAATGTTTTCAAAAGGTTTGTTCTTGAAGGGCGTAAAAAGGAGGGCTTGTGTGGGAATGGGTTAATCAGTATGAACGATTGATTGAATGGGCTTTAGCGACACTTTGAACAGAATTTCAGTCATATCTTACCATTGATTTCGTCTAAGATATCAACCCATTCCCACATGGTGTCGTTTTTGGACGCCCCTCAAGACAAACAACTAGGAAAATATTGTTGAAAATGAAGAAATTGCTTGTTACAATCAATTTCTTCATTTTCCACAATGTTTTGTACCCGGAAAAATCTAAAATTTCACCAACTTTGAATTGTCGTCTGCAACTCCTTTTAATTTTGACCAGTCTAAAAAGTTGTTGTCTTGTAACGGGTTAAAGAGCAAAAAGAATTATGGACAATAAAATGTAACAAACATATCAAATGATGCTTTGAGACCTAAACGAGGTAACAACGGCTTGAACAACCAACAGATATGTAGACTGGTGCAGCCGCCGACTTTCACAAAGCTGGTTAAAGTCGACAGCTGTACTTTTCTAACAGATATGCTGAACAGAAATGTTGGGGTTGAAAGTTCACTTCCGGTATGTGCGAATGGTTTGATTGACCAATTTTTTTTTTTTTTTTTTTTAATATTCACAATCCGTCATTTTAGCAGAACTTGGTGGCCATTCATCGTTGATTAAGCGCTTCTTGATTTGCCAGCGGGTCAGTTCAGCGTCTTTTTGTGTATATATAAGTCAATCTTTCTAGGCTAAAGCATCTAATGCGGAGGTCGGAGACTCAGCGCGATGATTAACCCTTTCCTGTTTTGCTAAATTTTAGACCTGCCCAAAATCCAAGATTTTGTAGAGGAAAATTCCGTGGAGATTTAATTTGAAAAATAAACATCTGGTAGGGTAGAAAATATTGTGGAAAAAGAAGCAATTGCTTGATACAAGCATTTTCTTCTTTTTCTACAATATTTTCTCAATTATAATATCTCAAGGACGTAAAAAAAAAGGGATTGTATTGGAAATGGTTTTTCGTGGACGCCTCGTTTTACGCTGTGTGAAGGCGTCTTAGTAAGACAGGAATAACACGAGATTACGGAGATCAAGATTCTAAGACAACAACAACACTGGAGTATGCAACAATAATGCAGGAGAACAAGGTGAAAGTACGGATCTCTTAGTAATACTGTTGTATTTCCATCGTTGTCTTAAAATCTTGTGTTATCTAAATTATGCCCTAGTTTATACCGTCGTGATCTCGTAACATCGTAACCTTGTTATCGTAACACTATCGTTTGGTCCTCTCTTGTTACTTTCATCGTACTGCCGTGACTTCGTTATCGTACTCTCGCATTCACATTGTTGTACTCTCGTATTTTCGTTTGTTGTTGTGCTGCCGCTCTCGTAGATGCGGGAGAACGGTAGTCAAATCCCGTGTTATCCTTGCACTAGTAATAACTGTGTGTTTAGTCGTACCGCCGTGTTTATATCGTCGTGATCTCATATTCTCACCGTCGTTACCTTGTTCTCATAGTTACGCATTTCCACTGCCATACTCTCGTTAGGAACTCTAGTGTTCCCATCATATTCTCGTGCCTCAATTTCGTACTCTCGCGTTCTCGTTTATCGTTCTCTCTCTCGTAATATTATCGTTCCTCGGAATGATATTATCGCTCTCTAACATTCGAAGTCTAATTACCAGAGGATCGTGTTTCTATTATCATAGTCAGATACTCTCGTTTCTTCATCGTTGTACCCTCTTGTCATCGTTTTGAATTCGTCGACATTTTTGTCAAGCCTTATTGTAAGTTTGGCGACTTAAACATCGTAACTACATTTTAGTCAAGCTGCAGTTACGACGTCTAGGTCTCTTGGCAACAATTTGCCTTTTATTTCATGTTCCTGACCACATATCTTAAAATGATACCGTTTATTACCTCCGTCAAACTGCAGTGTCGGAGGCCATTGGGCATGGCTAGCGATCTTTTCGTCAAAGAACATCTCTCTGATACAAAAGATAAAACGCGAACCTATTTAAAACTTACCTAATATTTTAGTCCAAAAATAAAATGTGGCTGAACAAGTTTGTTCACGCTTCGAAAAGTTTACAGTCTTAACATGTAATGGGTTTTGATCTTTATATGTATATTTAACCTTACAAATATCGCGTCCAATTAACATAGTAGAGTGAAGTATGCGCATTTCGGTATATAAAATGGCAAGCGTCTCGCCTAGTCCGGCTAGCTTAATAGACAATACAGGATGTTTTCTCTACTAATGTCCTCAGTACGATCTCCAGTTCGGTAAGAAAAGGAGAACCATGGTGGGCCCATATCGCTCACCTGGATATGTTAGTTCTAGGCTTTATCGCTAGGCTGATTTTCTAAAGTCCTTACAGCATGGGGAATATCTTGAAGTATTCTGTAAGGAGGAAATTAGACAGTCATAAATGTCTCACTTAGGGTCTTTGATTAACGGGTCGCAAGGAGAGAGTTTTTTTTTACATAAATCCCCTTTTCGTTTCTTTTCAAAATCCGGGATCCAAAAATATAACGCTAATTTTCAAGGTAGAGATATACTTATTTTGTAATTTTGTAGAAGGCCGTTAGGCGATATCACGTGCCAAATACGGTTGAACATTAACTAAGATTTCCTTATTCAATTTTATCTAAATTCCTGGTTCCAACAATATTGGGCTAATAATATGAAGTATTATGGCAGAGGGTCATTAGTTGGTGAACCATACCAAATATCCCTTCAGTTTTGGACAAGGAGATATTTTAAGATATATCAATTTATTTCCCAATAAAATTTCCAAGAATCCTACTTTAAAGATCTAATGTTCAAGACAGATCTACCATTTGAAGCATTTTGGTAGACGTTAGGCAATGTCGCGTGCCAAATATAAAAGCCCTTTGCCTTTAGATTTGAGAGCAGAAGATCATTCAAAATTTTCTTTGGTGTTCCTATATCTAAAATCAGGGATCGCACAGTAGAGGGCTAATTTTCAACTTAGAGCAATGATTTTAGAGTCATTTTGTTAGAGGGTCATTTGGCGTCACCACGTGCCATATATTAAACTCTAGGCCTTTGATTTTGGAGAGGAATGTTTTTTAAAGTATTTTTCGCTCCGTTGATCCGATAATTGGTTAGCAAAGCGAGTCACACCTTCTTGGACCAAAATCTCAGACTAGTGCGGTAGAATTCCGAATGGAACGCAAATTTCTCACTTCATTTTTGAAGGACTGCGAGTTATTAACACCGTTGACAAATCTACTCCAAGCAGGATATTTGTAGATGTTTTCATGTGTAAAAGGGGTCTTTACGCTTTCTATTTGTAGGTTGTTACTTATTACAGTTAATATACAATTGAAATTAAAACAGAATATTTATTCAAATTTGAAGTTTGGGTAAAATTATCAACTGAGTACGATTTTGTTCTATAATCTCTGACCCTAATGCTATAATCACCATTAAAATTTCAAAAAACTTCTCTCTTATTACAGCCACATCAGATGTGATAGGTAGTATAGGGGTTGACGGCACTTTCAACAGTATACCAGTTATATCGCAGCCTCTGGTGAACTTACAATTACTCCAACCACAACCAAAAAATTCATTAACATTCTGGGCAGACAGCACTAAATCCCACTTTCATCGGCCAATTGACTAAAAAAACAAAAAGCGCATGTCACGATGGCATTTGTCAAATGTCGAAAAATAATTGGTCCGAGGCGGGACTCGAAATTGACATCACAATGCAAAACCGACTGTGGTCTCCGTGTTTAGGATGTTCTCGACCAATTCGCTGTCGATTTCAAATTCACTTGCACTTGTCGATCATATATTTACTGTCTTATTACGTATAAATATTTAGCTAGCAAAGCGTCGGCTTTGTTAGCTCAACTTAATTTTGAGGTCTTTCCAGAGTTCAACAAGCACAAACTGTCACTGAAGATTTAGCCACTTTATCCATTGAATGCATACGCCATAAAAGTGGTTTGTATGTTTTCAAGGAATTTTGCAAACTCTACCTGCAAGTTCATCTCCTAGGTATTTAGCTCACTTGAGCACATTGTGTTCAAATGGAGTCTGATCAGAGTCTTCCCTATGCATCCTTCTTTATATGGCTACACGAAGTAGCTTTATTCACGTTATGGTATGCTAATTCACCCATTCCTACTCAAATCCGCTTTTTAACCATCTCAAGAAAAAACGTAGGAAAACATTGTGGACAAGGAATAAATTGCTCGTAACATACACATACCCTTTCCTGTACAATCACTGTTTTTTACGTCCTTGTGATTTTATACTTGAGAAAACATTGTGGGAAAAGAAGAAATTGCTTGTAACAAGCAATTTCTTCTTTTTCCACAATATTTTCTACCCTACTGAATGGTTATTTTTCAAATTAAATCCACTATAAATTGTCGTCTGCAAAACCTTTGAAATTGGACAGGTCTAAAAAATGTTAAAACAGGAAAGGGTTAATATCCACAATGTTTTCTACACTGCAAGACAGTGGTTTTCGAGATTCCACCAACTTTAAATTGTCGTCTGTAACTTCTTTCATTTTGAAGCAGTCTAAGATTTTGTCATGGTGTAATTGATTAATTCCTGTTTTACTTTAATCTCTTTTATTTATCACAATAACATTTGACAAAGAAGATTACTTAATAAAACAATGCTTTATTGGGTTACAGTACTTTTAGTACTTTGAATTTTAGTTTGGAGCCCCGATTATGATTTACGGTCCCGGCTATTGTTGCCGGCTATTGGAACTCAGATCACCTTGGGGTCGGTTTTCTAACTATGCTGAGTGAACCCTTCTTCACGATGATAAAGAATCTAGTAAATAGCGCTTTCAACCATTACCACACAATCCCTTTTTACGCACCGAAGATTAAGGTAATTGGAAAACATTGTGAGGAAAGAAGAATTTGTTGTAGAAACCAATATCTTCTTTTCTCGCAATGTTTTCTACCACATATTGTCCTTGTTTTTATAATGAAAATAGAATTGTATTTTGGCGTCTGTAACACTTTTCACTTTGAAGCAATCAAATATTGTGTCGTTTGGGAATAGATTAAAGCTAATTTTAACTGATGCGATGTTAGTTTTAAAATGTTTTGTGTTTGTCCTTTCAGGTGATCTGCATCACTCTGCCATCTGCCTTTTGTTTCATTGAGAAGGACAGCGAAGAATTGAATTCAGATTTACGAAACAATCTTCGAGATATATTGATTGGAATTCGTCACATTCGGGGGGAAAATACAAGATCCGACTCGCATATAGTTGCGGCACAAGCAAACGAAAAAGTTCGCAGAGGAATTGAGGAAGAAAATGACGTAGGTGATATAGGCGAAAACAACGAAGAGAAGTTAAGAAATTTGAATAGCTACCGGTTAGAGAAAAGAGAAATCCTTGGGATGAATTTAATAGAGGAAGAAGAAAGAATTAGACGTTTGAAAGATCAAAGATTTAAAAGAGAGGAAGAAGAAGAGGAGGAAGAAGAAGAAGAGGAAGAAGAAGAGGAGGAGGAGGAGAAAAAGAGAAGAAGAAGAAATGTGAATGAAAAGAGATCTAAAAGAGAAGAAAATGAGGAAGAGGAAGAAGAGGAGGAGGAAGAAGAGGAAGAGGAGGAAGAGGAGGAGAGAAGAAGACGAAATGCAAATGAACAGAGATCCAAAAGAGAAGAAAATGAGGAGGAGGAAGAAGAAGAGGAGGAAGAAGAAGAAGAGGAGGAGAGAAGAAGACGAAATGTGAATGAAAAGAGATCTAAAAGAGAAGAAAATGAGGAAGAGGAAGAAGAAGAGGAGGAAGAAGAAGAAGAATAGGAACAATACGTTTTTGCAAACGATTATTTGAAATGTTTTTAAGACTCAATTGAGGCCCGTGATGCAAAAAAAATTAACGCACATACACTCACAAAACGGTAAAACTAATAATGAAATAAAACAGTTCAAGAAGAGGTCGACCAGCCATATGACATCTTGGCATTATACTTATTTAGATACATCGTATTGATAAAATGACAATTTTAATTTAAAGAAAATATTCAAACAATCAAAGTTTAGACCTAGACCAGCCTCTGCAGTCCATTTATTTTGAACAGATTATAAACTTTTTTTAAAGATGGAATTTTTTTCCAAGTTATTAGTCACTACAAAATCTTCCTTTTGACACACAGTAAATCTTGTATTAAGCGACAAATCATTGGTCGGCCAGAGGGTGGCCGCTTAATTCTATATTGTTGGGACTCATTAGAATTGTCTCACTCTGACGATTCTAATGAGTTCCAACAACATACGATTTAGATAAGATATTTTTTATCAAATACGGCTTTCAGTTTTAAAGAGGAGATTGACAAACCGTCAATAATGACATTAACCAGATAGGGGGCCTAAGATTTGATCTATTTTGAGACTAAGAGCTGCTTTAGTTAGAGGCGGTTATTGTCGGCGGGCTACTACAATTTGAATAAAGCTGTATTTACGACGTTTTGTTTAAAACAATGTAAGTAGCTCGATTTTCAGTTTATTGATAACACACTTCAATCCCGGTTTTCAGTTTTTTGGTTGTAATTTTTTTAACATATATAGAGAGAGATAACGGAAAACATTTTATGAAGGGCGGAGGTCTTTTTGAGTGTGTTTGCCTACGTGCGTGTGTGTGTGTGTGTGTATTCACAAATATAAATGTACTTCTTAAATATTCTTTTAACAATCACGCCTTTCTGTAAGCTTAAACTCAAGTAGACATAAGATAATTTTGGTTGCCAAATAACGAATTATACAGAAGGGCGTTCAACTTTACCACGAAATATATATAATTTACAATGATTTCCGTACTATCGCTCGAACCTGCATTAAAAGGTAGATACTGGCCATTTTTGCATCTATATATTCATGCAAATGTATTCCATATATATATTGCTTCATAAATAAACTTACCTGTCATTACTTTATTCGTTGATTTCCTAATTACATAACAACCATTCTGACCAAATTTCAGCAATAGTAGGCCAAAATTATGGCCCTTAGAATGAAAACAAAGAAACTATCATGAAGTCCCCTTTTCGTGTTTTCCAATAGAATATTCCTATTTTTAATAGGCTTTGTCATTATAATCATTCTGCACAAGTTAAATCAAATTTTAGCCAAAATTGTGGCCCCTAGAGAGTAAATAAAGGAAAAGTCATAAAGGCCCCTTTTCCCGTGTTTTCAGCGAAACCTTCCCATTTTCAAAAGGTGTAATATTTGTGATTTAACAATCATTCTTAGCTTCGCGTGTTCATACAGTGTGATTAGGTTTTTTGGTTCATACCTCCATGAAAACAAAAAATATTCTCTTCGTCTCTTAAATAGATGAACGGTTTAAATGGCCAATCCATATTTTGACTGACAGATGTAATCTTTCAATTTTCCGAAGTTTCAACGAAGAAGAAAAAACTTAAATGTCGCATATTTACTGACGTATTTTATAACACCAAGGGACGTCATATAAGGGTTGAAATAACTCACTTATGATGACTTTAGTGCTATACGAATACTTCTTGTTCTCAATAGCCCTCTGTTAAGCTTGTCTAGTCGAATTCAAGGTTGTATACATCGGTTGTTGTTGTTTTGAAGAAAATAAGAAATCGTTGTTAATTTTTGCTTATCATATTTTGTATTTCAAGTTGAAATATGAAATTTTGTTTTCATTTCTCTTTTAAGCTAGCCTTAGGGTCAGAAAGGCGAGAAACCATGTGACTGACGGACACAGTAAATTTAACGGCCCCTTTATTCAAACGAGGGCATTTTCCTCAGTGAATGTGACACTTCGAACCGACGCCAGATGCAAAATCCAAATTAGCACTTGATACTTTCTGGCTCATGACGTCATGGCGTTATCGCGTGGTATTGACGTCATTTGTTGTTTGTATATGACGGTGTTTACGACATCAAGGATTCTTCATCGCCTTGTACCACGTATTTTTAGCACTAAAGCATTGAACTATTTCGGGAAGAATTTCAGAAGGAATATTATGCTATAGCTGTGATACAAAATCTTGTCTTTGATTAAAGTCGCGAAGGTAAATTTGGATATTTCACGAAAATGAAGGCCGAGTTAATTTTATTATTATTATTATTTTTTTTTTTTTTTTTTTTAGCGGCGAGGATCTAGTGCAAGTCTTTGTATTACCACTACATCAGATCATTCCATTTCTTATTTACCAGCGAATTTTGACTATAAAAGATTAAAAGAAGCTAACGCAATTTGCCCAAAATGAACCTTTTTTAATATCATGATAACGTTATTCTTAGTGTAACGTCATTTAACCATGTCATATCAGCTCAGTACATGTATGCTACGAATTTGTTTTCTGTCGTTTCCGTTTTTGTCCGCATGCAATAAATGTATCTTACAAAGAAAATTGGTAGGTATATAATAAATTATGATATTATTTCTTTTTAGACAGTCGCGTAAATTTATTGATAGGCTGAGATATTTCCATTGTATTCAAAGAAATGAGGTCTGCTGCATAAAAGCGTAGAAAAGCTCATTATGGCGAAAGATAAATCAAGAAATATAATGACGTTTACGTAGGGCTAATTGGGCTGACGATATGTTCACATACATTATTAGCTTAAAAAAAAACAACACATTTTATTGGATTGAAAGGTATAAAAATCGGTGTAGGATATAAAACATACTTATTTATTACTTACGAAAGACCGGTGGTGACCGGTTCATACATATTAAGTCTGAAGTGGGAAGTGTGAAGTGTGAATAATGAGACCCGTGGTGACTTCTAAAATTCACAGTACATAATCAAACCAAATTAAATATGAAGTTTGAAGTGTGAACTTGGAAGTATGAAGTGTGAAGTTCATACTACCAACTTCACGATTCAAACTTCCGACTTCCAACTTCCAACTTCACACTTCCAACTTCCAACTTCACACTTCAAACTTCCGACTTCCAACTTCATACTTCCAACTTCACACTTCAAACTTCCGACTTCCAACTTCACACTTCAAACTTCCGACTTCCAACTTCACACTTCACACTTCATACTTCCAACTTCACACTTCAAACTTCCGACTTCCAACTTCAAACTTCCAACTTCACACTTCAAACTTCCGACTTCCAACTTCATACTTCCAACTTCACACTTCAAACTTGCGACTTCATACTCCCAACTTCTTACTTCCATGTTCACACTTCATACTTCCGACTTCATACTTCCATGTTCACACTTCATACTTCCAACTTTATACTTCCGACTTCATATTTCACACTTCAAACTTCAAACTTCCGACTTCATACTTCCAACTTCACACTTCATGCTTCACACTTCATACTTCAAACTTCACACTTCAAACTTCCTACTTCATATTATCAACTTCACACTTCAAACTTCCGACTTCATACTTCCAACTTCTTACTTCCATCTTCACACTTCAAACTTCCGACTTCATACTTCCATCTTCACACTTCATACTTCAAATTTCAAACTTCCGACTTCATATTTCACACTTCAAACTTCCGACTTCCAACTTCACACTTCAAACTTCCGACTTCCAACTTCATACTTCCAACTTCACACTTCAAACTTCCAACTTCATACTTCCAACTTCACACTTCAAACTTCCGACTTCATACTTCCAACTTCTTACTTCCATCTTCACACTTCAAACTTCCGACTTCATACTTCCATCTTCACACTTCATACTTCAAACTTCAAACTTCCGACTTCCAACTTCACACTTCAAACTTCCGACTTCAAACTTCACACTTCAAACTTCCGACTTCCAACTTCATACTTCCAACTTCACACTTCAAACTTCCGACTTCCAACTTCACACTTCAAACTTCCATCTTCACACTTCAAAATTCCGACTTCATACTTCACACTTCATGCTTCACACTTCATACTTCCAACTTCACACTTCAAACTTCCAATTTCATACTTCCAACTTCACACTTCAAACTTCCGACTTTATACTTCCAATTTCTCACTTCAAACTTCCGACTTTATACTTCCAACTTCATACTTCAAACTTCCGACTTCAAACTTCCAACTTCTCACTTCCAACTTCAAACTTCCGACTACACACTTCAGAGTTACTATGTATGAAGTGTGAACTGTGAATTCTTGATGTCACCACCGGTCTTTCGTAATTACTACATCATGATTTGGATCTTCCATCTGATTAAATATGATGAAAAAACTGTTTACCTATCTTACAAGGTTGGTGAGAAGGTGATATACGGAAATTCTCCCTTATTGCGTAGAAAGATACCCTTAAATTTTGCATGTGGAAAGATAGGGACGAAGGTCTAAAAAATATTTGAAAATAAGAAATTCATTTGTCGACTTCTAAGTCTCATACAGTTCATCAACTTATCGCATTATTCAGCTTAAGTATGTTAACATTTCATTGAGTTTTTAAGAAAACCCGTTTAAATCATATTATAGCCTAGATTACGACAAGTGATATCGTTTAACAATATTTTGATGGATAAATGTCGAAAACAATGTAAAGCCCATTTACCAATTTTGACTGAAAGGTGTATATACAAGTCAAGGGAAGTTAACATTGACAAAATACTAGCTTCGAGGGTTCCCTGAAAATTTGTCTACAACTCTAGGACATGGTATTCCAGAAGACTTGGTGAAATAATTTAATTGTCAGTTTCGTCTTTCAAAAACGAGAAATCTGATTGGTGGAAAAATTTAATTCATACCTCCATGAACAAAATTTTGAGTACGCAGCCATTTTGAATGCTTCCGCACAAATTAGTTCACTGCAAAAAGGTATCAAAATGTATTAAGTTGTTGCACTTTCGCTCAATGCTATTAAATTATAAGAGATGAAGAGAATATTTTTTTGTTTTCATGGAGGTATGAACCGAAAAACCTAATCACACAATGTATGAATCCGCTTCCGAAGTGATCTGTATATTAGCGATTCTTCGATTTCTTTAAATGCTTTCCAGAAATAGAAATAAATTATTTCCAGAAAAAAACTATAATAATCGATTTTTTTTTTTTTTTTTTTTTTTTTATTTGTGAACAACGAACCCTATATTTTCACTGGTGAATCGTGAAAATATAGCTTTTGTCATTCATTAAATCAGGATTCGTATCTGTTGCAAATGAAATCGAAAAGAGTGTAACAGAAAAAGATCTAAGAAGACATCTTTGTGACATCTTTTTTACTTCGGCTAGGCTCAACCCAATCTTGGTGGTATCCGTTTTTTTTAATTATGAGCCTGATTCGAATTGACGTATCGCTGGCAACGCGAACTAACCTCTGACAAATCAAAACGACAGAGATATCAAATAGAAGTTTGCAAAAATCACTATTATTATATACCTTGCTGTAAAATTTTGGGATTTCACAGTGTAATTAATTTTGATATCATCACTGGAGTTACGATAACACTTTTCAGTTTTACACTCTGCCGTAATTTAGGAACTACTTTTTATCCAACTCAATGACATTAAAGAGAGCTATTAGAGTATAAAAATGGCGACTTCTTCAGTTTTTTGGGCGTCGCTTTGGTATTTAATCGTGTATTCATCCGCACTTTTTCAATAGACCTTCTCTATAACAAAAAAATTTGTTTCGATATTTTAATAAAAAAAAAGATACGATAATAAGGTTTATGATAAATAGAATAATCAACTAGTTATTCAAGATATGAAAATTTTTTTCACTCGGATGCGTTAAAAAAAAAACAAAAAAAAAACCTCTTTTTTTCAACGCCTAACAACGCATCCTCGTGAAATATTTTTTCATATCTGGAATTACTAGTTGATTATCCTATATCTGTTAGCATACAACAAAGAGGCAAATTGCTGATTGGCGACCTTTGATGTCGTACCTTCAGCTTCAATAAACCAAACCAACAAAAATACCTGGCCTAATGGCGAAGTTCAGCATTAACTTTTGGTACATATGGACGACTTGACTGAACAATCGATCTTTAGATTGTCCGCCGCTATTTACACCAGTTATCAACTGTAGGGTAAACCCATCATCCAGGGGTTCGAAACAATAGGTATCAGACGAAAACCGATTGACCGTCCCCGCTGTAGTAGATACAGCTTTTCGCTTCGTTCTATGTTCGAAACATATTCTTTCCGACATTTGTCTCTCACCAATGGGTGGATAACCGTAACCTAAGTGGGATAGCAGCTTGAGGCTAGGAAAGGATGTAGTGGTAGTACTGGTGTGAGAAATACCAGGAATTCATTGTTTGGTGCTCCAGCCGCCGCGATATGACTGAAATACTGTTAAAAGCGGCGTTAAACCCCATTCAATCATTCAATCAATCAATCTATCTTCGTATTTCTTGTCAATATTAATTACATCTGGTACAGATAAAACCAGATGAAGCCATCCTCGAAATATGAATACCTGTAGTGTTTGTTTAAGAAAGGAAAATAATAGTTTGTTGTGTTTTTGTTGAGGTATGAACCTAAAACTTATAATATAAATACGCGGAGCGGATTCGTTGATTGATTGAATGGGGTTGAACGCCACTTTTAACGTATTTCAGTCATATATCGGAGGCTTGAACACCTAGCCGTTGGTTCCTGCTATTTTTTTCACCGGTACAACCATTACATCCTTTCCAAGCCTTCGGCCGCTCTTTCAACTTGTATTTACGCTTATCAACCCATTTGTGGGAGACAAATGTCGAAAGGATATATGCCGCGAACGGGATCGAACCCCGAACCTAATGATTAAGAGTCCGTCGCGCTTCGAAGCAGATTAATACATTAGTGTGATAAAAATTTTAGGTTCATACCACAATGAAAACAAAAACAATATTATTTTCATTTTTTCTCTTTCTTTTTTAAGCCATCAAGTAAGACAAGAGGATCATGATGGTCCTAAATCGCTCCCCTGAGTATGATAGTTCATGGCTTTATGATATATACAAATAAGCAAAGCCCTCTATCTAATGATTTTGGAGATGATGTTTAAGGATTTTCTCTTTTAATCCTAGGTATATTGATGATCCTACCATATAGCGCTAATTTCCTGAATATGGTAGTGCTTTGAAGTATAGACACAAATACATACCAAATACCAAAGCTCTTTGCCTAATGGTTTCGGAGAAGAAGGTTTTTAAAGATATCATTCTTTATTCCTATCTAAAATTAGGGATCCCACAGAAAAGGGCTAATTTTTAGAATACGGTTATTCTTTGAAGTATTTTGGTAGAGGGTCAATAGCTGATGATATGAACCAAATATCAAAGCTCTGGGCCAATTCGTTTGTGAGAAGACGACTTTAAAAGATTTCCTTCTTTTTTCCTTTGTAAAATGAGGGATCGCACATAAAAGGGCTAATTTTCAAAATACGGTTATTCTTTGAAGTAGTTTGGTAAAGGGTCAATAGCTGATGATATGTACCAAATATTAAAGCTGTAGGCCTTATGGTTTGTTAAAAGAAGATTTTTCAAAGATTTTCTTTTTTATTCCTTTTAAAATCAGGGATCCCACAGAAAATGGCTTATTTTCAGAATACGGTAATTCTTTGAATTATTTTTGTAGAGGGTCAGTAGATTATGATTTGTACCAAATATTGAAGCTCTTGGCCTTATGGTTTGTTAAAAGAAGATTTTCAAAGATTTCCTCCTTTATTTCTTTGTAAAATCAGGGATGGCACAGAAAAGGGCTTATTTACAGAATACGGTAATTCCATGAAGTATTTTGGTAGAGGTTAAATAGATGATGATATGTACCTAATATTCAAGCTTTAGGCCTTATGGTTTGGGAGAAGAAGATTTTCAAAGATTTCCTAATTTAATACTTTGTAAAATCAGGGATCACACAGAAAAGGGCTTATTTTCAAAATACGGTAATTCTTTGAAGTTCATTGGTAGAGAGTCAATAAATGATGATTTATACAAAATATCAAAGCTCTATGCCTTATGGTTTAGGAGAAGAATATTTTCAAAGATTTCTTTCTTTATTTCTTTGTAAAATCAGGAATCGCACGGAAAGGGCTCATTTTCTGAATATGGTAAATCTTGGAAGTATTTTGGTAGAGGGTCAATACGTGATGATACATACCAAATATCAAAGCTCTAAGCCTTATGATTTTGAAGAAGAAGTTTTTCAAAGATTTCCTTCGTTATTCCTTTGTAAAATCAGGAATCGCACAGAAAAGGGCTAATTTCTAGAGTACGATTATTCTTTGAAGTATGTTGGTAGAGGGCCAATAGTTGATGATTCATACCAAATATCAAAGCTCTAGGCCTCATAGTTTGATAAAAGAAGATTTTCAAAGATTTCCTTTGTAACATCAGGGATAACACAGAAAAGGATTAATTTTCAGAATACGTTAATTCTTTGAAGTATTTTGGTAGAGGGGCAATAGGTGATGATATGTACCAAATATCAAAGCTCTAAGCCTTATGGTTTAGGAGGAGAAGATTTTTTAATATTTACTTACGGAAGACAGACGGACTGAAAGACAGACAGACGGACAGACAGACAGACAGACGGACAGATGGACATACGGACAATCACCGATCACAATAGCTCACCTTGAGCGTGTTGTGCTCAGGTGAGCTAAAAAAGCAGATATTTCACCAGTTTTGAGTAAAACTATCCTGATCGACTTGGTTGGCAAATATACAAAATGGGTGCATGCTCAAAATTTTATTCATGAACGTATGAAAAGAAAAAGAAAACGTTTTAATCGTAATAGATGAAACTAATATTCATTCATTTTTGTTTGCGTTTTGTGTTGACCATTCGAATAATGAGATTACTGTATAGCTTGCATCTATTTTACACGTATTGTGTTTTAAACGTGTTATTTCAACAGAAAGACTAGGAAAAGTGAATCAACTGTCCCGAATTACTGCACGCATCGATTCACAAAGTCCCGGGTATAGCTTAATTATCAGTATCTGCTGATCCATTGAATAACTTTCTTTATGTGATTGTGAAAGATTTTTCAAAAGTACCTCGTTTTCGCGCGTACACCAGAGAAGACTTACATTTTTTTGTATACATGACATATGCGAAAGCACGGTGGTGAGAGATATAAAATGGTGAAATTAACAGCTGTAATTGTAAGTATAAACACATTATTCAACCCATTTTACCACAAATCCCGCTTTTTGACGCCCCTTAATAAAAGAGGATTTGGGGACAAACATCGTGGCTAAAGAAGAAAATGCTTGTTACAAGCAATTTCTTCATTTTCCTTAATGTTTTCTACCCAAAAGGTTAAAGCATTATAAGTTTTCACTAACCTAAAAACCGTTGTCTGCAACTACTTACAATTTTAACCAGTCTAAAAGTTTGTTACCTTGAAATGGATATTTTTGATAAATAAGCATTAGTAGCTAGAGGAATTACAAAACATTTTTTCTAATTTTTTGTTGGTCGAAGATTCTTCTTAAAATGAAAAATACGCAAAAACCCATTCCCACGCGATTCCAATTTTTATGTACCTAAAGAAAAGGTTTTAGAAAAACATTGTTAAAACCGAAGAAAATGCCTGTTTCAACCGATTTTTCATTTGCAGCTATGTTTTCTTCCCGAATGGACAACGATTATACCATTTCATCAACTGAAATTCATCGTATGCAAATTCTTTGATTTCTGACAATTCTGTAATTTTGTTGTGTGGTGACGGCTTAAAAATGATTGTATACTTTTTGGAATAAAATGGTTGTAAATGACTTATCAGGATATCGTAGTTATTGCTTAAAAAGTTCTCAAATCTATAGACTTATACATGCATGTTGTTCCTCCGGTAAGTACCACCAACAGAGACGCGCTTAAAATAGGTACTTTTCAACGTTCTCGATAGGTCCCTTTTTATGTATTCAAAGCTTTATTCTCGTCAGCTAAACTTTGCAGATACTAATGGTGTCCCGATATCCCATGGATCCCTGAAAATTTGAAGGGACCCCAGCAATCTCAGGCTAGGGATTCCGTCAGGATCCTTCAATATTTCTCCAGTACAATAGATCTAAATGTATCAACTATTGCTCCTGATTTTTTTGTTAGCTTGTTTTATAGAAAACATTGTGGATAATGAAGATCTTAGCTTGTCACAAGCAATTTCTCCATTTTCCACAATGTTTTCCGAAGATATTTTTCAAATTTGGCTTAGAAGGGCAGGATTGTGTGTGATTGAGTTAATGTATATCAAGAGGGACCCCTGATTATCTGGAGGAAACCCTGAAGTAATAGGTAGGGATTCCTGTGGGATTCCACTGAAGCAAAGTTAGTGTCGACCCCTGGCTAAAGCTACCTTTTTTTCGCAAGGATCGCTATCCCCACCTAACACCCTCTACTGAGATATCAGATAGCTTTGTCCTGCAAATAAAAACCGTTAGGAGACACAAAACAAACGCTAATAGTTATTCTTCGACCCAACTGCAACTTGAATGAAATCCCCTTTAACCCATTTCCGTACAGTGACGCTTTTGAACGTCCCTCAGGAACAACCATTTGGAAAACATTGTGAAAATGAAGAAATTGCTTGTATCAAGCAATTTCTGCATTTTACACAATGTTTTCTATCTAGAAAGGTGAAAAAATCTAACATTTCACCAATTTTAAAATGTTATCTGCAACTCCTTTCAATTTGGACCAGTCTATACTTTTGTCGAGTTGGAATGGGTTAAAGCCATTAAATGTAAACATTTCTTACAGTCTTAATAAATCATTTGATTTTGCAATCGATTAACTGATTGACAACGGCGTTCCGTCAGCTAGAATGGTGGCGATCGGTATAGTGCTTGTTGGCAATTGACGGATCGCCGATGATAATGACGCAAGAACGCATGCGTCGCTCCACAGGCCCGAAAACGCTGATTAATCAAATGGTGTTTTACATATCTGGAAAATAAATTAGTCACTGGAGTCTTTTTACTAGATCTACGGAAGAAGTTCAAAAGTTTCGTTGTTTTACAAGAGTCAAGTAAAGTTCTGTAAAATTCATTTACTGAGCAATTCCCAAAATTCTCGAAATTTCACTTTATACCATTTATGGATGCATCAGCCATTCCCATAAAAGCCGTGTGTTTAAAACGTTAAAAATTCTTTGGAGGAATCTTAAAGAGTCAGTCGAGGATCATTTGGCTGATATCCATTCACGGGTTTCTGAGAAGATTTTCAAAGTATCCAGTATATACCATATATGAAAATTAACTCCGTTCTTAAAAGCCACGTTTTCATCAAATCAAAAGGGCCTTGTTAGAAAAGGGGATTTCCAAAAGTTGATTTTTTCCTTTGGTGTTATTGTGTTTTCAATGGGTAAAAAAGGATGTTTTGGTTAGTCATAATGACTGCAATGGACTGGGTAGACTTTCGCCCAAAGAACATTCTTGCAAAATAACAATGAAATCGATAAGCCGTTTGAGAGAAGAAGCATGTCCTAGATGATCCAAAACATACCATAATTTTGTAAAAGAAATAAAAGACCCTCGTCCACAAATGCCATGCTTTTCAAAGAATTCAAGTTCATTAAAGGAAATTTTAAGACATTCACGAAAGAACTATTCCAAAAAAAAAAAAGAAATAATAATAATAAAAACATGAAATTAAACGAAATATCTGCGATAAAGGCGTAACAGTGTCGATACCATGGTTTGTCTACTAAATCGCCATGCTTTCATCACTTTAAAAGTCGAAACTTTTCAAAGGCAATGAAGCGAAATAGCAGCTTGAAGCTCATGTTGTGTAGGTTTGAGTACCTATTAGTCGCTCGTTCAAAACTTACTACTCATTTTCTTTAACAAAATTGAATAATAAGTAATGTATACGACTGGTGATCAAACACATTACACTAGCAACGCATAGCTCTCTTTTGTTAAAGAAAATGACTAGTAAATTTTGAACGAGCGGATAACGCGGTAGACTCCAGTATCAGGAGTTCCTGGCGCTTCTCTAATCATTAGTTTGAAACTTTAAACCGAGGCTCCGTCTTCGAATGACATCGGCTGTTGTCCGGGCCGTTAAATCAAATACAACCATTATTGTCCAATACATACATATATAAGTGTGTGTGTAAAAGTTCAAGTGAGTGATCAATGGTCAGTTTTGTCTATACCATTGACGTTTGATCACTCGCCATAACTTGTATATCTACAGTATTGTAGGTGGCGGTGTTTACGATTAGTTATTTTTGAGTAATATCTGTGCTTTACACCGCTGGGATTAATTTAAAGCAAGATTATGCAAATTAGTAAGACTTTCCCGATATACCTAGTTGATATTTCAAACTTGTTTAAAAGTTGTCATTACTTTAACCCAACCAAGTGTAACAAATGCAATCACTCGAAAAATATACTTATAAAATGTGTATGTACCTTTAACCCTTTGTTTCAGCAAAGTATGAATTTCTATTCAATCTGACTTCTTCTGTTCTCTATCTGTCTCTCTGTCTCTCATTTTTAAACTTTTAAATCGTCGAAGAGGGGGTATAATTGTTTACCTCTGTCCACCTATCAGTCCGTAACCAATATTTTCAGTAACCTTTTATATCATCGACTTGAAACTCGACATGGATGTTCAGCTAGGGGCCCTATAGGGCGCTTACCTAATTTAGGTCCCAACGTTATGAAAGACAAGTAGTGGCATCATTAATTCATAATTCAACCTTAAACATATCATTTTTTAAGCATGAAGTATGGATAAATATCAAGTGGGAGTATGAGTGTGGAGCATGAAGTCGGAAGTGTGGCGCTTGAAATTGAAAGGGAGAAGTAGAAAGTGAAATATCGGCAGTTTGAAGTGTGAAGCCGAATGTTTGAAGTGAGAAGTCGGCGTTATGACGTTTGAAGTGGGAAATTTTGAAGTCCGAAGTTTAAATGATGTACAGAGACGGAAATTTGAAGTCGCAGGTGGTAAGTTTAAAGTTGAAAGAATGCTGTGAGAAGTCGGGAGTGTGAAGTTTCAAGTGTAAATTTGGAAGTGGGAATTCGAAAGATTGAAGAGTGAAGTATGTAAAATTTGAAGTCTGAAGTGTGCACTGTGAACCGTTGATTTGATGTGGGAGATTGTATAAATAAGTGTTATATCGGAAATTAAGAATTCGATCGAATGTATTAAGTCGGAATGCTCAACTTTGAAGTATGATATCGAAAGTTTGGCGTTGGAAGTGTGAAATTTGAAGTCTGAAGTTAAAAAACAAAGCATGAAGTAGGAAGTCCGCAAAGCGAAATTTGAAGTCGGAAGAATGATGTATGAAGTTGGAACAATGAAGACTCAAGCGTGAAGTTGGAAGTCAGAGGTTTGAAGTGTGAAGTCGGGGGGTTAGGTATAAAGTCGGAAATAGGAAGTTTGGTTTTGGCGCTTTCTGTAATCAGGGATGCAAACTTCTGACTTGCTGTTTACGACTTATTTTGTATCGGACATCCCTGACTTTTATGTCCCAATGATATCATACTTTAGAAAACATTTTTCTTTTTTTTCCGGAATTGTTTGACATATAGAATGGTTACTTTTTGAATTGTACTTACTTTATAATATCGTCTACTACCCCTTTGTATTTTGGGGCAAGTCAAAAAAATGAGAACAAGGTAAAGGGTTAATTAAGGTTGAAATCGAAATACTAACAAAGTACCGGTATCGCATTAATCATATCAAGAACCGCTATATAATCTAGTTAAGATCTACAGGAACCTAATATTTCGCGATCGTCGATACTGCTACCCATGTCTCATGGTAGGAATGTGCGATCTTTCAAACTACTGTATATGGCGGGCGGGTAATAATGAAGATCTCTCTGAATTCTTTTTCATTTCGACGTAAATTTTAACCCATTCCCACATAATTCGTGTAATCTACGCCCCTCAAGAAAAAAAATGTGGAAAATATTGTGGAAAATTAAGAAAATGCTCACCCAAATGTTTTTCTACACACACACACACACACAAACACTAAAAAATTGTATTTCTATAAACTTGGGATTATCATCTGCAACTTCTTTCAATTTGGACCAGTCTAAAATTTTGTAGTCTGGTAATGAGTTAATCCAATTCGTACTTTCAGCTGATAATTTTCGTCGTGTCATCTGCCCTCGGAACCAAGGAGAAGAGACGGTTAGGGGAGAAATCCGTCGCTGATAACGGCTATCGAGGAATACTCAGCGCATTTCGTGAGCTGATATTAGAGGCGAGGACAAGGGGTTATCCTGAGACAAGAACACATCGTACGCCTTTAGACAAAAAAAGGGATGAGAGAAAGGAGAAAAGGGGGAAGAATCACAAGAGAAAGAATATCAGAAGTGAGGAAGAAATGTAAATGACTAGCGTTGGAGCGTAATCATTCTAGATGGAATAAGAAAGAGGAAAAAAAGAATTGAAATTTCGCAGATTGACAACGACCTACTTTTAATTTGCTTGACCTATTTCAGTTTGCAATAATTTAATTTTTAGTTTCGTCTATCCAAAACAAGCGTTGTGACTGGTCGAAAAAAATAATTCATAACTCCGTGAACAAAATTTTGAACAAAATTTTGAGCACGCAGCGATTTTGTATGCCTCCGCACAAAATAGTCCCATGAAAAATATCAACATTTCTAAAGCTTTTGGTTTTTTTGCTCGATGCTATTAAATTATAAGAAATGAAAAGAATACTTTTTTTTTGTTTTGTTTTCATGGAGGTATAAACCGAAAAACCTAATGTCACACTGTATGGATCCGCTTCGCGTATTCATACAGTGTGATAAGGTTTTTCTGTTCATACTTCCATGAAAACAAAAAAATATTCTCTTCATCGCTTAATAGATTCACGCTTTTGGTGCCCCCCCCCCTAAGAAATACAGCTTATGAAAACATTGTCGAAACCGCGTAACACAAACAATTTTCTTTGTGATCTACAAAAATTTCTTCCTTAAGCAAAACAAAATTAATATTTCATCAACAAAAAATTGAATTAAACTAGTCCAAAATTCTATCTTATAGTAATGGGTTAATCCACACAATGACGCCTTTTCACTCCCAAAAAGACAAACACTTGGGAAAACATTGTAGAAAATGAAGAAATTGCTTGTAACAAGCATTTTATTCTTCATCCACAATGTTTTTTCTAACCAAAAAGACAAATAGTTTTTTACTTCCATCGACTTAAAACTGTTGTCTGTAAATTCCTTCATTTTAGACCGGTCTTAAAATTTTATCGTCTGGTTTAGGTTAGCATATGAATGACAGGGGAGATGTGACCTGTATGACGAGAAAAAACTCCAGGGAAACGCGAAAAGTGTCAACCCTCGTCAGATTGCGTTGAATGTACGGGCTGACCTGGCTCGAAACCTTTCGCTATTTGATTTCCATCTAGAAAGACAATTACTACCTTACCATATTATTTTCGGAACTCTTGACTTCTTCTGGTTCTAGTGTCTTCTTTATGTGCAATAAATATTTCATTAAGCTACTACTTTTTGACTTATGGGACTACGAAAGTGGTCGCTTAAAAAAAAATCTCTTAAGAAATACTGTGTGTGAAGAATTGATTCGATTGAGTACAAAAACTATAACAGAATTCTCGCCAAATGATTTATTGTTGGGGTTCATTACAATCGTTAGACGACTTGAGCGAGTTCCAACATTCCGCTAATTTCATTTTAGCTAACAGATCGACAGCTTTGATAGCTTAAGTTAACAGACAAAAATCTGAGGTCTTCTCAGAGTCCATCTAGTACAAACTAACAGTAGAGTCTTAACCGTTAAATTCATTGAATGGCTACGCCATAAAAAGTAGTTGTTATGTAATTCAGAAATATTGCAAACTCTGCCTGCAAGTCCATCGATAGGTATTTTAGCTAATTTGAGTTTACTGTTGTCAAAATGAGTCTGATCAGGGTCTCACTATTCACATTGCTTTGTATATCCACATGAATTAGCTTTATTCAAGTTGTAGAAAAATCCCCCCAAAGCATGCTTTTTTACCCATTTCCACCCAATGCCGCTTTTTAATTATCTCAAGAGAAAATCTTTAGAAAATATTGTGGACGATGAAGAAATCGCTCGTAACAAGCAATTTATTCAATGCACTCAATCTTTTTTACCCTACAAGGCAAAGGTTTTCTAAATTTCAACATCTTGAAATCGTCATCTGCAACTTATTTCAATTTGAACCAGTCTAAGAATTTTTCATATTGTAAAGTTTTTACTCATGGGTTATTTTAACCTCGTTTACTTATCAAGATAATGTTTGACAAAGAAGATGACAAAACAATGCTTTGCTAGCTTACAGTACTTTCGGTACTTTGATTGTTAAGGTAGGTTCATCCTGCCGATCAAAAATCTTGATCAGCCTGACATGATCCAATGCCCTACTGCATGTTGCTCTATCATATATGTGCTATCATATCGCCTACATGTCGTAACTACAGCTCGAATAAGCTATCATTACGGCGTTTGAGTCCCCAAACCGAAAAAATGCTTTACATAAATGTCGCAAAATTGAGGAGTTCAAAGTTGACCTCCTGTTTAACTAAATGACTTGATTAGTCAACCATTTGTTTGAATTACAGCAGCGATCGCAAATCGAAATATAATCGCATCGATTCAAAGCTTTTTTATTCAAGATAACTTGTTGTTGGAGTTGTTGTTGTTGTTACACAGGTGCTGCTGTTGCTGTTGTTGGTAGTGGTGTTTTTACGTGAAAGTATGTGTTTAAAAGAATCTTTGTTAAATTAGCAAAGCTCTTTTGGAAACCAAAACATCAAAGTACCATATTTCCAGCACTACTTCATTTTAGATAAAATGTATGCTATTTTTCTCCTGTAATCCGCAAACAAAATATATTAGTCGTCTTCATCAATTTATTACCAACTCCGGTAATTATGCTAAATACAAATATGCAAACCGTCAACGGAAAAGGGACTTGGTTTATAGAAATACAAAACACACCAACCCTGTGGAGATGGGACGCGTAATTTTGATTATTCTTTTGATGTGGAATAACTCTTCTACCTTAATAATAAATCATAAATTATGTATTAGACCCGTCCAGATGGGAAAACCTTCTTCTGCGAAATAACGTTGCATAGTTTTCTCACAAACTGACTTTATCCTCTTTATTATTATCAGCAAAAATCCTTAAGGCCCCTTTCACGTGTTTCACTCCATGTCCGGAAGGAAGTTTGCTTATGACCCTAAACAATCATCCTGTGAAATTTTCAACAGAATCCGATAATAATTGTGGACTTTATCACATATACAGGACTGTCAAGTTTGAGGGAAGATCTCAAGGTCATGCCCCTTTTCCTATGAAACATTCCTTACGACCCTACAATTGTCCTGTGAAATTTTTTTAAAGACAATCTGATAATAATTGTGATCTCCATTAAATAAACAAGAATATTGTGAATAATAATCTGTTGGGCCCCTTTTCCTGTGTTTCCAATGTCATGTTTATTCCATGCATCTATGAAGAGAATTCGATAAAAAAAACTGTGGATTTTATTGTGTTAACTAAGATATTTCAATGAAGTTCTCATAAGACCCCTTTTCCCGTGATACTTTATTGTTATTTTAATCCTGTTGTAAAAGTTTAAGTGAATATGGGGGACTCCATTATGTTAACTAGAATATTTAAAAAAATCATACGGCTCCTTGTTACATGATACTTAACGGATTGCACCCATTTCTGAAAAGAACCAGCCTAATGATTGTACAATCGTTCCGTCAAATTTTGAAGTGAATCAGCCGAAATCATTGTGTTAACTAGAATATTTAACAAAGTTTTTCTTAATGCCCTTTTTCATGTTTTATTTGCCGTATCAGATCCATTGTGGAAATCAACAATTGTAATGATGGTACAATCAATCTGTGTAATAAGTGGAATTCATTGTGTAAATGAGGATTTTATTGGGAAATTTTCATTGGACCCTTTCCCCTTGATGCTTTATAGAACAAACCAAATTTCAAAAGGAAAAATTCTAATGAAGGTACAATCATTCTATAACTGCTTAAACCAATGAAAACGGTGGATTGAATTGGGTCAAGAATTTTGTAAAATGAAATTCTCATACGGCCCCTTTCCCGTGAAACTTAACAAATATGGCCGAATTTAAAATAGAATAATCCTAATGATAGATAGTTTGAAGAAAATGATAAAGACTGAGGACATTATTGTGAAAATAGCATTTTTGACATGAAATGAAATTTCATAAAGCCCATCTTCTCGTGTCACTTAACAGATCAGACCAAATTTAAAAAGAACAATCAAATTGATTGTACAATCATTCTATTAAAGTTTGAAGAGATTCTGATAAAGATTAGGGTCGTTCTTGTGTAAATGAGGATTTCATAATAATTTATCATGTAGCCCCTTTTCCTGTGATAATAGACAGATCAGACCCAATTTGGAAAGAAATAATCCAAATGATGGTAAAATCATTCTATTTGAGTTTGAAGAGAATCTGATGAAGACTGAGACCATTCTTGTGTTATTGAGGATTTTGTAATAAAATTTTAATACGGCCCCTTTTCCTGTTGTACTAGATAGATCTGACGATATTTGGAAATTAACAATCCTAATAATGGTGCAAACTTTCTGTGAAAGTTTGAACAGAATCCGATAAAAAAAATGTGGACTTTATTGTGGTACATGGAATTTAAACTAAGTATCGATCCGGTCAAATGTGGTTGAAATCCATCCACCGGTTTCTCAGAAGAATAATTTCGAAGAGATTACCATATATGGAAATTAGCCCCATCCATTAATGCCAAATTTTTTATTCTTTCAAAATAATTTGAATCAATTCGATAAATGTTCACCCAAGGATCATTTTTGTGAAATTTTGTTGAAATCCATCAATTGGTTTCTTGGAAGAAGATTTCCAAAGCTTTACCATGTATGGAAATTAGCTCCGCCCATTAAGGCCATGTTTTTCATCTGATCAAAATTCTTTGAAAGAATCTGATATGGGTTAAAAACGCCATCGCTTTAGCTCTTCTGGCCTTTAGCTAGTAGAGCCAAAAATTTTGGATAATAAATAAATTGCTTGTAACTAACAATTTCTTTATTTTGTAAAATTATTTCTTATGTTTGTTTTTTCTTGAGTTGCGTAAAAAGCTTGATTGTATGGGAATAGGTTTGACAAGGTTAACATCTTCTGGTGTCGACCAAAAAGTAAAAATGAAAATTTAAGGGCCGCGGATCAGGTACAATTACTGTATTGCCTCCTGTCGATATTTTGCCATCCTACTGCTGGCGTGCAATATTTGCAATATATGAAAAAGAATTCACTTACGATCATCTCACGCCCGGTAATCTCGGGCTCCACCTCTTTTTGGAGAACAGTGCAAAAAGGAGACAATGATACTTCCGATATGGAGCCAAGGACCGGAACTGAACAGAAAGGTAAGAAAAACAGTGCACCTCGCGTACAATTTTATCTCCTATTAACCTATCATACATTTTCCCAAAACGTCCAGAGTTTCATACCACATAGAAATGATTATATTATCCGTTGGCGGTGATAGATTTCAAAAATAATTCCGTTTGTGAATAGAAACTTGAATCAAAGTTTTGACATCGGACCCGATCAACACGAAAATGCGTGTTGAAATCGTTCAAATCCATGTAATCAACAGTTCTGAAAGATTTAAGTGGCGATGGAGATGGAGCCCGAGATTACCGGGAGTGCATCTAAGGGGTCGAAAATCTACATTCAGGGCCTTTAAGTGTACAGATGTATAAGTTATAGTGAGTGATCGAATAAATGTCTATACAGGTAGGGACAAAATTTTGATCTCTCACTATATCATGCGTATTGATTCTCAAAACAATCTGATCTACATGTATGTTAACGACCAGTTTTTCTTCTGGCATGCTTGTTTAATGTCGAAAGGTTTTTCTACCTCACTAAACCATTCGTTTTCAAATTAAGAAACTTGCTAGGGCCGACGCTCTTTCCGTACGTGCCTATTGCGGAATACCCGGGGTAACTGGTAAAAAAGGGACGCAAGATTGAACCCTGATATAAATCAAGGGACTGAAAGTACTGAGAAGTTGGAATGCGCTGAAAGGACCATAACTGTGGAATTCGGTTCAAATTCATTTATTATTTTTAGAGTAAGCCTCCCTCCTTTAAAGTTAAACCAGCATTCCCATTCGTGTACATATGTCCTCGGATAACGCACAAAAACATAAAACCACATACAGCTTTAAAAAACTAGCATTGTCTTAAACCATTCCCAGACAGTGACGCTTTTAATCACACTCATTATGAAAGCTATGGAAAACATTGTGTTACAAGCAATTTCGTCATTATCAACAATGTTTTCTGTCCAAACAGACCAGGATTTTAAAGATTTCATCAACTTACAATTGTCATCTGCTACTTCTTTGAATTTGGACTGATCTAAAATTTTATCGTGTTGGAATGCGTTACAAGCTCGTGTCACGCACAGCAAAATTAGAATTTTCAAGCATAAAATTCTCCTTTTGATCAACTGTAATACGTAATATTCCTTTTAGAATCATGAAAACAGAGAATAACAGCTTCTACAGTAAGAAATCAATGACCTCAGAGATTATTTGACTCTCAACTCGGCAAATTCTGTAAAGATCATACTAAACTGACGTAGATTTTCACTTCAAGTTAATGAGTATACGTGGAAATTTGCGGAAATGTGCGGAAACTTGTTTCAGGGTGATCGATTTGAGATACCGGTTTAGACTTAGGAAAAAGGAATATTTAAAGCGTTGTGGGTAAAATTCAAAGAAAAAAAAAGACGTTAACGTTACTGTAACGCTATTGCTTGCACATGGTAGTTTTGTCATTTTCCTAAAATTCCTATAATATGATGAAGATGATATCAAATTATCTTCGACGTGTAGGCGCGCGATTTCCTTATTCGTTATTCGGCTTTAGAACCGAAAAAAGATCTTAAGTAAAAAGGACCAAGCTGAAAGCTAGATGACACTTGATAAAGGTTTGATGTGTTATTATTGATTTAAACTTGCAAATAACGACACAATAAAGTGTAATTATTAAGTAAATATGTAGAAACCGGAAGTTGTTATGTTTACACTCTAATTTTCAAAATCTTCTACTTTCGTTTTGCATCCATTTGATTTTCATTGAGAAAAAGCTGTAAATCCCACAATACCTACGATCTCTCCAGAATGTTTTTAAGCACTGCGCGGCGTGATTATTGTAAAAATGCAATTGCGACCTGAACCATATTTGTAAAAATTGCCTATCTATGGTCACATGTTTACCACATGTCCATCGAGATCACGTGATTACCAAACACGGGACGGCGAAACACAAAAAACAAATTACTGCACTGATTATTACCTTATTTTGCAATGATTTTAAGCCAACTAAAGCATGTTTAAAAGTCTCTAAACAATTTTTTTTATATCATCCTTTACATGTGCCATATAATTGACTTGGGCTACAACTAACTGATTGTCCGTGGCAAGTTGAGATGAGAAGTAACCCGAGGTGTATTCATATCTAAGAGATCATGTGATATGTGTTATCAAGAAACCCGAAATGAAATTGTCTTGTGTTCATTTTGCGGTTTTGAATTGCCCCGCATTCCAACTTAAAAAGATGTCAATGTTTCCCTTTCAGGAGATGCATTTTAGAATGACAAATCGATCCACGATAAAAATATGTATATTTATTCAACAGATGGCTTTCTGTACATCAAAACAGTGACAGAAACTCAAAACGGTCAACATAATCATGTCTTTTTCTGTCTGGATTCTGGTAAGTGATTAACATTGGAATTTTACATTAATCAATTTCATCATGACAAATTGTTGCTGCGTTGCCCGCTGTGTTTTCATCCTGATATTCCGTTTTTTGCGAATAAAATGTCGTACACACAGCTTGAATAAAGCTGTATTTACGACATTTTGTTCGCCCATCGACAATTTGCTTGCTTTGCGAAATTCGCACTCATATAAATTGTCGACTTAAGTTGACATTAGAGTTTTGACCGGTCTAGGAATTTGCCTTTCTATAACCCTTTCCTGTTTTACAGATTTTTAGTATTGTTGAAATTCAAACGTTTTGCAGACGACAATTTAAAGTTTACTTTATTTGAAAAATAATCATTCAGTAGGTAAGATATTGTACGAAAAGAAGAAATTGCTTGTCACGAGTCATTTCTTCTTTTTCCCTAATGTTTTCTCAAGTATAAAACACAGGGACATAAAAACGGGGATGAAACAGGAAAAGGTTAAAAGGTTAATCTGATATGTTCAAAAATAATATTACTGATCAAAATGAGTGGTTAATTTTTTCCTTTACACACATTCATTTTAGCCATTCAAAATACGAAACCTTCAGCTATTTCCAGCTATTTCCAATTTCATTAGTAGCCCTTTTTTCTTTTCATACGTCTTTGGATCGGGGTTGTCTAGTCCCAGATACACCACCAGGTATACATGTAACCGTTTGGATTTTAAAATAGATACCAGAGGACGTCACTCTTACTTCTGTTTGGCTGGATTTATTCAATACCCTTAATAGAATTAGTTGGAAATTATTTTCGTACAATTGCATACAAAATAGTTCATTAATCAATTACTAGACGGGAAAATTTTACACTGGTCAAAATTGAAAGGAGTTGCAGACGATAATTCAAATCTATCTAAATTTTGGAATGTTTTACTTTTGAGACAGAAAACATTGTGAATAATGAAGAAATTGCTTGTAATAAGCAATTTCTTCATTTTCCACAATGTTTTCCAATGCTTTATTTCTTGGGGTCGTCTAAAAGCGTCAATGAGTGGGGATGGTTAAAACATCTCAAACAGATTACATGTAATTACTATCTAAGTTTAGTAGCTAGCCGATAATACAAGAATTAAATTGTAAAACACATGTTACAGCTAGTCGAGTAATTTGCACACGGTCTTACTCGAATTTTAGACAAGGCCAAATTCTAAACAGTTGCAGACGATATTGTTCAGAGGATTTTTTATGACAAAAATGTGGGGAATGAAGAGCTTGTTTATCAAAAAGGAATTTCTTTATTTTTCACAATGTTTTCAAAAGCTTTTTTTCTTTGGGTCGTAAATAGCCGGGATTGTGTGGAAATGGATTAATAAAAAAAATTCCAAATCAAAGTAATACAGTTTTGCCTCTTCGATCTGAATTTTAGATGTCTATGATGTTACTTGCACCAGGGCTCTCAAAGATGAATGAGGACATTAATATGGATCAGGATGAGAGTAGCGAGGAAAACGGTGATGATACAGATCGCCAAGGTCAGAGTTCCGATATTGGTAATAGTGATGACGATGTTGACACTCTGCGTGAGGTTAGAGGGGTTGAAATTATGTGAAATGAAATGAAGGACAAGAACTTGGCTTGCTTATATCTCGTTATTATTTTTGTGATTTCCTTATCATAAAATAAATTTTAAACTTATGTTCCCAATTGGTCTATACATAAACTAGAGGCCCGTGTAGGCCGCTTAAAAGCTCTACTGATATTTTTATTAAGTCTTTTTATTTCTTATAACTTATCTTACATTTACGGAATAACAAATCACAAATGTGCATCTAAGAATCATAAGCAGTGGGACTAAAATCAAAGATGAAGGGGGCTTAGCAACAGGGCATTGAATCAGCAGACCAAGACCACCAACGTAAAAAAGTGACAAAAATACATCTAGAGTTACCCCCGTTTAAAGTGTATGTTTCTCTTTTTATACGAAGATGAATGTTTATTCAAAATAAGAATAATCACCTTAAGTTGTGATATAACAAGCTGTGAAAGCCGGATTTTGATTCCCGAACGACCAGAACTTTAAATTGTCAATAAGCAATTCAAACACTGATCTAGGGGAAAGCTCTACACCTCCTTCTTCGAGAATAGAGAGCATTTATACATAAAGGAAGATCAACTGTTTAACCCGAATTCTTTATTTTGCTATTATAGCAATGTTTTCCCTAGTATTATTTTTAAGTGCGTGAAGTTTGGGGTTATGCGGTAATGGTTTGAACGATAGAGAAAAGACATTCAATTACAAATGAAGTACTGCGTCCCCGTTTCTAAGATATAGTTCGGATTAGAGAAGTGAAAGGGCGTTTGCTTCGGCAGAGATCTACATGTATATGCGCTACCGATACTCTGTATATCTATATGTATTATAGAACACGAACAGTTAATTTAAAAACAGCCTTGCCAGGTCAAAACTAACAGACATCATTCGGAGTTTGTTAACATGTTTTCGCTCAACTCCACTGACCTATATTCTATCTTGAAACGCGAGTCATGTTGACTATAATATGAATACATTAAGTCAAAGTTTTAAACCACTTTCCTTACTATTCATGACCCTGGGTACAAGTGGAAACTTATTTTCGTTCGTTCGATCGATTTGAAACACCGGTTTTGAACATCCAAGACCGCTAAAAATTTTACTTTATCCCCTCTATATCTCTGTTACCTTTCCTGTTTGTTTTTGTTGTTTGCGACTCATGCACTCCATTTGCAGAAGAAACCATCCTCATGACTCGACATTCATCCTGTAAACGTTCTGAGAGGATTGAATAATAATTTTGGTCTTTATCTGGTAAATCATGATATTTTGAGAGAAAATCCAAAAGGCCTATTTTCCCTTTTTTTCTGACTGATCCACTATGTTTCCGAAAGCAACCTTCCTTATGACCCTACAAGGGATCCTGTAAAAGTTTCTAGGCAATCCGATAATATTATGAACTTTATCCCGAAAAAGAGTATAATTCGAGTGAAAATCCGTAAGACCCCCTTGTTTTCTGACTAATCCATTCTATCTCCGTAAGGAACCTTCCTTATGACCCTAGAATCACCATGTCAAATTCAGTCGATGAGAATCTGAAAATAATTATGGAATTAATCGCGTAAAATGAGAATATTTAGCATGAAAACCCGTGTGGCCGCTTTCCTGTTTCCGTGCATCTTTGAAGAGATTCCGGTAACACCAAAGTGTCGTAAGCACTGAAAAATTGGACAGACTCTTGCGTTCCGTTTCTAAAATTAGGGAAAAGAATATAAAACAAGAGCACCGCCTACGGGTGCCTACGCTCGGCTGTTGGGTGCTGGATAATGGACAAAATGCATCTAGAGTTAACGCCCTTGATAGTATAGGTTGCTCTTTTGATAGAGAACAAGTGTGCCAAGTTTCAAAAGAATACCTTTAGCAGAACCTGAGATATCAAAAAATGTCAAAGTTTTCGCACGCCGACGACGACAACGACGACGACAACAAGGCCATAGCAATACCTCGGGTTTTCTCCGAAAACAGCCGAGCTAAAATCTACTTCCATGACACGGAGGTTCCATCCTGGTGTACCATATTTCCATTAAAGGTATGTCTGCCCTCTGGTGAAGAAAAATCGGTTTAACGAGAAACTAGTTTATAGAAAATATCGTTTAATAGACCTTTCACGGTCTCACAGCGCATGCGTCAAATCGAATCTCGTTAAAGGCGATATTTACCCGAGACTTTGTCACGTGATCGATTGCGGGGAGTCGATTATTTATCACTATATAATCCTATATAAATTGTCTATTTTGAACGAGCAAAAATAAAGGTTAAAAATCAAAATTTTGGTGCAAAAAGAGTTTCAATATGTGGGCAGATATAATCAGACTAGTTGTAGCGAGTAATATGGATGATATTATCGTGTATTACTAGCAAAATTAAGTTTAAAACGACCTGGTGTCTAGGCCATATGAAACATTACGTACCTCGAGTTTTGCGAAAATTACCCTTTCATACAATAATATCTCCTACGAAATAAGATATTTTGGACATATTTTTAACTCCCCCATCACACACATACAAGGAAGGAAAAGTAAATAGTTATAGTTTGACACTCGACGCAAACACTGAATGATTACGTTGATGAATGGAAAATCCCGCCTTGCAGTATACAGACAAGTGTCAAACATCTTGACAGATATAATATTGACTAAAATAACATTCCAATATTAATCCATTCCCAATGAATGAATTTTTTGACTGGTCCAAAAGAAGCTGCAGACGACATTTTAGAGCTAATGGAATTTAATTGTTTATTTATTTTCTTCTTTTCCTTATGGGACAGGAAAAATATTGTGGTTACCGAAGAAATTACTTTATCCAAGCAACTTCTTCATCTTCCACAATGTTTTCATATGCATCTTCTCAAATTAACATTCGCAGCGTTCTGGTAATAGAAATGTTGGAGGAAAGGAGAAAATATATTCTTTGATTTATATAATCTGCTTTTCGTCTAGATATGCCATATACCGATTAAAGAGTGTATATGGAAATTCAAAATTGAGAGCACTATATATTAACGAAAAAACGATTATTACAGAAATCATAATAGTATGATGACGATGTTAATAGTGCGAAGAAAAGAATGAAAAATAGAAATAATCAAATGTAATGATTATAATGGAGTGCTGTTCGGTAAACAGTCTTGATGTAAAGGGTTCCCTTTGGTATATCACATATCTATATGGTGTTATGTGTAGACGGCAACATGTCACAAAGCATCCAATAAACAACACCGCACACTCTGTGTATATTAGTAAAATTTAGGAATTGATGAAACAAATTTGTCTTTTTATGTTTCAACCGATATGCCGCCAAGTACTGGGCCCTGATCGACGAATCAAAGAATCCGACCAGACGTCGTTTTCAATCGGCGCGGGAATATTATTGCATGGTGTTTATTTATTTATCATTATCATTTCAATCTTTTACCAAAATAAAAATAAATTGAATACGCTTAACAACTTTGAGTGGATATTTTTTGTTGTGGGATATATATTATTCTAAAAAGATGGGTGGAAATGACAATTGTTGCGTGACAGATTGTAGATCGACAAGGCATAACTCTAATATATCCTTCCATAGAATTCCGAAGAAACCGGGGTCTATAAGAAAACTATGGATAAAGGCAACTGGAAGAGTCCTCGATGGAAGAAATAAACTTGCACCAACGAATAATTCTTTATTTTGTGGTCGACATTTTGTGGGAAGAGAAGTGATGATCCAACGTCTGTGGACTTTATACCGACAATGAATCTTCCGGTGACTTTGCCAGTAACATTGAGGCAAAGGAGAGCTACTGTTTCCAGTATGAAATCGTCCAAATATGACGGAGCAGTAGAAACCCTTGTGAAAGAAAACTGTAGCGTGTGTTACACCGAGAAACGCGTTTTGTTGCCAGAAATTGATCTTAGAAATGTGCAGAACGAAGTTCAGATTTCACATGAGCGGTCAGATGAAATGACAGAATGCGAAATGCTGCATTGCCAAATCCCCTGCGAGGTACGACTTCAATTAAAATGTAACGTAAGTTTGGTAGGATTTTCCCTGGTATGAAGCAAGGACACGGAAACTGATTAAATACAAGCTGGTATTTTCCACAGTTTTTTCAATGTGACTGAGTCTCTGGACAAATCCCTCTTCAAAGTATTTAAACGCCTTCAACGACTTGTAGGCCCGGACGCTTTCTTTGTCAAACGATTTGTCCCGCGATTCCACTAAATATTTTTTAATTTTGATATGTCAAAGGCCGGAACATTTTTCAAACCATTTTCCCATCTATTGTTCGGATTTGTAAACACTGACTTCACAAAAAGAAACTTGTTTTCTGACATTTTAACACTGTTAAAGTTCGGGTCGTATCGAGCCTTCTTATTTTCTATTGAGTTTTTCAAACCGGAATCAAAAACTCCCCGCAACGGGAAAAAGTTGTTGTTGTTATTTTTTGAAAGCGTCTAACGGATGTAGACTTTTTAGTCATCTGGCGCTTTGCGTGAAAAGGTCTATTAGTCATAATATCATTAAACAGAAGGGTATGAGGGATGTTCTCTAGAAAGGGTTTGTTGTGTTTTTCTTATCAATTTCATCTCGTGTTTGTTTACATTTTGAGACCAATAAATCTGCACCCGATTCTTCACCGGAAATGTTAACTGTTGTATGCACAGGTGCTAGTTACTGAACTTTACGGACGATTTTGTAAAAAATTTCGTGACCGAACAGTTTGTTGAAAGGCTAGCGAAAGTTAAAACGTCATCACCGACGTCATAGTTCTGTGTATTTGTGGTGGGTCACAATTTACATTATTGAAAAAAAAAAATCTCGAATTATAGGCTTACCGTGTTCTAAATATTTCAATCGTCATGTTTATTCACGCTTTTGAGCATGTAACATAGTTTTTTTTACTAATTTTGTTGTGCGTTTTGGGGGACGATATGGTTTAATGTTAATTAGAAGTGGTATTATTTCAACACGAACACAAGACCCTGATTCGAATTTTTATCAAAGTCCCGTGAATCTGATAAGCTGAGATCGTTCATTAATACCCGTAAATGTCTATCCAGAAATCCAAAACTTAACGGTCCGTACAATACTCCAATATCACATAACCCATATAAGGTCACATGATCATTTCTAGGCAACATGGGAAATTCAGTAGTATTAGGGATCTTTTTTCATTCAAACCCTTTTCCCATGATACTTGACAGATTAGACCCAATTCAGAAAAGAATAATCGTAATGATGGTAAAAACATTCAATGAAAGTTTGAACAGAATCCAATGACAAGAGGGCCGTTGGCCCTGGGGCGCTCACCTGAGATAAAGGCTCTTTTTCTTTCAACGGCCTAATTTCATGTTAAGGTTAGGATCATGAGACAACTGGGCCACGATTGGAAGCGGAAACTTTTTCCATGGGTTTTAATTTCAGAAATAAGAAAGAAGTCTGTGAACTTATGCTTCATGCCTATACCCCCCCCCCGGGTCTGCCCCTGGAGACCCGAGGATCATGATTTTAGCTATTTTGTAAAGGTCAATATACTGATGCTTCATGCAAAATATCAAGGCTGTACGCCTTCTGGGTCAGGAGGAGAAGATTCTTAAAGATTATTTTGAAATTTCACTTTTGTTGCCATGGCAACCAGAGTTTTTAACGGATTTCAATTCTTTTAGCTAGTTTTAAGGGGGACCACCTAAGGAACATTTCTGCAAAATTTGGTTCAAATTGGCCCAGTGGTTTGGGAGGAAATGTCATTTTAAAAATTGTTCTTTATTTCTATGTAAACCCCACCCCCCTGGGGCTCCGCCCCTGGGGACCCGAGGATCATGATTTTAGCACTTTTGAAAGAGGTCAATATACTGATGCTTCATGCAAAATATCAAGGCTCTTCGCCTTCTGGGTCAGGAGGAAAAGATTTTTAAAGATTATTTTAAAATTTCACTTTTGTTGCCATGGCAACCAGAGTTTTTAACGGATTTCAATTCTTTTAGCTATTTTTGAAGGGGACCACCTAAGCAACATTTCTGCCAAATTTGGTTCAAATCGGCCCAGTGGTTTGAGAGATGTCATTTAAAAAATCGTTCTTTTTTTCTATATAAACCCCACCCCCCTGGGGCTCCGCCCCTGGGGACCCGAGGATCATGATTTTAGCACTTTTGAAAGAGGTCAATATACTGATGCTTCATGCAAAATATCAAGGCTCTTCGCCTTCTGGGTCAGGAGGAAAAGATTTTTAAAGATTATTTTAAAATTTCACTTTTGTTGCCATGGCAACCAGAGTTTTTAACGGATTTCAATTCTTTTAGCTATTTTTGAAGGGGACCACCTAAGCAACATTTCTGCCAAATTTGGTTCAAATCGGCCCAGTGGTTTGAGAGATGTCATTTAAAAAATCGTTCTTTTTTTTCTATATAAACCCCACCCCCCTGGGGCTCCGCCCCTGGGGACCCGAGGATCATGATTTTAGCACTTTTGAAAGAGGTCAATATACTGATGCTTCATGCAAAATATCAAGGCTCTACGCCTTCTGGGTCAGGAGGAGAAGATTTTTAAAGATTATTTTAAAATTTCACTTTTGTTGCCATGGCAACCAGAGTTTTTAACGGATTTCAATTCTTTTAGCTATTTTTGAAGGGGACCACCTAAGGAACATTTCTGCCAAATTTTGTTCAAATTGGCCCAGTGGTTTAGGAGGAGATGTCGTTTAAAGAAATTGTTGACGGACGACGCACGACGGACGACGGACGGACGCCGGACAAAAGACGATCACAATAGCTCACTTGAGCACTACGTGCTCAGGTGAGCTAAAAAGTGTTGAATATATTTGTGTCAACAAGAATTTTATGATGAAAATTTCATACAACCTCTATTTCGGTAATACAGTTTGACAAAACTAACCAAATTTCAAAAGGAATCATCCTAATGATGAAACAATCATCCTGTGTAAGTTTGAAGAGAACCAAATGAAAACTAAATACTTCATTTAGTTAATTAGGATTTTTATGGTATTATTGTAATGCCCCTTTTCCCATAATACTTGACGGTTCAGACCTAAACCCAATTTGAAAGAAACAATCCTCATGATAGTGCAATCATTCTGAGTTAGTTTGAAGAGAATCAAATGAAAACTATGGACTTATTGTGGTACAGTGATTTTGACAATGAACTTTTCACAAAGCTTTTTAACATTGACATTTGCTGATTATATCCAGTCTCAAAATCTACGATCGTATTGATGGCACAATCAAACTGTGGAAGTTTAATGAGAATCAGATGAAAATGTGGACTTACTGTGTTAAGAACTTCTAAAGAAATTTTCTTAATGCACCTTCTCCCTTGTTACTTACAAATCGGCCCTTATTCCGAAAGGAACGATCCTTATGGTGGTACAATCATTCTGTGGCAGTTGAAGAGAATCTGATGAAAACTGTATATTCTAAAGTGTGAACGAGGATATTTTCAATAATCTTTTCATAAGGCCTTTTTTCCTGTGTTTCTTGACGGTTCAGACCCAATATCGAAAGGAACAATCATTATGATGGTAAAATTTCCCTATAAAAGTTTAAAGGGAATCTGATTAAAACTGTGGTCTCTGGAGATTTAACCAGGATTTGTATGACCATTTTCCAGTTTCTTGAAGCATCACTCATTTTCGGAATGAACAATCCTTATGATGTTTAAATGTTCACTGATCCCCAAAAGGAAGCTCCGCTCCGATTTTGTCATTTAGCAAAATATATGGTCAGTAGTAAGTAACAAAAAGTAAAATAGTTGGTTGGCGACATAAACATCGTACGTATAGATTGAATAAGCTGCACTTACGACGTGTAATTCGTCAAACCAACAAAAAATGAATGTCGACCAATGTAGGAGTTCAAAGTTCACTCACAGTCAAAATGTACGACTGAACTGATCTATCGATTTAAAAGTGACAGATGAGATCCGTTTACTCACACAATGTGCAATAAGGATAGACTAAGATCAGCTTGTGCGTCCGCACCATGCGCTTTGATGATTCATGGACATTTACATACCGAATCAAAATGGTCTTTTGGCGAGCCATGTACGCGATGTGTCTAAATGTTTTGATTAGTCAATCAAATATCTGATTTAATAATAGTCATCTATTAATCGTTATGGTATGAATAGCAACTAGAGACTCGGAAAGGATGGGTTGGAAGTACATAAGCGAGAAGTACCCGGAAGCCATTGGTTTGCTGCTCCAGCTGCCACGACATGACTGAAATAATGTTAAAAGTTGTGTTTACCCTATACAATTAAATCAATTTTTCATTAATGAAATTTGCACAAGACCCCGGTAGAATTCAACATTCAGTGAGTTCTTTTAGACAGACTGATGCATTTACCCTTCAGTATTTTTGAAATTTTAGACTTGTCCATTTTTCAGAGGTGTTGCAGTCGGCATTATAAAGTAAGTACTATTCAAAAAGTTGCAGTTCTTTATGATCAAAAAGGTCTTGAAAAAAGTGCTTGTTAGAAGCATTTTTTTTTCAGCAATATTTCTCAATCATAAAATCAACGTGACGTAAAAATCAGGGATTATATGGGAAAGGGTTACAGCACTTTCTAACGCACGTAAACTCACTTGTCAAAGTGACAAATATGTCTCAGTTATTTCAAGCGACATTGACAAACTTGGGCGGAACATAATGAAAACAAGAGCATAGCCTACGGGTGCCTACGCTCAGCTGTTGGGTGCTGGAAAGTGGACAAAATGCATCAAGAGTTACCCCCTTGATAGAATGGGTTGCTCTTTTGACAGTGAACAAGTGTGTCAAGTTTCATGTGAATGCCTTTAGAAGAACCAGAGATATCACAAAATGCCAAAATTTTGCACGACGACGACAACAACAACGACGACGACACCAAGGCTATCGCAATACCTCGGGGTTTCTCCGATAACAGCCGAGCTAATAAAGTGCACACCTTTGCTTGATACAGTGAGTGTGAAATTTGATGTATTTTGGGAGAAAATTAGTGGACAATGAAAAAATACAAAATAACCGACGGATAGGCCAACGGACAGACAAGCTTGACATAAATGTCAGAGGTCAAAGTTTACTTCAAGTTCTAAATGAATAATTAGATTTGTCTTTTTTTTTTCAATTGCAATGTTGGTCCAGTCAATTATCTAAACAAATGAAAAAAGTTTGAAATGAGGTTCAAATTTAATCAATGATTATTATGTACATCATACATATGCATAATAATACAATGGTATGATTTTGTTTGTTTGAATGGGGTTTTACGCCGCTTTCAACAATCTTTCAGTTATATCGCGGCGGCTGGAGCACCTAACAATGGCATCCTGGTATTTCTCACACCAGTACTACCATTACATCCTTTCCTAGCCTCCAGCTGCTATCCCACATAGGTCTACGATTATCAACCCATTGGTGAGAGACAAATAGTCGGAAAGGATGAGTGCCGCCGTCGGGAATCGAACCCGGGACCTCGAGAATGACAGTCCGACGCGCTACCAACTGCGCTATGACGGCGGCTACAATGGTATGAAAAGGTTATTGTACAGTAAAGGGTATAAACAACAAAAGGTATAAAACTATAAATAGAATTGCCTACCGTTCTACAGCTCAAAGAGCAGTTAAACCATAATTCAAAGGACTGAAAATCCTGAATGTTGCCATGTTCCAGATTATGATTTCATTTTTCATAATTACATGAAATGAATCTAAAATATCTAACAGTAACCATAGTTTTCAACAGCATTTAATTTTTTAAGCTTAAAAAAAGGAGAGCACCTAAGGAATGTTTCTGCCAAATTTGGTTCATATTGGCCAAATGTTTTGGAAAAAGGAATTTTTAAAGAAATTGTTGATGGATGAAGGGTGATCACAATAGCTCACATGAGCACTTTTTTCAAAGATGTCTTTTCTGATGTCATCTTAACCCATTCAAACACAATCCTATCTTCTGACGCCCCTCAAGGCAAAAAATATTTGGAAACACTACAGACAATGAAAAAGTTGCTTGTAACAAGCAATTTCTTCAATGTACACAATGATTTCTAAAAGGCAAACATTTTTATCCAACTTAAAAATTTTTGTCTGCAACTTCCTTAACTTTGGGTCAATCTAAAGTTTTTTTCATTTGGGAATAATTTAATCTTTGGTTTTGTCTATCAAAATCGGGCATTCTGATTGGTAAAAAAATTATTCATAACCCCAAGAACAAAATTTTGAGCACGCATCTATTTTGTATGCTTCCAAAAAAAAATAGTCCCATACAAAAAGGTATTAAAAGTGTAAAGTTTTTGCTTTTTTGCTATCAATACTATTGAATTATAAGAAATGAAGAGAAATATTTGTTTTCATGGAGCTATGAACAGTAAAACCTATTCACACTTATGTTTCAATCCACTTTGCGTATTCATATGATGTGATTAGTTTTTTATTTGTTTTTTTTTGTTCATACGTCCTTGAAAACAAAAAGTATTCTCTTCATCTCTTAGATGGGTCAACTAGGGCTAAATGTATCTAGCGGTTGTCTGGAAAAGAATTCAGAAGATTCTTGAGCTTCTGACGTAATTCATTCCCTGATAATTTTTTTGAATTTGTAGATGTTGCTGGTCTTCTGATATCGTGATGTTTTTCCATATGAATCCAATATGAAAACTTCTGTATAAATCCATGCCCACATATTTCACAAGTATGAGGCTTATCTGCACTATGTCTCATCATGTGTTGTCCTAAACTGCGTTTGGTTTTCAAGTTCATCCCGCATATATCACATTTAAAGCTTTGTGCGTGTGATTGTATGTGCTCCTTGTAACTATGAGGGAATTTGAACGTTTTTTGACATTGTTTACATTCAAAAGGTTTAAGTTCACCTTCATTATGCATGTACTTCATGTGCTTCTTCAATGAGGCTTTCAATGGAAAAATCTTTTTACATACTTCACATGTCACACAATCTTTCTTTTCTACTATCAAATGAACTCTTAGATGGCTTTTGAATCTCCTCTTTGAGTAGAATTTCTTTGGACATGCTGGACATTCTAAAATATTATCTGGGTCCGGATGACTTTCTGTGATATGGTCTTGAAGTGAGTCCTTATTCTTGTAAGTTTTTCCACAAAAATAACATAAAGTACTAAATTGGTATTCATAGGATACATATTGATTATTACCAGCAATTAAAATATCCGTTGAATTTGATACAGTAACATCATCGTTTGTTTTATTGTTTATTTGAGTATTCCTCGTTCCCCATTTGAAATTTCTCAAATCATCAACAAATTTCTCTGGTATCACAGCAGCATTACTTTCTAATACCTTATTATAGTTCGGGACATCTTTATATTCTGTTGAACTCAAAGCTTTCCTGTTTAAATTTGAAACATCTGTGTTACCTCTAAAAGTATCAAAAGTTTGTTCCATTTCATTTGATAAAAACATCTCTTCATTGCATTCCTCTGCAATTGAATCATTTCCTTTCAATGTACCACCTGCTCCTTCATTGTTACCACACAAAGTTGATACTGGTTCAGGGTACCATGTTGACACAGTCTTTACATAACTTTTAATGTTTTCATCAGCCTTTTCTGTCATTGAAGCATTGATGCTGTTGCCACTTCTTGTTATTCTTTCATCTATATCTACCGAAACCATTTCTTCTGGTTGTTGTACCTTTTTGGTTGTACTAAATTCCTTTCCACAATCTTTTGAAAAATCTTCAAATGGAAGCAATTTAGCTGGTTCCACTGACAGGTTTTTGTTGTCTGTCTTTTCCTCATCTTGGGTTGATAAGTCTTCGACATCAGTGTCTATAGAAATAGATATATTACATGAGGCATTAACAACACTGTCCCAATATTACTCATTTAATTTCACTATCAAGACAAATAATACCTTGACAGTTCTAATTTTGGGTCATTTCTGTGGAAAATGTATATGCTATACAGGGTTCTCCCCAGAAATTTTTTAAGGCGTAGTGGCAAATGCGCTGCATGTTGTCAGTTAACATATGATATGACTTTACATAATAAAGGTCATTAAAAGTGCTTTTTAGCTTGTTTATTGATATCTTGATTTTTATTGAGTTTTATTCTTTAATACTATGCTTTCAACCTTTTAATTATTATAGCTTTATTTCTCTACTCTGAGGCTGGTTTTGATACCAATCAATTGTGACATTACTCAGCCTATTTTGCCTCTCTATCCTATTTGTTAGAAATGGCACTAAATTGTCCCATTAAAAAGGGATGTGAAAAGGAAAGAAAATGAAAGAATATATCCAAAAGCCATAAAAATACAGAGAGTCTAATAAAATCAATGTATCAATTGGTCAAATGAAAGAATAAATCACAAAGTCTCAAAGGAATGAGTAAAAAAGGTGTCAGCTGCTTGTCTGTTAGATAGGAATATCTTTTCATGCTTGGCCATTTTAACAAGTCTGTCCAAAAATCCTATCCTTGAGGACTCTTTGTAAAAAAAGCATGGAGTGTTGGATTGAAAAAATGCCCTTCTTCAGAAAAATATAGACATTATTTTCAGTATTTTCAGAAATGTATTTATAAGATTCCTGTGTGAAATACCTGGTTTCATCTTCAAATTTTGCATCTTAAAGAGCTCAATCAGATTCTCTGTGTCAAATTTGAAAGGTTCATTATTTGCCCATCCAGAATCCTTTGACTGTCTGACACTATAACTATTCTTCTAACAGTACTTTCAGCTCTTCGATTTCAATAAGTTAATCAAAAATGTAGTATATATCAGCAGTGTCCAATCTTAGCTTAATTCTAAAATTATAAAATGAAACTTGATCAAATTCATAAACCAAGTGTACTCTTCTCTTCTTCAAGTGATTTCAGCACTTTGATTTTCAAAAGTTTTTTTGTTTTCAGAATCTTATAGAGTGAATAATCTTTTCCTGATTCTAAATAGTTATTAAACCATTACTTTTGGTAAAAAGAAAACCTAATTGGTCTAAGGCATTCTATTCTTGAAGAGCTCTCAGCACTTTGATTTTTATGGGGTATTATTTCTTTTTAAGCAAAAATCATGAGAGGGCGAGATATTATTACATGATTACTAAAATTATAATAATACTTTTAATCAAAATTTAAAAACATTTTTTTTTTCTTTTTTCTTTTTTTTTTTACAAAGGGGTTGAACAAACCAGGGTACGAATGTGTGAGATAATACCCTCCATGTTGGATAAAAAATAAACGGACTTAATCAGAAAGATACATGTATGTAATTATTAAAGTGGGTCGGAAACAGGCGCTAAGTATAACTAGGGTGGCTTCTATACCAATCTGTCTTCATTATTTCGGCAAATTCTCGTAAAGAAAAAGATCGCGAAAATGGCATGTTTCAGCGATCAGTGTATAAAATAAACTGACCAAATTAATCTTTCCTTCCAAAAATTATATTTCAAACCACTGTGGCTTTAGTTTGATAGTTGTCACATCAAATAACCACATATTTTACCTCGGCAAATCTCAGCCGAAGTGACAATTTTCCGAGACTGGGTCGCCATTTTGAATTCATTGTTTACATATTGGTACACATCATCCTTGGTGACTGATAGCGCGGTACCAGTGGTAAACGCGAGAAAAAATCAATAATCACCAATTAGTAAGAGTGTAAGGGTCTTATCAATAAAGGTGTTACGTAATATACGGTAAACAACACTATAGATAAAGAGCCTGTCGTGTCCACGCTTCTGCAACCAATTTTAGTGGCTTGCTTGACCCTTTCTTCAGCTAGAAATTAAGCTGTATCGGTGACCAAATTTACGCGTATCGGCGATCTGAAGGCGTATCGGCAAACTGTCTTAAATTATGAAGGCGTATCGGGGCCGATACGCCATAAAGGCCTGGGGAGAACCCTGTATAGTATGTGTTCATGTATGCATTTCTAAAGACTGACCTAGTGTTTAACTAGACGAAACAAAACTTCACAGAAATAACCCATGTTTTTATAAAGACATGTGTTTTCACTAATTTTCAAATTTGTTGGGGAACAATATTATGTTTATAATGTTAACCCATTACCGCACAAGCCCTCCTTTTTATGCCCCTCAAGAAAAAAGCTTTTGAAAACATTGTGGAAAATGAAGAAATTGTTTGTATCAAGCAATTTCTTCATTTTTCACATTGTTTTCTATCCCAAAAAGACAAAAAAAATAAAATTCGATCAACTTGAAATTGTCGTCTGCAGCTTCTTTCAATTTGGACTAGTCTAAAATTTTGCTGTGTGGGAATGGGTTAAAAGAAGTTTTCTAAGAACTGTCACCATTGAAGTAGTACAAGTGATCCAATTTCAAAGACAATTACATCATTCATTTAGACTGGAATTTAGCTTTCAACCCAAACATTGGCCGCCATTGAAGCATTTTTTTTTTTTGGTTTTACCTTAAACATCGTAACTACAGCTTCTTCAAGCTGTAGATACATTGATGAAATTTTAGATTTTTTTCAACTTTCTGGATTGAAAACATTGTGGAAAATGAAGAAAATACTTGGTTCAAATAATTTCTTCAATTTTCACAATGTTTTCCCAATCATTCTTCTTCAGGGGCATATTAAAGCGTCATTGTGTGGAAATTGGTTAAACAATACATATTGAGGAAACTGATTTGATGTATATTTTTTTCTTTTTGCTCAGGTGAGCTATTGTGATCGGTCATTTTCCGTCAACTGCCCGTCAGTCTACAATTTCTTAAAAAATCTAAACCAGAAAGCTCATCAAGCTGAAACTTTGTATAAATGTGAATATTTGTCAATTGATGTAAAATCTCTGTTACTATGTTTAATCATAAGAAAACCATGTTTGGACACAAAACGCCACTGTTTGTGCTCAATCAATTTGAAAATTTGTCAGATTACATTTGTATGTTTAAATTTCTTGAATTACTTTGGGTCAAAAGCTATGTCATAAAGTTAGATCTTGGAAAAGCACCCTAAAGACCACTTTCTTCCTCTCTAATCATAACCAGGAGGCGGCACATATCCTTTCTGAATTTTGTCTCTCACCAATGGGTTGATAATCGCAAACCTAAGTGGGATAGCAGCTTGAGGCTAGGAATGGATTCAGGGGTAGTACTGGTTTGAGAAATTCCAGGAATCCATTGTTAGGTGCTCCAGCCAACGTGATAGGACTGAAATACTGTTAAAAGGGGCATTAAACCCCATTCAATCAATCAATTTTTATTCCGAAAATTACCCAATGTCATGCTAAATAAAGTTCTTTCTCAGAAGTTTGGCTTTAGAAAGCACTTTAAAGCCTTTTTGTGAAATAATTAAGTTTTAAAGACAACTGTGACATAGTGCAATTAACAACACAGCGCATTTTTAGCTTTTTTTATGTCTTACATGTATATTATAATTATATATTATATATACATGTAAGACATATAAAATCGCTAAAAATGCCCTGTGATTAATAGGAGGTGTAGACTGAGATTATACTGCATGACTGTGCAGGCTGATCTTTGTCTTTGTTCCTTCTCCCCTGGCTGCCTAAAGAAATGTTGTGGTTTCAGCATGATAATGTTTATTATGATAAAATATTGAACAAGGTTGCTATTGGGTCACTCAGACTTAAACTATATTTTGAAACTGTAGCAGCCACATTTTCTACTAAATGGAAAATTGGAATGGGTTAAGCAAAAAGATTTATTCATTGGTACTCTCACCCAGTGACTGTTCTAGGATTTCAAAACAAAGTGAATTCCAATCCTAAAAAGTACACAATTGAAAAATGTTCATGTTCTTTGTTTTTGGAAAAAAATCCCACACAGGCGGTACAAATAAGAGGGACCCTTGAAAAAAAGAGGGGGAACACCCCAATCCCTTGCCTAGAATAAACACTGTTCACCTACCTTCGTTCATATTCTGCTGCTCCAGTAGTATTTTCAGTTCATTTATAAAGGTGGCTTCGTTACCTGATGATGCTGTTTTTGCTTTCTCGAACAGTTTATTTGATTTCTTCAGAGCAAGTTTTAATTTATTTATTTCTTTCTTCTGTTCTTTCAATTTTCCACACAATTCAAAACGATTCATGTATGGAGTGTAATTGAACCTTTTTTGATGATTAGCTTTATACGACAACTCTACAGCTTTTCCTTTCATCGAATCTTTATACACTAAACAGTGTCTACATTTTGCCTCTTGATACAAAAGCAATTTGCATTTTGTAGATCTAATAGTAGTGGAATATGTGTGCCCTGAAGAGTTCACAGCGCCAAAATCTCCCTCCTTGTAGGCATTTTGTACACCAGATTTTGACACAAACCCATAAATATCAGCAAGATCTTGAAATACTGTCTCATGGTTTCCTTCACACACATTCATGCCTTCTAGCCTTCCCAAAAGTTCCCCAACATATTTTTCATCCTGGAACTTAACAGGGAGACCTTTCCAAACAGAATGTTTATCATTTATTTTTTTTCTGTGCACATAGATTGAACAATGAAAGTCTTTATCAATATCAATGGTAATCTTCACTGCTGGTAAAACATTTTTATATAACTGGATGATTTGTATGCTTTTATCAGTAGATGTAAGAATGAACTCGTTTGATTTTATTAATGGTAATACAGCTAATCTTTTATATAGACCCTGAAAGTCTGAGTCCCTGTTTCCGTTACATGTCATAAGACTATCAGAAACCTCATTTACTACAGAGTTTTCAATTACTGTAACCTCATTTGAAAGGCTCAGTTCACATGAATAATCCATGGTATTGGAATCAACATCTGAAGTACTGGCTGTTGATTTGTCAAAGTGAAATAACTCTTCATTTATACCAAAATCATTTTTGACATCATCAACAGGGACAGGGACATCCAAACAAATGTTTTTGAAGTCTCCGCTTTCTCGGTCAGGTTGACAGTAGGGGTGGTCCATAAGAAAAGCACTTAAAATAAAGGAAGGCTCAACACGATTTACATGTGCTTCATTTGAATAATTAATGACAAGAACAGAATTAGATGAATGTGCTCTGTTAGCCAAATTATGGGGATATGTATTGATGGACATCTGTGGTGTTCCGGGAAGCTGATATCTTTGAGGGTAAACAGTAATCTGCACATCAGAAAATTTGTTAAGTGATTCACTGCAAGTCTTCCTCTTTGATGGGTAAATGCAAGGCATTGTTTTCCTTGGATGGCTGTTTACATAGTGTCTTCTTTTTGAAGCAAGGGCAAGCCTAACATTTCTTTTCTTTACCTTCTGTAAAAGAAGCAAAATGTTTAAATAACTACTAACCCCGAAAATACATACAACTTAATACAACAAAATCAGGTGGACATCAAATCTGTGTCGCACCACTGACACTTGAATTCATCAAAGGTTAAAAAAGCATTTAATAGCATTAACCCTTGTCATGCTGAACCCGGAATATTTCTGTTTTCGCAGGAGGTGTAGACTATGATCAGACTGCACTAATGTGCAGGCTGATCTTTGTCTATACCTCCTCCTTGTATTTTTCCTGCCAGAGTTGTTTATGAAGTTGATTTCTAAAAAAATATTGATTTTGAACAACAAGTTCTATAAGTGCTTTCAGCCCTTTGATTTGACAGCAATTCAGTAAGGTAATTTATACAGCATGACCAGGGTTAAAAAGTATTGAGAAGGAAAATTATAATAAGGTATCTTAAGTAAGTTCTTGTGTTATAAAGTGCTAATAACAAATTCAATACAGCCATTACTTTGCTTCCATGAATGAATACTTTTTTAAAGTCCTCTTATACAGCATTGAAAATCCCCCCCAAAAAAGCTATGTTTATCCTTATATCAAACTTTTAAGAAGGAAGCTGAAAGCAATCAAAAAAGGAACATAACTGAATCAAAGCGCTAATAGACTGTGATGTATTTACATGATATATAATATATAACCAGGGCACAAAAGTTTTAATGCTTGGATTATCTGAGGTGTCCCTTTCTGCAATGATCTACCATCGATTATGCACAGATCTGCCAACTTTAGGGCTAATGGACAAAACCTGCCCAAACCAAGTCAAATCCCCCCGCCCCCCTGCACACATGTGTATATTGTTACATATTTTTCATTTGATCAAAATTCTTTTATTCCATTCCCACACAGAGACGCCTTTGGAAGCCCCCCAAGAAAAACAATTTGGAAAACATTGTGTAAAATGAAGAAATTGCTTGTAACAAGTAATTTCATCATTTGACACAACATTTTCTATCCCAAAAGATGAAAAAATCTAAAATTTCAACTTTAGAATGTTGTCTGCAACTCCCTTTAGTTTGGACCAGTCTAATATTTTGCTGTGTAGTAATGGGTTAACAGACATGATAAAGGGGCATCCAAGAACCATTCCCGTGAATTTGGGTCCAAATTTGTAAAGGATTTTCATCCAACATTATGACACAGGTTAACCAATTCCAAAACAAGCCCTCCTTTTTACGCCCCTTAAGAAAAAGGCTTCGGAAAACATTTTGGAAAATTGAAAAAATTGCTTGTATCAAGCAATTTTTTCATTATACACAATGTTTTCTATCCAATAAGATGAAAAAATTAAGAATTCCATCAACTGGAAATTGTCATCTGCAGCTTCTTTCAATTTGGACCAGTCTAAAACTTTGTTGTGTGGGAATGGGTTAATTAATATTCAATGCAGGACTAAGTATATATATAGAGGTTTAGTATTTTAAACCATAATTAAACAATCACCTTTCAATAAATAAGGAATACAGTTTTTGATAAAAACTTTTAAACAATCACCTTTCAATGCACACAGACACACATTTTTTTTTCTATTTACTTTTTCTGTCATTTGGAATTATCTTCTTGTTTTTGTGTTTGTTTATTATCATAAATGCTTCTACACATGCTCCTGTGAGAGCTAAAAATTCTTAATAAAGATCTTGTATTCAGTCATTAGAATGAACACATGTGGTCTATTCATAATGAACACATGTAGTCAATTCATAATGAGTGTAAATTATGGAATGATCTGTTACAGTAACTCCCAATTTCCCATATTCATGCTTCTAATTTATCAAAATTGTAAAAATAAAATAAGAGGGCCATGATGGTCCTAAATCGCTCATCTGAACCATCTGCAAATTACAGTACTTTTTGTATAAACAAGAGGGCCAGTCATTACAAGTAGGCTTCATAAAAAGAAAGTAATTATAATCTTAAAATTTGCCCTTTTTGCTAATTACTGGAGATCAGTTGTTGTTTCTCACTAGCTGCCCATCTTACTTACACATACCACTTGTAGTTTGCCAATCGGCGGTAGAGAAAAGGTACTTGTCACATTGATCGTGCCAAATGTCTTGATGAAAGTTGACCAATTTGATTTTAGCAATTTTTCAGTCATATTGCAGAGCATTTAAATAATTGATTCCTGGTACAATGTATTTCCCGCACCAGTATTACCATTTCATCATTTCCTAGCCTCAAGTTGCTATCCAATTTAGGTTTAGGATCATTTAATTGGGGAGACAAAATGTGGTAAAGAATATTTGCTGTTGCCAAGATTGAAACCCAAGACACCCAGGGTTCCCACAATTTCCGGCTTGCAAATTTCAAGACTTTTTCAAGGATATTTTCTAAAATTCAAAAAAAATTTCATCGACAAAATCCCCAAAACACCTCAAAAGTTTTTATCAAAGCTAGTTATATCATGCAACTTTTATTATTATGAAAATGTGGTTGCTCCCTCTGGTGGAGAAACAACAGTGCCCATACAGTACAGCAAACACTTGCTCTGGTATGCAATAGACCACATTACATAGTTAAAGCAAGGATTATTATGACACTGATTGTTGAGTTCTTGAAACCCCACTTTATTGATGTCAAACTAAAACCCTGAACCCTGTCAAAAAACCCTACAATTATATAGAATAATGGATATTTTTTATTGCTTCTAAACTTGTAGAATCTCAGTATAATGTTAATCATGATAATAAATTTCAATGTCTATTTACCCAGAGTTCACTTTTTCATTGAATTGAATTCGAGGCCATTTATTATTTTCGTATCCAAATTCAATTCATTTCCAGTTACTGGTACCCTTAAGATGTTGCTTTGGATTTTTCCCTTAATAGTCTCTGTCAAACAGAAATGAAGTGGATAACATGTCTGATTTATACAAAAGACAGTTACGGCGTTCCATACTTCTGAGTGTGCTCACTCTGGTAGGCACTTTGATTGGGGTCTGCTTTGTCAGGACTTTGTATGACTTGTTGCAGGTAGAATTACTCTTCCTGATAGTGATAGCCGATTTGAAGCATTATCCTCTTCACCTTAATAATTATGCATGTAAGGAAGCTGGATTTCAGTACAAATCAAAAAATGTTTATTATCTGACCAAATAGGTCTTATATATCTGGCAGACATTTGATTTATCTTTTAACAAAATTATATCAAGTTCTTTTCTTAACTTCTACAAGAAATTTATCTTAACCAATTACCAGACAGCAAAATTCTAGACTGGTCCAAATTCAAAGGAGTTGCAGACAACAATTTAAATTTCATAAAATTGTATATCTTTTTCAACTTCCTTGGTAGAAAACAATGTGACAAGTAATTTCTCAATTTTTCATAATGTTTACCCCATTGTTTTTCTTGAGGGGTGTCCAAAGGCTTCAAGAGTATGGTAATTCTTTGAAGTACTTAAGTAGAGGGTCAATAGGCATTTAAACATACCAAATTTCAAAGCTCTAGGCCTAATGGTTTAGAAGGAAGACATTGTCTAAGATATCCTTCCTTAATACATCCTGGGATTGCACAAAAAGCGCTTATTTTCAGAATACAGTTATTCTATGAAGTTTTTTAGTACACGGTCAAAAGGTTTTATTAAAAACTAAATATTAAAGCCTTTAGCCTTATGGTTTGGGGGAAGAAGACTTTTAAAGATTTTCTTCCTTATTTATATGTAAAATCAGCAAACAAGGGCTAATTTTCAGAATACATTTTATTCTATGAAGTATTTTGGTAGATGGTCAATAGATGCTGATTTTTACCAAAAATTAAAGCTCTAGTCCTTATGGTTTGAGAGAAGAAGATTTTCAAAGTTTTCCTTCTTGTTTCCATGTAAAATCAGGGATCGCACAGAAAAGGGCTAATTT